>OZ020620.1:17010004-17365004 GCA_963971575.1 Liopterus haemorrhoidalis
TATTCTTCTCAGCTGGACTTAAGAATTCGATCACAAACATCTGTTTGGTCTTGATATCCAGGAGGGTTATGTCCGGCTTAGTGGCTGTCAGTAACCTCGAGGTGGGGAAGGGAGTAATTCCAATAAATTCGGCACTTGGAATTATTATTATTATTATTATTATTATTATTATTAAATAACAACAAATAACGGTTACCAGATTGCGCATTGGCCATACTTTAGCAACCCACAAATACATACTGGATAAATCCGATCCCACCAAATGCAACTTATGTAACACCCAACTAACCATTGAACATCTCCTGATCGCATGCCCAAAGTATGTACTCAAGAACGACAGAAAAAAAAATACCACCAACATTGAAGAGAGGCTTCTCTCTCCAACAACATGGAAACAACGAAACGGATACAACAGTTCACAGAAGAAACTAATCTCGCCCCACAAATATAAAACAAATAAAATATCATAATATGTGTATATACTTACTAGACTAATTAATATGTATTATTTAATGTAATTATAATGTACAGGGACACTAATCACTAGAGTCCGGCAAAAATATGCAACGGTACTTTAGTTAGGTGTTTTTCGATAAAAAGCGGCACATGTGTTATCTGTAGAAATAAAATGTAATTATATATATTTGTAAGGTGCCCTGCTGACAAATAGTGTAGCGTATAAAAATTTAATATCTTATCAAAAACTGACCAATGGCAAAGGAGTGACCGGAATTATCTCGGATATAATCCCAAAATAATGAGGTGTCGTTATAAGATAAGAATTCATTGCGGTACAAGTGTTTTATTCTTTTGTTTTTTGTTTGCCTTTATTTCCAAATAGTAAAAAATTGAAAAATGAAAAAGTTTATATACGATATTATTTATTATTAATAAATAGTATACACAAGCAAAATAAATGCAATTTTAATATCAATAATAATAATAGTAAGAAATTTTTCGACTTGGTGTGTGTTGTAGTGAGTTTTTCTTTTCTTTTCTCAATAATAATAATAATAATAATTAATAATAATATTTATGAAAGTAATAAGTTTTTAATTATTTAAAGAAATCATTAAGTATTTTTCTAAATTTTCATCAGAAAAAATAGTTCTTTTCGATGTATATACTTGAAAAAAGAAAAAGACCTCTCTACATCAATACTTGTTATTGGTGCATAATTATAAAAAGTATATATTTCTTTATATTTATTAAATATATCCTGATTTGATAATAAATTGATAGAAAATTGTAGTAATACTTGTAGGTCAGGATTTTTATTAAATATACTATCAATTTTTGCAGACAAGTGCAAACAAAACTCGCCGAGAACTGATTTCAGTTTGTTTACTGTCCAATAAATAATATTTAGAGATTCTGACAACGGCCGGTTTTATTTTTCTAAATTTACTATAGTTGAAGGAAGAAATTCAAAATGAGTCTTTATAAACTTTAACTCTTCATAAATATTTGGTTTTTGTATAATATTTTTTGATATTATAATGCTTTGAGCATCAGGAGTTAGATTGAAAATAATTTTTTTTTTAATTTCAAAATTGTTAACATGAAATAACGCCGCTTCAAGCCAAGTTCCCCAACGTGTCACAACAGGATTTGGTGGTAAGGGTAAACTTGGACATAATTCTTTATATAAGGATACTCTTAATGGCACTACCCTTTTTTTACCAATCTCCTATGTCAAATAGGCTTTGAGAAAAGAACCTGGTATAAACGTTTCACTTTTGTAAGAACAAACTAAGAGGAAATTTTGTTTTGAATGGTTTCCATCTTTGAAATTGTATGTCATGTTGGTATTAAAAAATGTCAATAATGACCATAACCTAGAAACCTAAAGTCGGTTTTACAGTGTAATGGATATTTTTAATTGACATTTAAAGTCAGTAATACACTATAAAAGTAACCAAAATAATGAGATCTAGTTTGTTCTTACAAAAGTGAACAGCTTATATACCCCATACAGTCTATATATAGTATGCCAATATCAGAGAGGGCGCTTTATAAGTAAAAAGAAGTTAAAAATTATTACAGAATTATTCGTTCAAAATAAAGTTTAAAATAGCACGCCTATGGCAAAAGTACCGTTGCATATATTTACCGGTCTCTGCTAATCACCTTTGTAGTGGATGTATCTTAAATTGTTAAAATAAAAATAAACTTAATAAACAAATATTTATCATCATCATCCGCTCGGTGACCTGAGCTAAGCTTTGACCTTCATCGAATCACTCTGGTATCGCGCCTTATTAACTTTTATCTAGGAAATCTAAGTTATAAAAAAAAATGTTATTTAGAAAATGTATAGTATAATTTATAGATGGGCTCCTAAATGATGTGACCTCGCGGTCGGGGGCATAGTAGCAAGCTTCTAATTAATTTTGTCACTCTCTGCTTGAGTACAGTACTCGATTATCAGTAATTTAACTTTCCTATTTATCTTTAATTCTGAAACAAACCTATTTCACTTTCTTAAAAAATATTCTTAATTTCTCTTGTAATGTGGGACAATGGGCAAAACCAGGAAATCAAATAAACAATGCAAGATATGGCTTTGGCTTTGTTTAAAAAATGGTAAGTTTATTATTTCATAAAATACATCTCGTTGGCGTACTGTACGGAATTAAGTATTCAAGAAAAGAGCAAACGTTTACTTTCCTGATGTTAAATAACCAACTTACAACAATAGGGCAATAACGTGAAAATGATAATTTATTAAAGCAACTAACATAACTATTCTTTATGTGAAATGTATGTCGTTAGGTGTTCATGATCAGACACTCTCTGTTAGTTTCATATTGCGTTTTGTTTTCTTCACAACAGTGACGTACGTAACTAGATTTTGATGAACTTGTACTATTCAAACTGACACACAGGCAAGTGTAGACGATAATTCTCTGACGCAACAGTTCACAGAGCAGGGGTGTCTAACAGTTTCGAAATGGCGGATCAATGTGAAAATTTGTAACAGATCGGGGGCAGCGTAAAGTCTATGTTAAAATTATATTTACGAAATAATTCATATCTAGGCAATCGAGCTCTATCAGTCCCCTAGGCATATCATGATAAAAATTTAATAATAAAATAAATAACCTGAATGTAACATTTTTTACAGATTAACAGTTGGCAACCCTGTACTCTGTTGCCTAGTTCTGTAATTTTGGATTTCATAAAATATTTATTTATTGTTATTAACCCAAGCTTGACCAAATGGGGTGTGCCACACCCCAGTATATTAATAGTGGAAATGATGTATCTATTGACAATATTTATGAATTAGTTAATATTTAACAATAATTTAATTTTTAATCGACAAAAAAATCAAAAACACCATTTACAAAAAAATATGTCTAAATTATATTTGGCAACAGCACATTTCGAACGAATTATAAATAAATAAACGTTATTAGTATCTAATAGCAACTAATTCAAAATTCAAGCTTTGCTTGAGAAATGAGAAAGAAATTGTCTCCCCCACCAAAATACATAGACCAATCAGAGAGCTAGTTAAATTAGTATGTGTGAGAGTTGGTGTGAACGAGAGATGCAATGTTGTCAGTCAACACGAGACGCTACTTGAAGTATGATGCAATTTAGGAAAGAAATTGGCGTGATTTTGACTTTTATTGAAAAAATTATTAAAAAAGCATTAAATAATTACTTTGAATTTTATTTTTTTTTGTAATATTGTTCTATAGGCTTGACAACATCTAACTGTATAAATTTTACCTTATTTTAATTGATATTAAATGAGAAAAGCCTGGGGTATACTACACCCCACTTGGTTGGATGTGTATATTTTGGTCAACTACGGGTTAAATTATACTTGTTTTCCAAAGGTTTTATCACGATGCTTCTATCGAAGTTTTTATTGGTTACATATTATTAGTTATTACATAGTGTGCTTATTAATAGTTGTTACAAAAGGTGTATAGATGATGTAGTTTCAAGATTAAATGCTGCTAACCACTTGGTTAGCTTTAAGGAAGTTTATTATATTCGTGTTGACTGTGGTGGTGTTCTCTAGGATGAATGTAATGGAGTGCATTATGTTGTATTCGGCTCTCAGTTCTGTATATATTCGGCAATCTACTACGTATTCTATGGTGCTGATTTCACAGCACCAGATCATCGCAGATCTTCGCGTTATCTCTCATCGAATTTTACAAATCATTGCAGACAATGTTGTCAGCAAGCAACTGCGTGCATGAGTAATCCGGTAAATAAGAGATCAGGCCTTACACTGCGAAATAATAATTAGGCAAATTCTAGAAAAAAGATACGCCGATGTCCTGTCTGGAATAGCACGTCCATCATTGACTACAGGAAGCTACAAATTATACAAAGCAAATGCCTAATTCCCAATTGCTCCAGTTTTCCTCAAATTTAAAGCATTCCTTAAATTGCAAAAATACGTATCAAAACACTGGGTTGATAGGTATTTTTGCGAATTAAAGAATGCTTAAAATTTAAAGAGAGCTGGTGCAACTGGGCACAATACTAACAGGAAATTATCCGAGGCATAAAAAGGTTAGTGAAATATACCATGATTAATATGGACTTCATAAAAGACGATATTTATAAAATGACGAGAAGTTCTTTACTTAATAACTTGTGAGTGAGTGGTGAAATTGGTAATTATGAAATAAATGAACTGCTTGTGCATCTTCTTTAATATTTTCAATCATTCCTCATAACTTTACTTATCCATTATCATCTTTTATCATTATGCGTACAGTGGAATAATCATTATTTTTCGGACTCTTTTATTTACTGTTAGTTGAAATGACCAAAGATTCGGCGAGGTACTTTGATGCCACTTAATTTTTGTTATCTTTAAAAGCTCACAGTCTTAAGTCGTAAAAATATGTTCGATTTATCGAAATCAATATTTATAAGTACTGTGAGATATAACGTTTTCAACATGAACAAAACAAATTGATTCACATGGTATAGCATAGTTATTGCCTTGTTGAAACTCGTACCAAATGCAGAGTCGAATACAGATGTAACTTTTTGCACTCATGATGTTCAATATTGTTTTGTGAGATTATGTTCATCATTAAATCATGACAAATATGTGAGACAAAATGCGAACAACGTAATAACAACCGTAATAACGTATCACAAACTTCTACGCCAACCTTTCAAAGAACGCAAAAATACAGGAGTTTAATTCAATTTTTCAACAGAAAAAGATTAAAGGCATTTTACAGACTAGTTAAATGAAATGTTACGCCGCTGTTCGTAAGCTATTTATTTCACATATGGACGAACATATCTGTCAAAACAAATATACATACAATTAAACGAACACAAACGAACCCTGGGTGAATGGCGGATAGCGGTGACAATGTATATCTCCAGCTCTCCCGGCCAGTGCCAGTGCCAGTGCCAGTGCAGGACATACACCAGACATTAAACACGGAGTTACGACCTCAGCAGCCATAAGGTACTCGCAAATAACGCACGATCCTATCTTCTAACATAAAATGACTTTCTCATACTAAATGATTGAGATTTATTAAGTTGTAGTGTGGATTATTTATGGTATATATTATAACGGTCGTATTTTCTTATTTTTTAAGTTATGGTTGTGAGCTTTTGTTCATTACTGATAATCAGTAAGGTTTCTTCAAAAATGGGAGCATGCACGCAATGTATTACTCGTTTCAGGTTAGTAAATAATAAAATATAATTAAATACTGCAGTTAATTTACCATTCCATGGAATATCATCTGTCCAATTTTGTCGAAACATACCTGAAAAAAAAAAACAAAGATCATTAAGAAATTTTAGAAAAAAATAATAAAAATAAACAAAAAATTAAAATTATTAAAATATTTCTATATCTTGTCTGAACCAAAATGAAGCACACTGACCCCAAAGCACTGAATTGAAGAAAAATCTGCTAGGAATAAGATACCAGGGATATCAAAAATTGTTTCATGGATGATGTTATAAGGACCTTTATTAACTAAGGGCCGGTTTCTGAAAGCTTAGTTAAATATAACCAAATAGTTAGAAAATAGTTTAGTGATAAATAGACAAATCTCTGTTCTGCCAGAATGGGTTGAAACAAAAAAAAAATTGCAGTGTGAATTTTCACACATTTCAGGGTATCTGTAGGTATCTGTTTAGTGACATCTCAAATGAAAGCACTAAAAACACGTTTTTAAGAGACACGTTTGTCTTGCAATAGAACGGAAGCCCGCCCCAAGAAAAAAATTTTGCTTCTGAGCTCTGTAAGAAGAATGTTTGGCTTCTGAGCCATCGAAAAAAAAAAAAATGTTGGATATTGAGCCCCACTTAGAAAAAAAAAAAAAAAAATGCGTTTGCAGTGAATCAATTATCACTCTTCAGTAACCTGCCTTTCGATGCACTTTCAGCGAATTCAATTCTAATGTTTTCTCCTTTCTTTATTATTAAATTAATAAAAAAGAGTGGCGGTATTCAAGAGAAGGCAAGGAAGGCTCCGCCTCCTCTAACAAAAAAAATTCAACACACAAATTGTAATAATAATAATAATAATAATAATTTATTTATTGACCAAATTACATATACATCTATTGTTTTTAGTCAGTCATTATTAGGTACATAAGATTTCATATACAAAATTTAATATTTTCAAAATGATTAAAATCATAAAGGGGATTTTTCAACAAAATGTCCCTAATTTTATTTGAAAATTCTCTGCATGATAGTTGTTTAATCTCCTCGGGCAACACATTGAAAACATTTTATACAATAATAATTTGAGCTATTTCTGGATTTGTTCATGCGAAGGTATTGAGAATGGATATCGTTTTTTGAGCGAGTGTTGTATTCATGCGAGTCTCCAACAGTAGTGAATTTGCTCAAATTCTTATGTATTAGCAAGAGGCAATTATAAATAAATAATGCTGGTAAGGTAATTATTTTGAGACTTGTAAAATAATCTCGACATTCGGCTCTGTAGGCAGCGCCGGCGATAATTCTGACAGTTTTACGCTGAAGGCTAAAAATTCTGTCAGCGGACGGAGAATGTCCCCATAAAAGTATCCAATAATTTAGGTGGGATTGAAATAATGAAAAATAGGCTTTCAATACGACCTCTTTACATACTTCGTATTTCAACCTCCTTATCAGGTAAATGGTGGACCTAAGCTTTCTACTAAGAAATTCCGTGTGTTAGTCCCAACGTAAATAAGGATCTACGTGGATTCCAAGAAACTTTCCTAGTAGTAAACAGCAGGGTCTGGGATTTGTCCGTGTTTAAGCATAATTTATTGGTGTTAAACCAAGAATTTGCTTCTGCTGTCAAGGATATATTCTCGGAAAAGAGAGCACTTAGATTGGAGTTTCTAGTTAATAATGTTGTGTCGTCTGCGTAGAGAACTGTTTTAGAAGTCATAAAAAGGGGTAGGTCATTAACATATATTAAAAAGAGTAACGGACCAAGTATGGAACCTTGTGGAACACCAAACTGTAACGGAAGAGTTTTAGAGTTATTGTTGTCAAGCTGAGTAAATTGTTTACTATCCAATAGATATGATCTAAGCAAGGAGCAGCTGTTTTCATCAAAACCATAAAGATACTAGCTTATTTAATAAAATGTTATGCGAGATGCAGTCAAATGCTTTGCTGAGATCTAAGAAGGTACCAACACAGTATTCACCAGCTTCCAATGCGTCCACAATATAACCGACAAAGTGCAAAACGGCATCAGTTGTGCTTTTGTTAATTCTTAAACCAAACTGAAAGTTGGAAAACAAATCATTTTCGGTAAAATTATAATATAATAAAATATAGTAAATTATATTAAATTATAGGTCAAATTTATAGTATAATAAAAATTAATAAAATTTATATTAATTTAGAGCAAATAATCATTTTATGGGAATAAATTATATTATTATTTATTTTATTTTATTGATTTATTTTAAATAAAATATTCGTATTCGTTTAATACTACTATAAATAGTTTACTACTAATATAAATACACTATTAAAATATTTAAGTAATAAAAAGTTTCGTCCTGAAAGTGAGAAAGCTTCTAAATGTTAGGCAAAGAAGGTCTCGATTTAATAGCTTCTCACCATTAAGCAAATATTAAATGAAGAAAAAAAAACGCTTACGTTGGGTTCTTATTAGCAAGGGATTTTGTAAATGATTAACACAGATGATTACAGATAGTACATGCAGGGCCGTAACGAGGATATTAAACGCCGGCGCCCTTTCGAATATTTTGGCGCCCCTAAGGTTAAAATTAAAGTATGATATTTTGACATCCTTAAGTAAAGTAGGCAGATTTAAGGTACATTCAAGAAAAAAAAAAAAAAAAAACTACCGATTCCCTATGCTAGATAAAAAGTTGAAACAATTTCTGCTGAAACCGGAAGTGATGCAGAATTCTTATTATAGTCTTTAAGTGGGCCCTTTTGTCTAGTTTAACTTTTCTTCTGAAGAATTTTTTCTATCTCTTAAAATAAAGCAGTTATTCGAGGTGCGGCGTATCAAACAAACACACTGTATGTGATAAGTACGAAATAGGCCAAAACGGCAAAGATCTTGAAAGACTGATCATCCGAGAGGTAAACCATTTCAGTTGTTAGATCATGTGAAGAAGTTGAAAGACCCTTTCTCAGGTCTTTCATCTCCTTCATATTAAATATCCGTTGTCCTATGTATCAAGTCTTCAACCAAACTATCTATAGAAGATCTTGATAGTATTGGCATACTCTGACGAGATTTGAGACTTAAAAAAACTAGACGGAGGATTTATGTTATACGAAAAGTTAACCGAACTAATATTTTTGTAAAAGAGTAAGGACTAAAAAAATTAAAACAGTTTTTAAGTGACTTCAAAAACCCAGTTGGCATAAAATATAGTAAAATACACACGAAATGACAATTTTATACCAATTAAGTAATTATTTACAATTACATATTAACTGTTTAATTGGAACTTTTCAGATCGATCTCAAACTGGGCGCCAATTAAAGTATTAACAACTTTTTTCACAACAAGTATTTCTTGTGTCCACACACACACGATCGCCGACATCTGAAAATTTTAATTTCTACTGTTGTCACATTTATTAATTAAATGTCATAATAAATTTATCACAATATTTATATAATAAATAGAAATCAGTTGATAATATCTTGAAATTAAATTTTACATTAAGTGGAAAGTTTAATAAAATATTTTTTAGTAATGATAATTTAACAATATCTTTTAAAATATAAGAACCATAGGGCATAAGGTTGAAGAAAGTAAATGTAGGGTGAGAATTGAGAACTTACTTTCAAATGCATTTTCATAAACAATGGACTTAAACAAGATAACGCACTATCTTCTCTTATATTTAATATTGCATTGGAAAACCTATCAGAACAACTGAAATAAATATACAATTTTTCTCTGCGAGTGGTCCCAATTTCCTTCTAGCGTACGCAGTTGACATTTACGTGACGAAAAAGCACCAACAACGTAAAGAAATCATTCGCCAGAATGGAAATGCAAGCAAGAAAAATAGAATTAGAAACAAACGAAGATAAATAAAAATACATGTTCATGACCACATGTCAAGAAAGAGATAGGATAGGACAAAATGTCACTATAAATGAATATAATTTTCGAAAGAATAGAAAAGTTCAAATCTCTTGAGGTCACCATAACTGATAATAATAATAATCAGAAGAAATAAACAGTTGAAGACACATTGTCAATAAATGCTGTTTTGCATCAGGTAAAGACTTTTCAATCAAATAATTTATCTCGAACATAGAAGATAAGAATTTACAAATCCGTTTTTAGGCAAATAGTCATGAACAGGAGTGAGACTTGAACGAAGACGAAAGAAAACGAGAAGAAATAACGATGCGTTGAAAGAAGAGTCCGACGCAAAATTTTAGAATTAACAAAAAATCCCTAACAGATAAATTGTAATGCTGTTTGCAGTCCCGGATATTGTGAAATAAAACAAAACACAGAGACTCTGATGGTCATGTGCGAAGGGTACCAGATAATCGATTCACTAAGTTAGTCTGGGACGAAGTGCCGAAAGGAAAGCCTTCTATAGGCCATCCACATATGCGATGAAGAGACTATCAACGCAAACTAAGAACACACATAGAAAACGGTCTCGAGAAGATGGCAAAGCGGTCCGAGTGGAAGGAGATAGTGAAGTCAGGACCTATACAAGGTTGTAACGATACGGTGTAAGTAAATAGTATATGAAAGATATGTCATTTTCATTCATTTTTCTAGAAAAACAATTTTTTTCTTGAAACCATTATAAAATTGGTTATTGGATAAATAATTTTCAGATGGTTAGTTTTTTGCTCAGTTAATTAATTTATTACATACGGTTAAAATCACATTATTGATAGCATGGTTTATTTAAAATATATTTCAAACTGATTTATTGATGACCTTAACTGCCCAGCTGAACTGATCCAACTGCTTGAGTAAGACTAACTGCTCTTAAAGACTCGCTTAGCCTCACTGTATGAATACTACTGCTCTTCCGGCATCAAGTAACGCATGTAAGTTACACCTTATTTCCTTACATAAAAGTCGAGAACTTTCGGGTAACTCAGTGTTCCAAGTTCGCTGTCCGTTTCAAGGTTACTGAATTCTAGCAGTGCCGTATTCGTAACAATATGTACGTCAAATATTAATCTGGAGTCCAATGTCACGCCAAGGTCTTTAATGGTAGAAATATTTGATGTTGTTTTCAATATTGTAGTCAAAAGATATTATATTTCTATTTCTAGTAAAAGTTTTGGAGCATTTAATATTTAATTTTAATTTATTAATTTTAGTATACTCAATCACTCTTGTTAAACCTTCTTGGAGGGCTTTAGGATCATGCTTGAGAGATACCTTACTAAACATGTTTTAAGGCGCCTACAGTCGATGTGTCTAGTGTTCGACAACGCTGGTACTGACGCTGGCCATAACATGGAGCACTGGCGGACACTTGTAAATGCATACCATACAGACGATGTTTCGATGAAGCGTCAGTGCTGGCCAAGTACAAAAATAGCAAACATGGTCCAACGTTTGTAAAATGGCGTCTAACAATGAAAGTCAGGTTATGGCTCGACCTTACTTTTGATATTTAAGTTAGATTAAAAGTATAAGAAAATACTTTTTACTTCAAGTAGACTTTATAATTAAGCAAAAATGGTTATAAAGTTCCTTTTGAGCACAACACTCTCGACTGTTTTGATGACAAGTGTATGCGCGTCGTGTGTACGATGCTAACATGCATATACAAGTCTGCACCTATGTTGGTCAAACTCCTTTGACTTGTGATAAGATTACCGCCTCGGAAGCGAACGTCGGCCAGTGCCAAGCCCAGCGTACGCTGGTTGTGTCTTGTGACTTGTTGCCCATAAACACGATCCGCGGAGCTAGACCAATGTAAACATTGGCCGTGACTTGCCACGCCGTCTGTAGGCACCTTAAGACTTGGCGTACATAATAAAATATACATGTTTAAAATATTTGGAGAAATATTGATGTAGATATTAAAAAGGAGGGCTCCAAGGTGCGATCCTTAATTTACTCCATTCAGGGCAAACCAGTCCACATCTAAAGCTGCTCTAGTTTTATTAAATAAAATAATGGACAATATTGAAAAGGGTTTGCACGTTGCAGGATCGTTTTGTGATTTGAGCAAAGCGTTCGACTGCGTGTGCCCTGAAAAACTAGCTGTAAAACTCCAATATTATGGTGTTAGAAGAATAAATTTAAAACTAATAATGGACTTTCTGTCGAATAGGCAGCAATGTGTTCACTTCAATGGTGGCTGGTCGTCGGCAATGAATATAGACATGGGAATTGGACAAGGTACTATCCTTGGCCCTTTCTTATTTTTAACTTATATTAACGACCTACCGGACAACATGGCAGCCATGACTGTACTCTTTGCCGATGACTCGTCGTTCATTGATGAAGGGGTGAATGTGAACAATATCAAAAGGGCACTAAGTGACACTCAGTCTTAGGCCTTACAGTGGTTCACAAGTAACGGCTTAAGTTTAAATACCGAAAAAACAAAAACAGTAGTTTTTAGTCTAAACAGACATTTGGACAACACTGAACTTCACTCGGATGCCACTGTAAGGTTCCTTGGGTTCCACTTGGATGCCCGACTCACTTGGCAAGAGCACATAAACCACGTGTCCAAAAAACTCAACAGTGTTGTATTTATGTTAAAACGACTGATGCTAACGGTGTCAACGGAGATTGTCAGAATTGCGTACTTCTCCTTTTTTCAATCTGCCATTAGCTATGGCATTGAGATGTGGGGTGCGTCTACTGGCTGGCAAAGAATTGTTATAATACAAATCGAGCCATCAGGACTTTAGCCCAAGTTTCGCCGCGCACATCATGAAAGCTAATTTTCAAGGAATACAAAATTCTGACAGTCCCGTCTTTGTATATATTACATATACTAATGTATATAAAGAACAATGAAAACGACATACTAAGGCACAGTCAAATTCATAAGTACAATACTAGGAACAGAGAACTTTTTACCATTCCTAGGCATATATATAGTGCATCTAGAAATCTACCCTTAATTGCAGGTATCGGTCTCTATAATGCTCTGCCAGCTGTGCTCAGAAATAGCAGCGATGTCAAATTCAAAAGAGACCTAAAAAACATACTGCTTGAAGGAGCGTTTTATAGCGTCTCTGAATTTGTAGATACGATAAATGCTTATACTTAATGTAAAATTTTGAAACATATTATTGTTTGACCTAAGTTACTGTATATTAAATGTACAATCAGCTTTAATAAAAATGATTTGATTTGATTTGATTTACTCCGGAATTGATTTTCACATATTTAGATTGGAAACCGTTTACAACAACCGACTGTACCTTATGACTCAAATGTGACTTAAACCGCTTCAGTAAGCTACCATAAATTCCGATTGCCGTAAATTTATTAAGGAGCAAATTTGTTAAGGTGGTCAATGACATTATAGAGGAACTACAGTTTGGTAGTGCCTTAGCTTGGTGTTTTGTTTTGAAGAGATATTCGATTGCAAAGATAAATTAGCAATCTTTAATATATAGTTATTTAGAAAATTAAGTAAAGATATAAGATAGTGATAGTAATATACATAATTAAATAATTATTTCATATTATCTGTAATATAATAAATAATAACACTCACCTATCAATTTACATTAATTTTAATTTTCGTAACAAACATAAAATTATTTTCCACATGTATTTTTCATCACGTAAATTTATTTCTTTATTTTTACATTTAAATTACATGCTTTACGTATTTTTAAGTAGGTCGAGCATTAATGCTAAACGCATTTCGCAGAATTTTAAAAAATAAACTATAAAAATGTAAGTAAACTGGGATGACAAACAACATGTTAAAATTAAAGATATAATCATGAACTGTACAATGCATTTTACAGTCAAAGGTTAACGCATTTTTATAACCTGTGGTGTTTATCAAGTATAAACATGCATAAATGTTTAACTGCCGAAATAATAACATTGAGATTCCAGTTACTTTGGTCACTTAGCCATGATATTTTAAGACATTTTTTTAAACTAAGATCAGATATTACTTTAAAATAAAAATATAATGGCCTCAAATCATATGCAGGTTGTATAAAAGTAGAAGGAACCCGATTTTTCTCGAAAATGCAAAGTTTAACCAAAGAGTCGAACGGAGGTTTTTTGGAACAAACCGGAAATACAGGATATCAAGGCCAACTTATATTTTTCAAATGGGAACGTATGCCATATTGGATATTTTTGGATAGAGACTTTGAAAAGAAACCAAATTTTGCTTAAACATTTTTTTAATATCTTTTACGTTTTATGAAAAATTGTATTCTTTATAAAGAGATTAAACAATAAATAACAAAATTTCGTAAAAGATTCTTGAATGAATCACTTGATACCCGTGGCGTATCCAGGACTCATGGTAAGGGGGGGCACTTATGAAGCTTATCTATAAGAAGAGGGGTTATAATCGCGGGCCGCATGCGGCCCGCTACATAATTTGTTTTGTGTTGTCAAGCAAAGGCGGATCAAGCTTACATGGGGTCCCTGGCTGAAAATGTAGCCGTTATCCTTATATCAAGATGATTTTTGTTAATTAGTAAAAAAGAACCATATTCTAATCACAAATACGTAGTTGGTACCCGAATATAATAAGCGAAATACAATTTGATGATATAGAACAGTGTTTCTCAATATTTTTGGCATCATAGATCTCATGTTATGTTTTTTGAAGTTGGCGGTCCATGCATACATTAAAATATAATATATACACTTGACTTGCCGATTTTCATTGGGACACTTTTCCGTATATATAATCCCGATATTGCGCCAAGTGATTATAATTTATTCTCCCATCTCAAAAAATTTCTTAGTGGTAGACGACGAAATGAAAACGAAATTAGACGACGAAATCAAAAAATCTGTCTAAACTGTCTCAATATTCTAAATGGTGGTTATGAAAAATCATAAGTAATAAAATACCTCTTCATTCCTTACTTTGTGTTCAAAGTATTCGTTACTTTGTAGAAGAATGGTGGGTCTGGGGGGTCCCGGAAGAAGATATACAAAATTTTGTATATTTCAAACATATCTTTGTAGGCTGATGATGCGTATACTATAATAAAATACGCGAAACGTTCCAGAAATAATAATAATAATAATAGTTCAGCACTGTAGGCCTAGGAGGCCCATTGCTTGTTGAAAAATTGTTCTCCACTGTTGTCTATTTTTTGTCTTTTTCTCCCACTCACTAACGCCTAACTGTTCCAGGTCCTTTCGCACCGCATCCATCCACCTCCCTTACGGTCGGCCCCGTCTCATTTTTGCTACTACTCCGCCCCTTAATATTGTCTTTACCACTCTATTTTTTTTTTTTTTTTGAAAAGGTGCTATACAATCAAATTGTGCAATATTTTACCTGCAATAATTTATTCTCAAACAGTCAGTATGGTTTTCGGAGTAACAGGAGTACTATAGATGCAGTTATGGATTTTGTCACGTATGTCTCGGATGCGTTGGAATCTGGGAAATACTGCCTCAGTATTTTTCTTGATTTAAGCAAGGCTTTCGACTGTATATCTCACGATATTTTGCTAAGCAAACTATCTTTTTATGGTTTCGACGACATGAGCCGTGCCTTGCTTAAATCATATTTATCAAACCGTAAACAGCTTACCCAATTTAACAGTAGCACTTCCCAGTATCTTACATTGCATTTTGGAGTGCCTCAAGGTTCAGTTCTGGGACCGCTACTGTTTCTAATATTTGTAAACGACTTGCCTCTCTCTACAAATGCCAAAACAATACTCTACGCTGACGATACAACAGTATTAGATTGTAAACATGATTTAGATTCTCTTGTTAAGGATAATGTCTCTCTGGTGAACAGTGTAAACTCTTGGCTTGCCTGTAGTAAGCTAAGTCTAAATAAAGAAAAAACTCAGTCTCTACTGCTGAGCACCAGGAGACATAATATTGCCAATCCCCCCTCCATAAAATTTCTTGGTATCCACGTTGATCCTCATCTTCGTTGGGATCAACACGTGCATATAATAAGCTGTAAACTACGCTCAACTGTGTATCTGATAAGGAATCTAAAGCATGAAGTCAGCTCAGATGTTGTTTTAAAAGCCTATTTTTCCCTCTTTCAGTCCCACCTAACCTATGGGTTAATAATCTGGGGACATTCACCTGCAGCAAACAGAATTTTTGCATTACAACGAAAAGTTGTAAGAATAATTGCCGGTGCTCCTTTCAGAGCGGATTGTCGAGATCTTTTTGTGAAACTCAAAATAATGTCTTTGCCTTCATTATTTATTTATCATTGTTTATTATTTATACTCAAAAATTTAACGAATTACAGTACATTTGGTGAGACACATGATCACAACACTCGCAGTAAAAATAATATCCGCGGTAAATTTTTGCGTCTAAATAAATCAAGAAATTGCTCAAATTATTTTGCTGTTAAATTATATAATCTCTTGCCTGAGGGACTCTGTACACTACCACTAGACAAATTCAAATTTAAACTTAAGAACGTACTAGCAAATAATCCAATCTATGTCATTGCTGAGTTTGAAAATGTCAGCTTTGATTAAATTTTAAATTTTATAAACATTGTATTATTGATATTATGTATATTTGACTAACTAAAAACATTTTTTGTAATTGTAATTTGGTCAATAAATATTATTATTATTATTATTATTATTATTATTCAGTAAGTCTCGACTCAAGCCCTAGCCATCTCAGTCTTTGCCTTTTAATTACACTCAGTATATCTGGCTCCCCGTATACTTCCATAACTTCTTTATTTGTTCTGCGAAAAAACAGATCTCCCATTTTCTTTCCACCATAGATTTTTCTTAAAACGTTTCTTTCCCACACTCCCAATCGTTTTTGAGTTTCGTTGTTTAAAGTCCATGACTCACTTCCATACAGAACTGTTGGCCTAATAACTGACTTATATACCCTTAGTTTAGCCGATCTAGACCTTTGTTCGATCTTATAAATTTATATAAGGACCCAACACATTTACTACCTTTCGCTAATCTAGATCTGATTTCCAGGTCTTCATTGTTCACGTTTGATATTTTCACACCTAAGTACACAAAACTGTCCACCGGTTCAAACTCATAAAGCCTTCCTGTATCTGTCCTTACACTGAAGCTCCCTTCCGGCTCACTTTGAACTCCTTTAATAAACATATACTTAGTTTTTGCTACGTTAATTTTTAACCCCACTTCACCTGCAGTCTTTTCTAAACTTTTTAAAATATATTTTAGTTCTTCTTTCCTCCTCGCAAATATGGCTATGTCATCAGCGTAAGCTAAGTATTGATGTTTCAGATGGTAAATAGTTCCTTTGGTATGTATGTGACTTTTTCGTATGACCCACTCCAGAGCTAGGTTAAATAGCATTGGGGCCACCGGGTCCCCTTGTCTAAGCCCTCTTCTGATTTCGAAGCTTTTCGAAGTTTTTCCACCTATTGTTACTTTACCTTTTGTATCTGTGAGCGTCATTTTTTCTAATTCCACTAATTTGATAGGTATATTAAAGCTTTTCAGAATCTTGTACAATTTACGCTTCTGAATTGAGTCATATGCCTGTTTAAAATCTATGAATAATATATGCAATGGCAAATTATGTTCATAACTATTTGCTACTATCTGTTTTAAAGTGAAGACTTGATCCATAGTCGACCTGTTCTTCCTGAAGCCTGCCTGGTATTATCCCAATCTACTGTCTATTACTTCCTTTAACCTATTTCTTAGACAAATTGCAAAGATCTTGTATGCTATATCTAGTAGGGCTATACCTCTATAGTTTTCACAATATGTTGATGCTCCCTTCTTGTATATTGGGTATTCAGTCTGCCATACCTCCAGGACCATTCTATTCAACTGTGCATGCAATATATCTCCACCCTGCTTATATAACTCTGCACTGATCCCATTCTCTCCAGGGCTTTTGTTGTTTTTCAATCCTTTTAGTATATCAGAAATACAACATTTTATTAATATCCTGTCTCCAAAAAACTGACGATTAAAGAAGAAAAAATTTTAAATATATATATATATATATATACGGCACCCCGGACGTCTTCTAGAAACTGCGGTAAAATGAGTCTCATCTATACAATCTCAAACCTATATAACTCTCTTCTGGTAAGTGGCACAGACAATTGCAATTTTTAACATAAGTTATACTGGTTTTAGAAGTGCTGTAGCTGAAATATTGCCTCATTTTTTTTTTTTTTTTCATATGATATAAATTTACTGTTAATATTTAGAGTTAATTCGATAGCATTATTAATAATTAAAATAACTTATACCTGTATGTATAAAGGCACATTTTAGTCTTTGGTTTGTTGTGCTGTTGTGCTAAAAATGTGATGGCGATCTAAATTAAAGCCTTAAAATGAATTAAGGAATATATGAAAGATAGTAATCGATCATGTCTAAAACCAAATAAATAAAGTAAAATTGAAAATATTCTTTCCTCTAATATAAAATGGAAATTTTAAAAATAATTTTAATAAATTTAAAAAAATTTATATTTATTATATTAACATGATTATTTGTTATAGAATATTATACACATTAATTTTCAATTCATTCATAATCAACTAATTATAAATTAAAATGTATAAACATAATTTAATATTGGGAATAGTTAATAAATCGTCAATATGGTAAAAATGTTAATTAATATTCTTTAAAAGTCTATAATTTTAGTGATTCAAAATGAGAAGGTATCATTAAGAATATTGCAATCTATAATATTTTTATCGTTATTTACAGATATTGTCAAAGCACAGCTTGAGGTAACACGCATATGGACACCAAAATAACAGTTCTGTGCATTTAGCCCAATTCTTAAATTTTCAAACATGTGACGCAATAGACATCTATAAAAGGAAGTTTAAAAAAAAAACCTGAAAATCTAAATAAAAATGAAACAGGTTAATTTTTATAAAACTATGTCATATGCATATACACACATCGGAAAAGTCTAGGGATATAAAACAATATATGAAAATAAATAGCGTATGGTTTCTTTTGTACGTTTATTGTATTCTGTCAATTACAATACTCAATAAAGAATAGTTTACAAGAAAATAAGCTAAATGTTATTTATAAAAATAATCAATATGTGAAAAAAAAAATAACGTACATATTTATGTACAGAATAGTAAATAATTTTAAAAAAAATTGATGTGAAGTGTGAATATTCACACATTTCAGGGTTTCGCAGGTATATAATAAGTGAAGGCGGCATGCTGAGTGTGTAGGACAAATTTTACTTTGTAGTAATCACGGCAAAATGAACGATATTTTTAAAATAATTTATCGTCTGTTAATCATATAATAAGACTTAAACTGGTTATTCAATTTACGCTCTTAAAAAAAAATTAAATGCAACATTTGTCAAAATATAACTAGAATTTTGACAAAATAATTCAACATAATAAAAATGCAAAAAAAAACAGAAAAAATAAAATTCACTCCGTACTCGAACTCGAAACCCTTCGTTTCCGCGCATTTTAGCTTACGACACCAGTGCTCTAGCCATTACGCTATCGCACGCCTTGCATGTGGGTGTCTTACATTGGTATAACTTTTGTACTTTTTGAACCAAAAACCACAAAAAATGCGGTATTTTCCGAAAACATAATCTGATCAAAAATTCCTGTTGTACTATTTCGGTTCACACCAATATCCATTACTTAGAATGTTTTTAGATTTTTAGTTTAAACCATCTGGGCTACAGGGTGTGGGACAAAAAATTTTTTTGCACAATTTTGGCAAAAATCGCATCAAAATAATTTATTTTGCAAAAATAAAAATTTGATCGTTAATCCACGTACTTAGGGCTTTCATTTGATACCCTACTCAAAATTTTAAAAAAATATTTTTGTTTTCGATGAGCACATATTTGTTTATATTTTTAGGACGGGTATGTTTTTTAGATGTTTTAGTATTTTTCCTATGTGCGGGTCAAAGAGTTGTATACGCATGCCAAATTTCAACTCTCTAGGTTTAGCCGTTTGGCTACAATTTTTACCGAACAGACAGACAGACAGACGACAAAATGACGGTATAAGGGTTTTTTGGTCATACCTACAAAACCCTAAAAAAACAAATGCCAATAGAGAGTATGACCTCCACGTTGGTTGATCACAGCCCTAGATCTGCGATTCATGGACAAAATAACATTATGGATGTCTTCTTGAGGTAACTGTGCCCATTCTGCTCTTAGAAGCTCTCTGATATCTAAAATGGTCGTGGATGTTATCCATGTGTGGAGTAATTCTTCTCTTAAGCATGTCCCACACAAGTTCAATCGGATTTAGATCCGGTGACTGTGCTGGCCATGGTATCGCATCAATACCGTCTTTATCCAGCCAGTTCGTTACAATTCACGCAATATGTGGCCGAGCATTATCCTGGGCAAGATGAAACTGATCACCAACAGCACCACGAAATAGACGTACAATAGGTTGAAGAATATTATTCAAATATTGTTGTGCTGTTAAAAATCCATTGGGAAAAACGAGATCAGTTCTACCGCCAATAATTATCCCACCCCATGCCATAACAGTACCACCTCTGTAACTGTGAACTTCCTGGACGTGCCGCAAAAGTTCCAAATTACCGGATCTTCTCCATACCCTTGTTCGACAAGAATCTGGATGAATTCCAAATCTGAATTCATCAGTAAACCAAACTGTAGCCCAATCATTATCACACCAATATTAAATATAATGACATCAATTTAATCTTGCTCTGCGATTGCCTCTAGAGGGGGGTTGACAACTGATTGGTCGTCGAGATAGAATATTATCTTTGTGGAGACGATTTCTTACAGTATCGCGACTAACGGTTATGCGCTCGATGTAACTCCCTTACCAATTCGGGTGCTGTAATAGTAGGTTGTCTTCTAGCATTTAAGACCAAACAGCGACACGTCCCGGATGTTGTTCGGTCGAACTCCCTGTTTCCCTGTAAAGCCTTCATAACCGACTGATGACACTTTGAGAAACTCATAACCGCTCGGCTATATCAACTTGAAACATGTGATAAACCTATGGATCATGTACTGAATAAAATTTGTCAAATTTGTATTTGTTTTTTCTGGTTGGTTATTGCTTTTACTTGTTTTCCATAGCCAACTACTCATAATTGCCTACCTTCATTGAAATACAACATTAAGGCCCGGTCTTTCCACCTTCAGATAAAGTTCCAGGTAACTATCTGACAGATAAGGTTATTTGTAACTTCATCTGCTGAATAAATGTCAATACCAGTGAATCCTATTGGATTGACGTATTCGTTAGTCTCATTATACGTTAGATAACTATCCGATAGATACATTTGTATAGAAAGAAGGGATGACATTTACTCAGCAGATGAAGTTACAAATAACCTTATCTGTCAGATAGTTACCTGGAACTTCATCTAAAGGTGGAAAGACCGGGCCTAAATGTACAATAAGAAATATTTTTTCATATTTTTTCAATATCCCTAGACTTTTCCGATGTGTGTATATAGTTCCCTGTAGGTCCTAGATGGAGCAAAGGGCCTTTACGAAGTATCGCCATCTGGTTCTGTTCTTTGCCAGGGCCTTCCTACGTCTAGCTCTTTTGCGCGCTTCTTGAGGATTCCATTCATGTGCCTATTTGGTGACGGTATTGTCAGGCTTGCTCCGTGTGTGCTCTATCCACTTCCATATCAGGATCATTATTTCTGTCGTAATTGATTTTTGGCTCGCTAGACTCCATAGGTCTGTATTTAAAACACAACATGTTGAAGATTTTACGCGCACTTGTTTACTAGGTACACTTGTTTGTGACCTGTAACCGAGAAGTTATCTATTTGGTCACCTTACATGTTTCACATCCATACAGAAGTACGGAAGCTACATACGGTAGAGATGGAGTATAGCTGTGACTTCTATACTCCCCTGAGTGTGCCAGAAGCATGCCTGGATTTCCAGAAACGGTTTTAATGTCAAACAAAGCTCCTCCTTGACTGCTAATTATAATTCTAGTAGGTTTATCCTTTCTTTTATAAGAGAATCTTCAGCAATAAATGGATGCTGGTTGCGTGTATTTAATCTCAGCGATTCTGATTTGTTGTATTTAATACGCACGCCAATTTTCTTCGCTTCTGTATGCAAAAGCGACTGTATTGTTTGCATATCAGCGAAAGGTAGCACAAAAAGACAAATATCGAAACAATATCATAACTAACGTAATTAATGAAAGTGCATCATGGCTCAAAGTTTGTTGGAAGCTTGTCTTCACTTTTGTGGATAATTACCTAGGATCGTGCATATCGATTTTTATTACCTTTAAAAATCCAATCATGCTTTTGAACCCCTTGCTAACATCTGGAAACTTGGTCCTCAACATATTTTCTTGACAAATGTAAATCTTGGTTCAAGTTTTTAGAGTAAATTTAAACAAACGTAGTTAATGTAAAACAACCTTTACTTGGAGACTGGCGACAAAGAGGTTAAAAGTATTTTCTGCACAGGTTAAAGCTCTATTTGGAAACATGGCTCGTTAGAGATGCTTTCTGGATGTTTCTTAGAGAAATAGTATAAAGTCGAAGACTTCTTCTGATCCATCTATCGTTTTGAAGTCTAGGGAAATGTCCGGTCCATTTTCATCTTACTTTTATCTACCACGTCGCACACTCTTGTTTGTTTCCAAATCCAGATATTTGTCAAATCCTTATACTTAAATAGGAAGCACGAAGCTTGCGCAATTCAAAAAATTTGACTTGAGTTAAACCTGTTCATGTTAGATATTTTGCATGAGTTGCGCAATTGTATGAGCGTGTAAATGACGCTCCAACCTAAGGCACGCGCATTGCGCTAATAAACATTAGCTTACGGCTGGTTTGGAAATACACGTGGAAAATTTTAAATATTCGTAGTTTTTCTCTGCTGCCCAAAACCTCAGTATAGCAGATACACGTTCATGGGGAGTAATTGCATGTCTCATAACAGAATCAGCTCTTGATATTAACAGCGTAATTATACTTAGCAAATGCTGGCAAGTTTCGTCCATACGCAAATAGTTGCGGACATCATCAGGTTTGCTACGTTACGAGAAAACGAGACTTTTTGCAGCAACCAGGATCATTTTCTTCATATTTTTCTAGAATTGAGCTTTCTTTTTAATAATACAACCTCCAGCAATAGCAAGAAGTAATTTGTCATCTCTTGTAAGAAAGACAATACATTGTTTAATCAAAAACCACTATCCGCACAATGTGATGGACAATGCAGGAAATTAAAAACTGTGCAAGATAAACTGAACGTGTAGACTAAATGAAATAGAATGCAACGAATCAGATCTTTTGTGCAAATTTGAATGTTCAAGTCGCTTTGCGCTAATTATTTGAACATGCAAACGGATCTTTAGATATATAGGTATATAACAAGAAAAATTACAAACCAAGCGTAATTCAATTTCGCGAGCCTGCTTTTTTTTTAACTTTATACTTGATGATTTTATTTCTAAAATTCCATCATGTATGCTATTAGCAAAAAAAGTTAATAAAAAGTCTCGTATGAAGTCTCGTGGGTGGCCATGAAAAATAATTCAATTAATAAATAGGCCAGTAGGAAGTAGACAGTATGTACTCGTGATTAAAGTCCATTTTAATTGATGTCTGTTTTAATTTATGCGATGGCAGCGCAATATTTTAGTCATGGAGATACGTACAACAGTACAGCATACATCACACACGGATATTTCTTATGATATCTTCAGGGGTTTCAGCTATTAAATTTATTATTACTTAAATGTCAAAGAAATGTGTCATTTTATAACAAAAATCACAAGGTTTATAGATAGTGGTAAATTATTACTTGTCCTAGAGGTTCTCAAACTGTAAAAGAGTAAGCTTTCAAGTAAAAATACTAAATATGATTTACGTAATTACTGACTATATAGCGGCCGTTTATTTGCAAAATCATTGTAATTTTTGCACAATGTAAAGTGGTTATTATAGTGGAACAGTGGTCCATAATATTTCCAAATTCGTTGCATACTTAGGAATTAATATAAAGAACACTAACAAATCACAAACAAATATAAAAATATTAACCAAATCACTAAACAATAGAATACTAAGAAGAATAGTTGACAAAAGGAGGACAGACCGAATAAGCAGTTAAAATGTTAGAGAAGAGTACAACAGAGTGGATGTAATAAAGTTTCTAAAGCATAGAAAAAAATAATATAACGAAAAGCAGACAAGCCGAAAAGAGACTAGTCAAAAGTTATCGCGTCAAAATAATTATATACTTATTTTTTTTATTTGTTCGTCTCAAAAACGCGATATGAGCAAGTTGCAAAAAAAAATGTGTCCAAAATCTCCAAAGAATCGAATGGTGTATTGAAATTTTCCGGAACAAATCGGAAGTGCAGGATATCAAGGGCAATTCTGATTTTTTAATTGTTCGATGGTATTTGGCCTCTTTACAGCCTCTTACCATCACAGACTTTTTATCTTATTTATTTGTGTTTGTCGGTGCAAGATTTCTTTTATTGAGTATGCGTACTTTTGTTGATTTTATTTATTTATTTATTGTTTAATTTATAGATTTTAATATACAGTGTTGTCATTTAGATGGGCGTTAGGCGCAAATAGCCTTTGCTGCTGTGCGCCAAAATTTTTAACTAACTAACTATGATTTTTTAAATGGTATGTCGAGTTTCATATCACTGGATAAAGCTTTTCAAAAGAAACGCTTTTTTTCAAGATAAAGCTTTTCAAAACATCGATGTTTAACATCGATGTTAACATCGGTGCCTTACTATCGATGTTGAAAAAACATCGAAGGAAAAACATCGATGTATCGGAAACATCGATGTTTTATTAATATTAAAAAAATCTATTTATTTATATTATATAGGTTTTATTTAATAATGTAAAGATAAAATACGAAAAAAGTAACACATAATACACAAAAAGCATTTATTAGATTTTGAAATAGAAATATTCCTTTTTAATAGTAATTAATTTCGCATTAATATTATTATAACCAATATAATAATCTTAATTTGTACCTACAGTCTATTCCAAACAATTAGACGGAACTAACCGCAATTTTCATTTTTGTAATTTGTCATTAGATATTTTTTTATATATTTAAAGTTGACTTTTCGTGAACAAAATGATCAAAAGCTTCAATCAATCGGTAAAAGTAACTAGAATTGAAAATCTAGTTCCATCTAAACCAAAGGAACAGACCTTACTATTTTTACATTTCTAAAATGAAATATGAGATTTTAATACAATACTAATATTGTAATCTTAATGTTAATTTTATATTATTTAACATAAAAATAACACTGTCATACACAATTATTTTTATACTTTTTTAAGTTGAAATAAAGTCTGTTCCTTTGGTTTAGGCGGAACTAGATTTTCAATTCTAGTTACTTTTACCGATTAATTGAAGCTTTTGATCATTTTATTCAGGAAAAGCCAACTTCAATATATAAAAAAATAGCTAATGACAACTTAAGGAATAACAAATGGGAAAGTGTCAACAAGTCTCAAAAAGAAAAAGTGTGTTGGCGTCGTTGGTTGTTCGCATTGTTTGCAAAAATTAGAAGTTTCTTCTTATTTTTTCGTATTCTGCTAACTGCTAAGAAGAATAAGAACTAACAATATTAGTATTGTTATATCACAATAGATGGCGCTTATATTTTGTGTACTAATTTTAATAAAAATTAAATTTTTAAGATTCCAGCGCCTCTAGCGGTAGTTTCTGAATTTCAAAGTTTAAACATCGACATCGGTAGTAGACATCGATGTTTTATCGATACTATCGCCAGCTGACCATCGATGGTAAAAACATCGATGTTTTCGATACATCGATGTTTTTTTCCCATCCCTAATAAAGTCTCCATTACATGCTTCTTTAATAAAATTTTATTTATTTGTTTTTCAAAAACACAATACATCTGTATTGCTTGATGTTTTTTTCTAGGGCCGGATCTAGGAAGTGACGCGTGAGGCATCTGTGTCGGGCGCAGAGCTAATAGGGACGCAAATGCACAGCAGACAGGGGCTCGAATATGATTCTCATTTTTTTGTCATCAATCACCAATGGAGCAAGAATTGTACCTTTTCTCGCGTTTAGAAATACCATGGTTCAGCTCTGTTTCTAAGTTTTAGTATTTTTTTCTCTATGCGGGTAAAAGATCTGTATATGCATGTCAAATTTTAATATCTATATTTAGCAATTTTGCCATAATTTCTATCGTATAAGCCAGTGTTTCCAAAAGGGTGTGCCGCAGCATATTAATGTGCCGCAAAATTTTCCATCTGTGCACCGAATTCTTAAAAAAAAAAACTAGCGTCGTTTTTTAGGGTTTTGTAGGTATGACCAAAAAACCCTTATACCGTCATTTTGTCGTCTGTCTGTCTGTCTGTCTGTCTGTTCGGTTAAAATTGTAGCCAAACGGCTAAACCTAGAGAGTTGAAATTTGGCATACTTATACAACTCTTTAACCCGCACATAGGAAAAATACTAAAACATCTAAAAAACATACCCCCCTAAAAATATAAACAAATATGTGCTCATCGAAAACAAAAATATTTTTTTTAAATTCTGAGTAGGGTATCAAATGAAAGCCCTTAGTACGTGGATTAACGATCAAATTTTTATTTTTGCAAAATAAATTATTTTGATGCGATTTTTGCCAAAATTGTGCAAAAAAAAATTTTGTCCCACACCCTGTAGCACAGATGGTTTAAACTAAAAATCTAAAAAAAATCTAAGTAATGTATATTGGTGTGAACCGAAATAGTACAACAGGAATTTATGATCAGATTATGTTTTCGGAAAATAACGCATTTTTTGTGGTTTTTGGTTCACAAAGTACAAAAGTTATACCAATGTAAGACACTCACATGCAAGGCGTACGATGGCGTATCGGGTTAGAGCGCTGGTGTCGGAAGCTAAAATTCTCTGGAAAACGAAGGGTTTCGAGTTCGAGTACGGAGTGAATTTTATTTTTTCTGTTTTTTTTTTTTGCATTATTTATGTTGAAATTATTTTGTCAGAATTCTAGTTATATTTTGACAAATGTTGTATTTAATTTTTAAGAGCGTAAATTTAATAACCAGTCTTATTATATGATTAACAGACGATAAATTATTTTAAAAATATCGTTCATTTTGCCGTGATTACTACAAAGTAAAATTTGTCCTACACACTCAGCATACCGCCTTCACTTATTATATACCTGCGAAACCCTGAAATGTGTGAATACTCACACTTCACATCAATTTTATTTTAAAATTATTGTCCGAATATACAATACGTACAATACCATTAATAAGAATAAAATACAGGAAGGATCATTTTATGACGAATTGAAATTGACGTATCATTTTTTTCCTGAATGTGTGTATTCAAAATTTTATCTTCTATGACAACGTAGGTGTCCCGCGAAATTTTTCTTCTTTGGAATATGTGCCACGAGAGTAAAAAGATTGGGAAACACTGGTATAGGCAGACAGACACATGTGATAGTATAATTTTTGTTTATACCTACGAAATTTTAAAAACAAGAAAAATAACTTTTTAGAGATTACATAAATTATTAGAAATCATTTTGCGTGAAAACATCGTTTGCGAATCACTGTTTTCTATAACTCAATTTAAAAGAATTGCTGTTAATATGTAAGAAATTAGCCATAAAATACATGTAAGATATATTTTCCATTAACAAGAAATTAATTTTATAATTTAAGGAACATAAATATATGTAATTAAAAATAAAATTAATGACACCATAAATCAATTAACGCTAAAGTTAAAATTTGCTATAATGTTGAAAAACCTGTAATGATTATTAATAATTAAATTCCTGGTTTTACAACAAATTAACTATTGCGTTATTGATGTAATAGTGATAACTCAATTCGGAGCTGTAAATCTTATATAAAATTAATAGAGGTTTAAACATCCGTCGGTTAGTGGTAAATCTTCGCAAAAGATGGATCAGTAGACAGATGTGGCGGAAAGTTATCAATCACATTTAACAGAGTAATATGGTCGATTCGGGAAAGTGAAGCCAAATGATAACCCGACTGGTACCGCGTTTACATAAGACTAGTAAACGGGATAACTACTAGGTCTAATAGCTAGTCCGATCACTATACTAGGCTGTAACTAAGATAGTAGGTGTTTGCACAAAACACGGTACAGTTCTATAGACACGCACCCTGGATATCGGGGCGGGGGGCTTAGTGGCAGAGATCAGGAAATTACTCGCCAACAAGTGCTAACCAAGTACCTTCCAAAATTCAAGTGGTGACCTAACAAAAAAAGGTTCTCATTTCTACAATGCAAATGATGACAAAAAAAGTCCTCACTTCCAAAATACAAACGTTTTTTGAGTTCTTAGAGGAGGGGGCTTAGGCTCCTGAGCCAAATTCCCTCCCCTAGGTGTGCGCCTGCTATCCTATTCCAATGAGTCTACTATCCCAAAATTAGTATGCACTCCAAATGGCACTAACCTTACGGATAAACCATTTTTCAAAAAGAGTAGGCACCGGATCCGCTTTCTTCAGTAGTTTGGCTAATTTTAATTTCCCCCCGTCGTCGGGAAAATTGATTTTTCCATAATTTTGCCCTCGTCGCATTAGGGGATGAAGCGAAGAATTTTTATCCTCAGAGGTAGGGGACAACCCATCCAAAGGTGGTATTATTTTTTTATTTTTCCTACCTCATAAGGGTGGTTTTAAGTCTCCTGAAAAATGGCGAATTTAAGTTTTCGCGATTTATCAAAAGGCGCTATTAGCATAAACTAAGTTCGGGGATAGAGGCCATTGAAGGTCACAGAATACATTTTTCACGATTTTTCCTACAGCTTTAGGTAGTATTGAATTTTCTGTGATATGTGATTTTTACCATAAGGTGATTGACCACATTTTATTCGAATTTTCTCTACCGCTTATGAGTAGTTTTATTTATCCTCGTGATTTCGTGTTTTTTTTTTTTCATTCCGATGGCTTTTGCAAACTAAACCGCATACATAGCAAACTTAATTTAATTTTTTTGAGGGGTCGGGATAGTGGTTTTTTCACGAATTTATTTTTTGACAATTTTATCGCTTGTCGTACGAGCAGATGGAATGGACAATTTTTAGCCTCGGGGGTAGGTAGAGTGGAAGAAAGTATCCACACACCTCCTTGAACTGATGATGACCACATTGTAGTGACCGAAATGATTTTTTTATTGTTGGACAATAAATATTTTTTTAAATTGATGATCAACAGAGAAGTTTTATATATACATATACATTTGTTCAATTTTATTTGAATTTTTGTGTTTTAATTGATATTATTACAAGCGCCAAAAAGCGTTTATGTTCAGGGAGAACTCTGGATGGTCAGGGACCTCAAGGAGTTCGGTGAAACTTTGGATGATCCGGAACCTCAAGGAGCTGTGTTTTTATTTTTGGACTCTGGATGGTCAGGGACTACAAGGAGTTGATAGAGCTCTGAATAATCAGGAACCTCAAGGAGTCGGGCGAAACTAACATTATGTTTTCATTTGCAGTTATTACATTTTGAAGATATCGCGAGGGCGTGGCAGGAGCAGGACGGCAATTCTGTGTTGGTTCTTCTATGTGCCAAATAAATCCGAAGGATTCTTCCACGACATCAATTTGCAGATACTGTTGATAGAATTTTTCTCTTGATAGATTCTATAACTAACCAAATCTCGCATTCGTCCAAAAGTACCAGTACCTCAACTTAGCGAGCCAGAAAATCTCTGCTTTTCTGGACACTCCCCTTCAACCATTCCCTGTACCAAGGTGTACCATATTCCCTCAGACACGGTGTTCGTTTTTCAAATTGTACACATATGTCCAATTCTCTAATGTAACGAACTCCACAACCATATGATTCCTTTCAACAAATAAAATGCATGTATTCATTATGAAAACTTGAAGTTGATGTCGACAAGAACTAATTTGATATGCGCTGCATCGACGAATCAATTTTCGATCTATAAAGTTTTATTACCAAAAACATTCTTACGTGACAATGTATAAAAGTTTATAGAATTGAAGATAATGGCCCTTATGTAAATTTAAATAAAAAGTTTGATTCAGATCATTTCACATTTACTTTAAATTCCACTTAATAAATGCTTTTATTTCTTTAATAAATATTTATAAACCTAAAAAGTGTTGGATCAAAATCTGATTATAGTTTATACCGCAACATTTAATTTAATATAAAATAAAAACCACATAATTGGTTAAAAATAAAATTATTATTCAAGAATTTCTTGCTTAAATTGTAAATTTTTCCGGTTCTTTCTTTCCCATTTTTGGTTAAGTAATAAAAAATACAACTTAATTTAAAATTCTTATTGCAAATTTAACCTAATTTATTTTCACCGTATTATCAACAAAATTAACGCAGAAAACATGAATTTAATGACGGATCTCAACTCTGGGAAAATAAAAAAGCAGATGTGACTGATAAGAGAACCATGAGACATTAGGTAGTACTCTTATAAAAGCTAATTTCTAAAAATTGATTTGAAGTATGAAATTTCACACATTTCAGGATTGAAATCTTAGATATCTAGTAAGCGAACGCGGTCTGAATTTATTTAGGGAGCTCAGAAGCTAAAAATGTTTCTTGGGGTGGGCTCACGTTCAATAACGAGCTTTTTTAGGGCTTGAGGAAGGGAGGGGCTCAAGCCAGTGAGCGCCTGTTTCAAAAATGTGTTTTTTTAAATATCTGAAAAAAGTGTAGATGCATATTATTTCCAGATGTTAGCTGTGTTAAGTTAATATAAACTTTAATAATCTACTATTATATTGTACAAGTGGTGTTATGTATGTCCTATTCAACTTCTGGTGTATTTTCCGGTAACGCGGAGAGAGGAAAATAAACCGCCGTCTTATCCGGGTGATATTTTTTTAGTGCTTAGGCTTAATTTTATTTCGACGGGGGATACTGACTAATTTTTATTGATGAAAAACATGCATTTTTTCCTCGAATCCGTGGCCAGCAATGGTGATTATTGCTCTGCACGGACAGGTTTTATCAGACGATAAAATATGTTTATTCATATTTCTACTATTCAGAAGACGATTTCAGACTAGAGATGGGAATTTCGGCTCAGTTTGCGGAACCGGATCAGTGGAGGTCGTTCAGTTTGTTGAGCCGGTTCATTGATCCGGCTCAGTGATCCGGTTAAGTAAACATGTCTCCGAAACACAGGACGGTCGTTAGTTCGTAGGTAGAAAGTCGCTTAGAGCCGGTTCTTGCAATATATAAACTGTAAATATGATCCCGAGACACAGGTCGGTCGGTTGTTCGGTCGTAGGTAGAACGTCGTTTACACCCGGCTCTTGCTTAGAGCCGATTCTTGCAATATATGAACTGTAAACATGATCCCGAGACGCAGGTCGGTCGGTCATTCGGTCGTAGGTAGAATGTCGCTTAGAACCGACTCTTGCTCAGAGCCGGTTCTTGTAAACATGATCCCGAGACGCAGGTCGGTCGGTCATTCGGTCGTAGGTAGAATGTCGCTTAGAACCGACTCTTGCTCAGAGCCGGTTCTTGTAAACATGATCCCGAGACACAGGTCGGTCGGTCGTTCGGTAGAACGTCGCTTAGAGCTTAGAGGTAGAACGTCGCTTAGAGCCGACTCTTGCTTAGCGCCGGTTCTTTTAAACATGATCCCGAGACACAGGTCAGTCAGTTGCCGGTCGTCCGGTCGTAGGTAGAACGTCGCTAGCCCCGACTCTTATCTAACATTTTTGAAACAAGCAATTCACTTTATGTAGCTACTGTATTTTAAACCAGATGTGTTAAGTTTATGGCGATGTTTATTGCCCTTATAAATCGGACATCTGGGATTTGGGCAATATTTTTAATATTTTTATATAGTATGGTTGTAAGAAAATACAGACTAACCCTATTAGTTTCAAATAAAGTGCCCTACAAATTGATGACAAAATACACTTTATGATAATACATTACAAGCCAAGTTCTCGCGAAGTTCAACATGACATCGATCCAGATCCGGATCACTCCGGTCACTGTTCACAATCGCCCGACCAATCGTATCCTTGAAACTTGAAACTATACAGTGAGCCGTGAGCCGGCTCATTTCAATTTGGTGAACCGTGTCACTTCGGTCAGTGTACTGAGCCGGCTCAGTGAGCCGGTTCGTTCATGAACGACCCATCTCTATTTCAGACCAAAACTGAATTGAAAAACCTACAGTTGAAGGTATTTTATTAATAAAATTGATGAAATGTGTAAAAAATACATAAGAGTTGATAAAGATAATGCAGTTTTTTAAGGTTTTAACACATTTTTATAAATTTTGAAAATTTTTGCTGACCATAAAATTGCCTTAAAATGCAGTTAAAAATGCTATTAAACGGAAAAGAAAGTAAGAATTAAGAAAGTAAGAATCAGCTTTGAGTTATCAAAATATATTTTAAGGGTCGTTTGAACGTTTTAAATGTTAAACCTATCTGTAGATACGTTCAAATAAGTTTTCAGGGTGAGGATAGATCTGTTAAGCAGTTTTGTTATTTTAATTGTGGAAACTGTATGTTATTAACTATTTTACTAACTATATTAACGAAAGTATAAAGTACAATGTATTAGGAGGATAGATAAGACAGAATAATATTCGATATTTAGTAATCGCGTAATTTTAATTGTGTTAAATCTTGAAGTATTATATACCCAGATGTCATTTTAATATATTATTTCTTTATATAAGTAATTATTATAGGATGAAAGTGTTTTTGAAAGTGGTTTTGAAAAAGCCGTCGGCCCCTCTTAGCTGCGCCACTGGTTGTGGTTTAAAAAATTTATCTTCAACTCTCCGAGCAGCGCCGTGTAATCTATGTTCCTGGGAGGGGCCCAGGCCCGTCGCCCCCCCTTGGCTGCGCCACTGGTAAGTCTTAAAAGACAGCTTAAATAAAGCCGAAATATCGGATGATAAGAAAAAAATGTTTTATTTAACTTCTGTCCAACTCCCAACATTCAATCATCCACATATTTTAATTTCAATACAGTTGCTGCAGTAGGTCGGTCATAACAGTTTGAAGAACGCTGCTTTTGGACGCCCCCTGGGCCGTTGGCCCTTGCAGGTTACTTACTACTTAGTGTGTGTCTAATCCAGATCCATTTATGCACCATTTCATACCTGTGCCTTCTTATTTCTAATTCTGTTTCTGCCAATGGTAAGGTTTTGTGTGTAAAAACTAATTCTATATATTAACAATCGTTTTTATCATTACCTTAGCATGAACTTGCGTGGTGTAACCATGCATTAGTACAGCTAACTTTGCAAGATATAATTGAATAACATTGTTGTACATTGTTATACAGAATCATGATACAAATGTATAGTTTATATTCAGGAACAGTTAAGTGTAAATTGGCCTTAAGTCAAGCATGTATTTATAACAGACCTTAAGTACAGAAAGGTCAGCTGATTTGAGGTAGATACTGATAGAGATCGACCCTGAGTTGACACGAATGCAACGCGAGCGCCACCTCGGGCCCCACTGCAATTACTGCATAACATTGTTATCATATGGTATTTTAACCAATGTCGCAATTATACTACGATTTATGTACAGCTCCAAATGACTGAAATGCAAGTCTTTACTAATGGTTATATATATGTATATGTTCTAGTCGCTCTAATTTAATACTGATATCACAAAATAGATAAGTTATTCAGTCGGGCATAGCTCATAGTACCTAAAATTATTATTGTATTTAAGGCGGATCATCTGTTCTAATATAGACATGTTTCAGAATCTAATTTCAAAAACGTTTAATGCACAGAGCCAACGGAGTGGCCGAGCGTATCAAGTCGTGCAGTTTGAGCTGGTGAAAACCAGTCTGGATTGTGCGGTCGGTAGTTCAATTCTCCGTTGGTGATATTATTCTGGCGAGAATAATATGTTTACATTACTCTCATTTCACAATCATTATTCCCTCATCGAGGTGTAGGAGCTCGCCCCCTGGCATCGGCGATTAGCCTCGTTGCAAAAATAGGCCGATGTAAAATAAATAAATAAATAATTTAAATCACAGTGTTAGTTAGTGCTTCAATAGTTTTATAGCGACAGAACATAAGGTTGACAAAGGGACAGTCGTCCAGCAGACCAATGGACCTCACAATTTATGAAAAGTTGGAGATTTGATCTATTTTCTTAGTCACCACTTCTTTTTATATATTAACTAAATTATTCGCATTTTACGTTTTCTTAGTTTTACATATCTCTGTATTTTGTTTCTTGTGTTTCTATGCAGCATTCTTTTACGGGCTTCATTCTTTTCCCTTGTCACCTCTCTGGATTCCACAACATACCAACTGTTCTTCTGTTTCTTCTTTTGCTTTCTATTTGTTTCAGTTTCTGTCTCCGCGATCATTTCCTTATATTCCTGCCAAAAAAATTCCTATATCTGTTATTTCTTCTGATTTTAATTTCTCTATGTTATATTTTTTCCCGTTAGTAGATTTTCCTTTTTTTGCTGTTAATATTCTTGCTCTAACTTTTGCTACTACCATGTAATGGTCAGAATCGATGTTTGTTCTTCGATAGCTTCGTCCAAGCTGTATATTCAAGAAATGCTTATTATCAATGATACAGTAATCTATTTGATTTGTATTTAAGCAGGTGAGCACTCTACATGTAACTTTGTGAATATCCCGAAGAGGGAAATGTGTACTACTACTGACCATATTTTAACGGCCGCAAAGTTAAATAATATAACACGCTAACATAGCAATAACCTTGGATGTAAAACCTACCGTCATAAAAATATCTATGCTTGGTATTCCGAATCACTCTCTCAAGTTCCGTAACCAGGATACTCGTCGCTTTCCTGATGATTTCTTGCCATTTATTTTTCCTTCCTGTATTAAATGGTATTTATTATTACGCATTACACGGGTCAGATATTCCAACTTCCTTCTTTTAATTTGGAACATTAGCTGTAGTTATGTTTCATCTTGGTCAGTACTTCTTCGTTCCTCGTTCTGTTGGTCCACGAAATGCACAATATTCTTTTGTAGATCCACATTTCACTAGCATCTATTCTCCTGCTTAGCTCTTTTGTTAAAATACTGGCTCCTACATCATACATTACTAGAAAGATGTAGTATTTCACTAATGAAAGCTTTAATTCGATTGTGAGATAGTAGTAGTTTTTTCATTTTACCAAAAACTGATCTTCCTTGCTCGATTCGAATTCTAATTTCACGGGAATCCGCTCCAGTGTCATGTAGTAAACATCACAAATATGTATATGTGTTGATCATTGCAATTTTGTCTGCACCCACAAACAAATCGCGGGATGGTACTTTATTCTTGCTTATTGCCATGTACTTTGTCTACCCGCTGTTTACATCTAAACCGTACTTTAGTCCTACGAGGTTTAATTTATTTAATAAACTTTCCAAATCTTATTTTGTTTTAGCCAGAAGAATTAAATCGTCTGCGTATCTGATGTTTATACGCAATCCATTTACTTGAATCCCAGCATATGCATTCTTAGTAACTTCTGAGGCTTTATATGGGAAATAAATTATTATTATTATTAGAATATGACTTCTGATATAAATATTAAACTGCAAAGGAGACAAGATACATCCCTGTAGATCACCTTTCGAAATTTCTATTTCTTTAGTAATTGTTGATCCACCAATACTTTTGCTTTCTGATTCCAATACAGATTGGCTATGCCTTATTTTTCGATTGTCTATGTCTGTAAAGCGAAGTCTTTCGATGCGTTTATTGTGTTTTACTTTATCAAAAACTTTTTGGTAGTCAATAAAACACAGATATAGGTCGCAGTTGGCATCTCGACGTCGAACACTTGAAAGCCATATGGAACTTCAAAGGCCCCAAATCCGTAACATAGACAAAACAGCTCTAATCATAAAATCCTTGATCCACACACTAAAATTGTCTAGCATTGAGGTACATCTAGCATGGATACCGAGTCATACTGGTATTAAGGGAAATGAAATTGCTGATCAACTTGCAAGAAGCGGTGCAAGCCAGCCAGGAGAGCTGCATTATAATTATGTGCCATATAAAGATATCTTGCCGCTCATACAAAAATCTTTACTATCAATATGGCAACAAGAGTGGAATACCACTTCCCAACATAAAGGCTCTTTCCATCACTCTATTCAACCTTCCATCTCTATTAAACCCTGGTTTCATAATCTTCACCTTAATAAAAGAACTATAGTACTTCCACAATTTGCCGGATGCGTTTTAATCATTGTCTTTCCTTTGTACAATTCCACAGAATACATGTACTAGATACCGCTCTGTGCGACTGCGGAGAACTTGGTACCGTAGACCATACGATTTTTAATTGTCCTATCCACTATAACAGCGTTTCCCAAAGTGTGGGTCCCGACCCGGCACAGGGTCGCAGAAAAATTTAGCCGGGTCGCGAAAAAAATTGTAAAAACACAAAAAAGATTGTCAATTAATCACTAGAATAGTGTGTATTTGTGCTCTTTATTACTATACTACAGGGGTCGGCAACACGGTGCCCTCTGTGGGATTTTTAGGCGCCCTCGCTATCGAGACACACATATACTTTTTTTTTGCTCATCACTTGGATTTTGAGACGTGAGGACTATTTATTTTGTTTTTTTTTTCTGCTCGTCACTCTTGGATTTTGAGAACTGTGGACCTTTTTTTTTGCTCATCACTTGGATTTTAGGAGGTGAGGACCTTTTTTTTTGCTCATCACTTGGATTTTGAGAGGTGAGGACCTTCTTTAGATTAGACGACCTTGCCAACCACGAGTGTTTACATATTTTACGTTTTTATGCGCCCTCAATAACATTTGAATTTATATTGCGCCCTTATTGACAAAAAAGTTGCCGACCCCTGCTATACTATATTCTTTATTACTATACTATACTCTTTATTACTATAAAGCTACTGCTTTAAAATAAAATTTGTTTTGTAAATAAATGTTTTTTTTTTCACAAGGTGGGTCGCGAAAATTTTTAAAATCTCGTACCGGGTCGCAGTCAAAAAAGTTTGGGAACCGCTGCACTATAATAAGTCTTCTTTACTTTACCTGCATTTATCAAAACTTCTTCCCACTCCTATTTCTATTAAAACTATCCTAACCAACCCCTCCCCAGAAGTTTGCAAGAAAATTATTGGTTTCCTCAAGGAAACCAATTTGAATTTATAAATGAATAAAAAGCTATGCACTGGCGGAATGGTGACCTCACCAAAGCCAACAAATCAGAAGAAGAAGAAGGCCCTAAATCCAAAATATGTGAAACACGTTTTCACAAATTCGAAAGCCTGGGTTACTGGATATTGCTGGCATCCCAAAATCACCAGTTTTTGAAGTTAGTCACAGTGATTAATGAAATAATTTTGAATGCAGTAAATAACTGTTTCTACTTAAATGTACATATAATCTTCTTGGTCTAATACTTTATTCAAATGAAACAAGCTATAATTATAATCTACCCATAAACAAAACTTACACATTTTTAAAAATTCCATCATAGTTTCTCACATTTCATTTGATGAATATATCCATTTACTTGATTATAAATATTACATTTCACAACAGACATGTTTTATTTAAATTTTACATTAAGTTATAAGTATGGAATGCGTTGCAAGTCGATGCGATCACTCAGCAATTAGCCTTACACCTCTTCAAATGATTAGTTACAAAAGAAAATCATTTGAATATTAGATAAAGGCCTGTCAACATAATACCAGATAATTAGCAACAGTCAATTAGCACTCGACAGACATGTATGTACATGCAGACAGTTTCGAAATTGTTCTGTATTAATTAGGTGATAATACTCGAGTTGACGAGTCTATACACTAGCCAGCGTGATAGCATACACGACATATATTGTCAAACTATTTTTACAATTTAATATGTAAAACCAAACCCATAAAGACTAAGAATTCGAGGTAGACTAAACTGGTTGCCTACAGTTTTAAGATCTTTCCTGTTTTCTGTCCGCCACGATCTACTGACTCAGTTTTTAGATAAGGTTAGGTTACAATAGCTATATTTTGAAATAGTAGAGAGTAGATATCAAGAAAGATCCCAGTTTTAGATCACTATTTTAAAAATTCTATGTAATTGTCAAGAATCGGATCCACAGAGCCCTTTCTAGAAATATTCTGACAGAAAGCGAGATTTATTGTTAAGCTTGTTGTCGACCCATGTTGTTGCCGAAATATTGATATTTCATCCTTAAAAAATGGCCTAATTTAGAATTAATTTATTTATTTATTTATTTACGAAATTTGCTTACAGATAAAAATCCAAATAGCAAATAAAAAATATAACATAAAACAAAATACATAATAAAGAAAAAACATAGTAGAAAAAATACTGTAGGGCCCGCAGTTTCTAAACTGCAGCGCACTGAGGCAGAGCTCGAAAAATAAAAAAAGGGGGTTTCAGAGCACGAAGGACCATCTGACCTTAAAGGCGTCAAAAAACCTGTAACTTAATTGTATGGGTTCAAAAAAAACTCTGACATCTGGGATGGCAGGGAAGCGGTAGTTTCACCCGATATCGGCTCTAATAACGGGACTTGTACAGAGTGGTACTGTTAGCCTGGAACACCATGGGGATTATATGCTGGTGAAATGTAGTTCGGATAGGAGACAATACTTAACCAATGACTACCAACATCTATGATCAAACCCATATAATTAATTGTTATTCAAATCATACATGTGCGGTTGTAAAACGCACATGTGCTCATACATAACATAACCTAACTTAATGTATTATAACAACTTACGAGTAAAAAGCTAATACTTATCAGTAAAGTCCACACACGTGGAATTCTCTCTCTCAGTCCACAGCCTTTTGACAAAAATATAATTCACAAAATAAAGAACCACACAGTAGCGTGAAAAATATATATTACTTCATAGATAGGTATTTTTCATTGGCAATCCTGGAATCACACAACATCCGTACGTCGCATTCCACGGACTGCCCCCTCCTCCTGCTAGAGAGAACTATTCAAAATATTGCGCGGGGGCGCAACATCCCGGCGGCCGTGAAAACCCAGGTTTTCACAAACCTAAACACACAAAAAAAAATTAATTTAAAATCGGAAGTGGGTAAAGTTTGACCACAGGTCTCAGGAGAACGTTTGTAGCAGTCTTCACTTCCGCTACCCTGACGATGTTGTCTTTGCTAGGGATGACACGTACAACGCGTCCAAGCCGCCACTGGTAAGGCGGTAAACAGTCATCCTTTATAAGGACGAGGGTGCCTTCTTGTAGAGGGGTAGAAGGCTTCAACCATCGTTTCCTGCACTGTAGAGACAGCAGGTATTCGTTATGCCAACGTTTCCAAAAATCCTGGACGATTTTCTGCACCAGCTGATAGCGTGACAAGAGATTGGTTGGTTGTTCAGAAAGGTCCCGTTCTGGAAGAGCAACGCCAGCTTCTCCAATGAGAAGGTGATTCGGCGTTAGAGGCTGAATATCATTAGGATCATTCGAAAGAGGGCCAAGGGGCCTGCAATTTAAGATAGATTCAATTTGACAAAAAACAGTAGAAAATTCTTCGTATGTTAACACTTGACTCCCAACAGTACGAGCTACATGAAATTTGACAGATTTGATGGCTGCTTCCCACAGGCCTCCGAAATGAGGCGCAGAGGGCGGTATCATTTTCCACACAATACCTTCAGTTGCAAGTTTGTTAGCTATATGTTCATTATACTCGTCTGACGTGGTAAATCGCTGCAAGTCTGTAAAATATCGTTTCGCACCGATAAAGTTGGTGCCTGAATCGCTGTATAGATGACAACAGCGTCCGCGACGTGCAATGAATCGCTGAAAGGCACGCAAAAACGCTTCAGTAGACAAGTCGAGAGCTAACTCCAGGTGTACAGCTCGAGTGGAGAAACATATAAATAAACACAAATACGTTTTCATAGTCGTATGTCCTCTTCCTTTGCGGGGGGTTACATAGAAAGGACCTCCGTAGTCAACACCGACAATTGCAAAGGGTTTCTGAGGAACGACGCGTTCAACTGGTAAATTTCCCATCTGTGGATTTTCATTTGTGGGTTTGTGTCTAAAACACGTGATACATTGATGCGTAATCTGCCGAATAACTCTTCGGGCGGAAAGGATCCAATACTCCTGAGATAGTAGGGCCTGAAGAGTGCGGGGAGTCGCATGCATGAACCGCTCATGATATTGTATCACAAGAAGATCTGTGAATCTATGCTTAGAGGGCAGAATGATCTGGTGTTTCCATTCATATGGAATTGTCGCATTTTGGAGACGGCCACCTACGCGTAGGATGCCCTTGTCGTCTACAAATGGGGCGAGTTTTTGAATCTGTACAGAGCATAATTTTCCTTCAGCAATCAACCGTAGTTCCGTGCTGAAAGCTTGCTGCTGTATAATACGAATCCAAGTCAACAGAGCATTGTTGAGTTCAGCAACGCTCAGAAAGGGTAGAATATTTGAGGTGTGCAACCCTTTGCACTTTGTGAAGAACCGAAAACACCATGCCGTACGTTTCACAAGGGTGACTAGGGACGAGCATGTGTTCAACATAGTCTGTTCTTCAACATTTTGTACCACCAAGCACTTGGTGGCCTTTCTTTCAATCAAAGCCTCAGGTGGCGTAAATACCTGAGGGGTTGGCTGGCTCAGAGGCCAACTAGTGAATGGGTGACACAGCCAGGGGGGCCCATGCCACCATAAGTCATGAGACATGAGTTCAGAGGGCAAAATCCCTCTTGAAGCGCAGTCAGCAGGATTCTGACTGCCTTTGACATGATACCATATGTCTGGAGAAAATTTGTTTTGGATGTCAGCTACACGGTTAGCTACAAAGGTATTCCATTCATATGCAGGTTTGCGAATCCAGGAAAGTGCAACAATGGAATCTGAAAATGCGTAAGCCTGTGAAATAGGGCAAGACAAATTATTGACAAGATATGACATAATTTTTGCAAGTAACACAGCGCCGCAAAGTTCAAGACGCGGTATGGACAGCGTTTTCAGGGGGGCTACCTTAGATTTAGCCAAAAGTAGAGACGTCTTATATCCGTCTACAGTACGCCATCGCAGATATGCAACTGCAGCATAGCCGCATTCTGAAGCATCGCAGAACCCGACCAAAATAGGTTCATTAAAACAAATTTTCCGTGGAATGGCTATTTGTTGTAATACAGTGATTTGATTCCTGTATTCTTTCCAGAGGACTTGAATATGTTGAGGGGGATCTGAATCCCAATCAAGTCCCAATTTCCAAAGCTGTTGTAGCAGTTTCTTTGCAATAAATGTACTTGGAGCCAGCCAGCCGATGGGATCAAATATATGAGCAATCTCGGAGAGTATGTGCCTTTTCGTACATGGCGTGTCACGCGGTTGTACCTGATAAGAAAAGCAATCTGTTTCCGGGTTCCATACAATTCCCAGTATCTTAATCGAGGCATCCTCACCGTTCAGAAAGTTCAGCATCTTAGGCTCTCTCTCTAAAACAGGTATTGACTGAAGTACAGCTTGATCATTGCTAGACCATTTTCTCAATTCTAGCTCGGCTTTTGATAGTAAAGTCGTTAGCTGTTGTCTGAGTTCAAGTGCTTGTGCAACAGAATCCGCTCCCGTAATGACGTCATCAACATAACACTGATTCATCAAAGCTTGAGCAGCTAACGGGTACGTTGCGCCTTCGTCTTTCGCCAATTGATGTAGTGTTCTCAACGCTAGATAGGGCGCAGATCTGGTGCCATATGTGACTGTGTTGAGTTGGAAAATGTCAGGAGGACTTGACAGTTGATCAGACCATAATATCCGTTGATACGGACGCTCATGAGGCAAAACTAAAATTTGCCTGTACATTTGCCGTGTGTCGGCGGTAATCAAAACTGCATGACGCCTTGAATTTAATATAACTGCCACTAAATCTTGTGTCAGGGAAGGCCCTGCTAAAAGTTCATTATTTAGAGAGTTAGCCAAATTTGTTTCCTTAGAAGCATTGAAAACAACCCTAAGTTTGGTGGTAGAACTACTCTTCTTTATAACACAATGATGTGGCATGAAGTAACCATTTCGTATGTCTCTTTCATGAGACGGAACAATAGACATATGTTCTTGTGTCCGATAATCTTGCATAAAATCAACATAACTCCGCTGTAATGTTGAATTAGCAAGTAGTCGCCGCTGCAGGGACCTATAGCAGGCTAAAGCAGCACTATATGAATTGCCAATAAGTGGCTGTGAATTTTTTAACAATAAAGGAACTACATACCTCCCCGTATCAGTGCGATAGTGCTGTGAGGAGTAAATCTCTTCTGCCTGTTCTTCTTCGCTTGTTTTCTGGCGTGATAAGGGCACTTCTTCAATTTCCCAAAACCGTTGGAGAGAATCGGTTATCGTGGTGTGGGTTGTGGCTAGAAATGCGTGTGTGTGAAAGTCTCTAGGTATGGGGGTAGGTCCAGATATGACCCATCCGAATATGGTCTCCAAAGCGCGAACAGTGCCGTGGCCTCTTGGGGTTCCCTTGACTATGGATGAATACAAATCGGCTCCAATCAGACAATCAATATGGCCCGGTTCGTTGAACGTCGGGTCTGCTAATTTAAGTGCTCTAAATTCATTGAAAAGATTTCTTTGCAGATGTGACCTCGGTAGATCTTGCGTAATCTTGTCAACGATGAGCGCAGTCGAATTGAAAACAGGCTTGGTTTTATGAACAGGTCGTAGAGCACAGTTAGTGAGTCCTTTTACTACGCTGACTTCTACATCGGAAAATCCGGACACGACAGTGTTGGTGGGGGTCAGTGGCAGGTTGAGACGTCTGCGGCAATCCTCAGTTAGGAAAGTAGACTCGCTACCGCTATCCAACAATGCCCGAATTGTATGCCAGCGATTTTTCTGGTCCCTTACCTCTAGTTGAGCTGTTCCCAGCAGCACATACGTAGACTCGCGTCTACCAAAGGAAGAGCGGCTGCTCAACAGGCAAGGACTGTCAGGAGCACGATTAGTAGAGTCAGGCTTGGTGCCCCTTCCTCCAGTGTCCTGATTATTCGGCGATGCCCCTGTACTAGGATGCACCAAAGTGTGGTGTCGCTTACCACACACATTACACGTCTGAGAAGACTTGCAGTCAATGCTTCTGTGTGTAGATTGCAAACAATTGAAACATAAATTTTTCTCTTTAACAAAATTTCTCCTCCATTCCACTGATTGTTTCTTAAAGTTGAAACAACGAAACAACGCATGACCGCTTTTGCTACAACAAAGACATTTTTTCATAGCTGTCGAAGTGACATGTACATTCGTTCTCTTTGGCAGAGATGAACTAGAAATTGACTGCCATTGTTCAGCACCAGCAAGCGTGCGTAGAAAATTCTGCAGATCGGCAAGGTTAGGTAATTTTTCAGGAGTCAGTTTTATCTCAAATTTGTTGCGAATGGGGGGGCTGAGTTTAGTGCTCAGTATATACGCAACTAATTGACTCGCAAACTCCTCAATAATCGTACCTTGAGCTTCCAAAGCACCTGTGTGTTCATGTATTCCAGCAATAAATTTGCTGACCTTCTCATGAGAGGTCTTTTCTAACAGTGGCATTTCTAACAACGCTTGTATGTGGTGTGTGCAAATAAGTCTCTTATTATCATACTGTGATTTTAACATTTCGAGCGCTAAGTGATAGTTGGCGTCAGTTACCGGTAGATTTTTTATCAGACTCAAAGCGTCACCCTTTAGTGATGTTTTTAAATATTGAAACTTTTGTGAGGGTTTCAAAGTTTCATCGGAGTCTATTGTGCTAACAAATAAGTCAATAAACGGTGCCCACTCAGGAATTTTGCCGTCAAAGGTAGGCAAGTCAAGATGTTTTAGTCGTGACATATTCAGCGACTGAACAATCTGTGACAAATCATGAGTGTTAAGCATGGCAGTATCCAATCTGTCACTGCTATCTTTATCATGAGGGGAAGAGCTTGAATTTGTAAATGGAGGTTCAGAAATTAAAACTTCAATTTCAAATAATTTATCTACAAATCGTTGATAATCAGCTTGTAGACTCGTTATTTCCACCACGTCTCCAGCTGCTAAGGCAATTAATGAAGCATTTGTGGTTTCGAAATCGCGGAGGCGTAACTCAAGTTTAGCATGCTGCATTTTAACAGCATTGATATTCGTACCCTCTCGAGCTGCGTTCTCGGTTAAGCTAAATAAGTTATCAACATATTTTTCGGACTGTGTGAGCCTAGCTTTAAGCTGAAGTTTCTCTATTGTGTCCATATTGGCGAATGAGACACAAAATATTCACAAAGTGACAGATTCCGGCGGCCAGTGCCAAAACTCAGGGGTCACCAAGGGTGAATAAACTACAGTGATGTGCTGTGTACAACCACAGCTACACAGTGCGCAAATGATTGCGTGACAAGCAATCCAAAGCTAAATTGTATCTGTCGCTAGGCGACGCAATAAGCAGCACGCAGACGTATAAAGGGGGTCGCAGGTCAGGGCGACACATATACGCAGCAACACAGACGTATAAACGGGGTCGCCGGACAGGGCAACACATATACGCAGGAACGCAGACGTATAAACGGGGTCGCAAGATAGCGCGACACATATACGCAGCTTACGGCTGTCACTGGCTAATGTCTTACTTAACTAAGTAATAAATAAAAACCCAATGGGGGGTCTTACTCTACATAAGTTGTCAACGATGTTCAACTCCACTGATTCACTCAAACTTTGTCGGACTGGCTGGCTCCGGTGGGTCTTTACGACAGATTCCAGTACAAGTTCGCAGAAGTTGATTCCAATGATCGTGGCTCGCAACATCAAATAATTCATCCGTGTCTTTGCTGGTACCGATCCAATGTGTGTATCCAACTCCCAAGGACCAAATATAGGCACGTAGTGGACCAAATGTAGTAAACCGGCACTGCACTTCGATGTAGATGATGCTGGACCTTTGTTTATCCGGCTCGAAGCTGACCAAAATGTAGGGCCCGCAGTTTCTAAACTGCAGCGCACTGAGGCAGAGCTCGAAAAATAAAAAAAGGGGGTTTCAGAGCACGAAGGACCATCTGACCTTAAAGGCGTCAAAAAACCTGTAACTTAATTGTATGGGTTCAAAAAAAACTCTGACATCTGGGATGGCAGGGAAGCGGTAGTTTCACCCGATATCGGCTCTAATAACGGGACTTGTACAGAGTGGTACTGTTAGCCTGGAACACCATGGGGATTATATGCTGGTGAAATGTAGTTCGGATAGGAGACAATACTTAACCAATGACTACCAACATCTATGATCAAACCCATATAATTAATTGTTATTCAAATCATACATGTGCGGTTGTAGAACGCACATGTGCTCATACATAACATAACCTAACTTAATGTATTATAACAACTTACGAGTAAAAAGCTAATACTTATCAGTAAAGTCCACACACGTGGAATTCTCTCTCTCAGTCCACAGCCTTTTGACAAAAATATAATTCACAAAATAAAGAACCACACAGTAGCGTGAAAAATATATATTACTTCATAGATAGGTATTTTTCATTGGCAATCCTGGAATCACACAACATCCGTACGTCGCATTCCACGGACTGCCCCCTCCTCCTGCTAGAGAGAACTATTCAAAATATTGCGCGGGGGCGCAACAAATACATAGTGAAAAATTAATACATAGTAAAAAAAAAAGAAAAATACATAATAATTCAGACAAAAATAAGTGATTTTATTTGGTTAATAAATGCGTTAAAAGACATGTGGAACAGATCTAGGGTATTGCTGTTATTTAATGAATTATATGTTCTAGACCAGCGTTTCTCAAATTTTTTAAAATTTCCAGCGTGGCGGACCCTTTAAAAATTGCTCGCGGACCCCTATTAATAAAAAAAAAAAAAAAAGGAAAAGTACAGTGAATAAAACATTTATTTTACAAACAATTATGTATTCAGAATATTACATACAATATTACATGCTATGTAATCGTTAAATAACAAATAACAATTTTAATGGGATGGATGCATTCGCTTTGCCTGAACTAATTCTTCTATGTTTGGCTTTGTTTTGGCCAGTGCAACTCTCATGTCATTTGTCGCGCATAATCTATTTCGAGATTTTGTCTTGATACTAAGTAGTGTAGAAAAAGCCGACTCACACTCATAGGTGGTTGCAAATGGAATGAGGACTCTTAGAGCCATCTTTGCAACATCAGGATAGGACTGTGCCATTTCAATCCAAAAATCACTACAACAAGTTCCACGGAAAACATGTTTTTCACCCCCATCATTTATTAAATCAATAAACTGTTCCTGGATTAAATTTTCCTCCAAGGCAGGGCAATATAAATAAATATGCGTTCGTTTTTCACGGACCTACCGAAATCGCTTAGCGGACCCCACTTTGAGAACCGCTGTTCTAGACAGTGTATCAACGCAAGTATTAAACCCATAATTAGTCGCATGACTTCTGTAATAAAATAACGACTGGGAACGAGTCTCTCTCGCAGGTACATGGATATTAAACTTATATAAAATATCTGGTACAAATATGACACTGTTCATAACTTTGTATAGAAAACACATGTCGGCTAAAGACCGTCTAGAAATAAGTAAGGCTATGTTCAGTACATAGCACTTTTCAGGGTGAGTGAGAATGTCTATACCAAGTTTGAACAGGGCATAATTACAAAATTTATTTTGTACATACTCGACACGTTCAATTTGGCACTTTTGCGAAGGATTCCAGATAGTTGACGCATATTCCAAATGGCTCCTAACTAATGAGAAGTACAAAATTTTTACACAATTAATATCAGTAAACGCATTAGTCTTGCATTTAACGAAACCTAGCATTTTCAGCGATGTCGCAAAAGTGTCCGCAAAAGAGAGATCGCTGCTAAATAAATTAACTAGATCAGTCATTTCCTTAACTTGCACAATGTTCACTCCACTGAAGTGATATTGCACTACCCTAGGATTTTTTTTTTTTCCGATAGAAAACTATGCTTTTACACTTATTTGGGTTGAGATGAAGGCAGTTTGTGGCGCACCATTCAACCAGTGTGTTAAGGTCTTCTTGAAATTGTATTATGTTCGTTGCTGACGTTATTTTAGGGAAAAGTTTGAGGTCGTCTGCAAAGAGAAGATTAAAACAAAACTTAAGGTTTCTTCCGATGTCATTCACGAACAACAAGAATAATTTTGGTCCGAAATGCTATCCTTGCGGAACTCCAGAGGTAACCTCGATAACATCCGAGATAAAACCATCTATGAAGACAAATGTTCCTGTACCTAATAGGGGTGTTATATACTTACTAAAACGTACCATTTCTGTAGACTAGGTATTGTCAAACATAACAAAATAGGCTTTGGTAGCATAGAAGTAATGACCCTACATCACGGACCAAAAGATCCCGGTAAATTGGTATTTTTTATTCGATAGAGCATCCCTTGACAAAGAGTCATGAAATTCGGGAGAAACCTTTCGTATATTCTGTGCTCCTTGAATTATAACACTACTTTCTGGCATATAGGTGACTTTTTAAAATGTTGCGATAGTGTTTTGACTTCACTCCTAAAGTTTTTTTAAATTTCACTCCTAAATGGTAAATTAGTATTTTTTGTTAAAAATAAGAAATTCGGAGAGTACATTCCTCAGTATTACGTAAGAGCCCACTAAGAAAGGATTTTTTCAAGTTCGGCCCTTTTGTGATGAAAAATATCTCTTAATGAGATATTGACTAAGTTTTTGCCTACAAAAGTTACTCATACACAAGTTTAAAAACAAACTGAGCATTTTACGCTAATGAGACCATCAATATACCGTAACGAAGCACGGGTTTTCAACTAGTTATCTATAGTTTTCCAAGCATGCCAAATTTCAAGTTTTTGTGTTCAGCCTTTTGGAGACAGACAGACAGGTAAACACATGAGTGACGTTATAATGGTTTTTTGGTGGTCGTAACTAAAAAACCATTAAAAAAAGACTGCCAGCTTCTTCTTAGCTGACAAATATTTCAAAGATATTTGTTTACAAGTTTTGGACAAGTTCCGACAAGCTTTTTAAGTATTCGAGTACATTTGAAAGTAAAGGCACTTTTTTTCTGGGCGATCGGCGCTAGCTAACCAGCGTCTATACGCGCCAGCAACCATTTTTCTACGAGTTCATACCCTTACATCTTACTCAGTACTATCACTATATCGCTACCTTAATCCGTCTTTTTCCTTTCGCCACTCATCCGTTCATCTATTTTTTTCTTTTAAAATCATTTTGGGGCTCACTCTTTGGAGATGCTACAACCAACAAACGGTTGTATTCTGTAAGAAATGCGTTAATATTAGCGTCAGGTTAATATTTTTATTTTAACTCCATGTTTAACGTCATTATCCAAAAATGTTATTCTGTAAGAGCATTTGTTAAGGTAAGCGTTAATACAATATTTGTTAACGCGAGGCGCCAACTCACCCTGTAGAGAGGCTAATATTAACTGCACGCGCATGCGCTGTTACGTTGAATTTTAACAGGAGTATTAATTTATTCAAATGCCAAGAGAATCTTAACCTAATATTTCGGTGTTGAATTAAATATTCAGTGGCGAAATTTATTTTAAAAATGGAACAGAAATGTTTGGTCCTGTGATACTTATTATAACTGGTTTCCACAGTGTATTAAAAAATATATAACTTTATTCAACTTTTGTTTAGTCAATTTATATACTACATTGTATTACAACAGTTTATCTAATTATTCAATAATATGTGAATTATATGTTCATTCTATTTTTAAAAAGGTGTTCGGTGATATTAATTATTAAATTTGAATTATTACGCTATTTCTACCCTGGAATAACACTGTTGTGATCGTCATTATCAATCTCATCAATTGTTTCTTCAAATAATACACCATTAAAATGTACTGCGATATTTTGAAACACGGCGGAGGCATAAGTGAAGTTTTGTAGCTTTCAGAGGATTATAATTTTTAGTTTTGTGTTCAACAAAAACCAAAACTGCTCTCCAATACTCCATTTACTTCCTTTCTATACAATTACTTGAACTTGCGTCTGGGTTACTTGTATAACAAAAATTATGAAGCGTCATTATTATCTCTACTGTAAAGAATTCACTTTAAAAAGTAATAGAAAGTTGATTAATATTCCTACCGTCTTGTGTTTTATTCATATTTTTTTAAAATAACATGACATTTACTTAAATAGGATCAGCCATTTTTGCAAACTAAACACTAGCGTTAACTTTTAAAGCCACCGTTTCGGTAGGCGCTTATTGTAGAACGTTAACTGGCTATTTTAACGCCGCTGGGCTATAATTTTAACACATATATGTTTAGCGAATAGCATTTAGGTTAAAAATAGTGTTAAAAAAAATAACGTCAGTTTCTGACGCTAAGATTTTAACATCATGCTTGAGAATAGACCCGAAAGTCAGTTATTCTTAATTAACGAGCATCGGTAAAAAAAAAGATTTACCAAGCAGCTGCCTTAAGTTGTCTCAAGGAATCACAAATCGGTTGATAATCATTAATTTAATTTTACTTCAGAACATTGTACAGAAACTCCATTATGTAATTTACTTCTCAATTAAGATCAAAAAACAATTAACTTCATTAAACAAATTTAAATCAATAACTATGCAAGACACGAGATACTTCAATGGTATCTTCTTCATTCATTCAATTTTTTTTTGTAGAAAAGTCAGTATAATCTAACTGTTATCTCAGTTCCTGTCATGGTTTAAGATATCCACCATTGAGTAGCACAGTTCAATGAGATATCTACCTCCGTCACGTACATATATAAATGTTTTCTTATAACCTCGGAATTGAAAACACATGTTGACTTTGCGAATTACTGCATAAAATACACTTGAAAAGATTAAAAATCTGGATTAAGATTGACGTCTATGGCGTGTTAATATGTTTGTGTGGGGTTATTTAGTATAAGAGTCTTGTAGGTATTTTCAATTCTGATTAGCTTTGCTTAAAATGTTTTAAACATGCATATCGTTTGTTTATCAGAAGTATTTTAACAAAAAATGACTTACTTAAGTTTTTTAACAAATTTAAATTCTACTTTGCTTGATATTGCATGTAAATACATTCCTAGATCAAAAATTTGAATCAGCGTTACATAAAATTATGTGTAATTTAATTATGTAAAATCTAAATAAATTTTTTATCGTTTTGGGATTGAAGCGAAATTGGCATTACGAATCAGAACGCAATGAATGGCGAAATACTGTTTATACCACACTGCATTCGGAACAAATTCAAATAAGTGAAAAATACTAATAAAGCAAGCAACACAATTTCTTCTGTTCTTGATGAAGATGTTGTATCCCACAATACGCCTCGACCACCCGAGAATCTGGACTTTTCGAAAACTTGTTTCGTTTGATGAACTGATTAAATTATAGTAAAATATAAATAATGGTTTCATTTATACACTGAATTTTTCTTATACCGTTTTAGTGTCTTGTAGGTATGACCAAAAACATAAAATCACTGTCTGCAATAGTTTTTTTTTTTTTTCTAAATAGTCAAATAATTTATTTTAGAGATATTTTGTTTCTTTTTTTATTGTTTTCAAAGCTTGCTACGTTCAACTTTGTAAAACTTATTTTGATTATAATTTTGTAAATAAATGGTCGCCATTTTGAAATGGTTAACATAAAAATATGACTTTTTGGTGTCATTGTAAAGCTAATTTGATGCACTTTTAAGAAAAAAATATAAAATTATCGATTCCCTATGCTAGATCAAAAGTTGACATCATTTCCTCAAGTGCCTCAGAATTCTTATAGTAACCTTTAGGTGGGCCTTTTTGTCTAGTTTACCTTTTGTTCTGAAGATTTTTTATATCTTTACAAATAAAGGAAATTTTCGGGGTGCCCCGTTTCAAACAAACACCCTGTATAGGTATATATTTTTTTGTGTCGTATCAAAAGAAAGCTCTTAAGACATCGATTAATGAAAGGAAAATAGTTTCTTTTTTTTATTTTATCTCGGTTTTTGCCAACAATATGCTAAAAATATCTTGTCCCAATAGGTTAATCAAAAATTTTAATAAATTTTGAGAAATGCACATAATGTGAACCGGAATAGTACAATAGAAATCTGATGAATATTTCGAAAGTAATCGAATTGTTGCAACACTGTGCTTACCATATTTATGACTAGACTAGAGCCATAGATAACCACAGCTGGGGCTTGATGCAAGACCATCTCAAGTACGGTTCTCAAGTATAAGTCTCAAGATGGAAGCATATGGGTTATTCTTTCAAAAGTTACCGAAATTTATGATTTTTACTATGTACTCACAATTTGTTATCACTTACTAAATAATAAATAATGACTAAATACTTGACTAAATAACTTACTAAATACTTAAAAAACACTGAAATGTTTGAAAATTAACACTATGCATTAATTTTTTAATTTTAAAAGCGATTTTAGGCATTGCACGCTCTTCTTATATTTAAATTTTTGTGACTCTTGCATATTCCATTAAAACGTGCTAATAAAATGCTTTATTTGCTAACGAATAATCTGTCCAAATTTACCTGGTTATCTCTTTTTCATTTCATTAAAGTACTGCTGAAAATATGGAAAGTCCGAATCGATTCAGTTCCTGATTTCAGGCCAAATTTTCGGACTTGATGTCAATGCCCAGCCACGCTTTGGAACGCCACAAAGTATTACAGCTAACAACTTGGAAGCACTGCTGAATGAAAATCTATTGCAGACGCAAGAGAAACTGATGGAACAGCTGAGGGTTCATCGAACTACTGTCTCGAGACAATTGCATGAGATAAGTCAAATTTAGAACCTCGAAAAGTGGCATCATTTACTCAAGTCGACGCAGAATGCTTTAGCTGGGCAGCGCTTTCGAGATATGCCTGAGATACGTAAATGGATCGATGACTTCGCTGCCTCTAAACTGATTTTTTCGAGCAAGAATTCGATACTTACTCGAGAGATGACTCGGGTAAGTTTACTCGACTACTTATGACAGCCTAGCCAATGCTATTAGGATTCCAAATAAGCGCGGCAGCGCTATGAATTACAAATGAAAAAATAAGATTATCTTTGCAGAGACAGTAATTTCTTATGAAAATATTCCCAAAAATTTTCTGTTTCTGCAAAGATTATCTTTATTTTCCATTTGGAACTAATATATATTTGGAATCCTAATAACGGTAAGTATACAGTGACTGTAAAAAGTGAGGACAAATGTTTTTTTGGTCATATGTTTTATGTTATGAAAATAAAGCGAAAATTTGCATGGCAGCACAGCAAATAATATTCATAATATCGACATTGCGTTAGTTTCTTTTATCTTCTAAGGAGTATTATGTTGTCACGTCAAATTTTTAAATTATTTCCCGTTTCGTAAATGCACGTTTAATTTATACCGCAATTCCTCGTAAGTTAACAAACAATTACAATTCATTAAAAGATTATCAACCCTCATTTATAAGATGCAATCTCATCTGTCGTTCAATTAGTTTCCAAGATGTACACTGAAATACGTGCATAGATGTCAATTGGAGGTTATGTCTCGCAACTTTGTAAAAAGTAATAAATGAATGAAGATGCGATTGCAGTCAGTTTATGTTTGCTGTCCGTGATGTGTGGGACGCATGGGAAAGACAACACAGCTCAACAGAAGCATGTAGGACTTATATCGGATCCGGTAATATTACAAAATATGTTTATTTATTACTATATTCATTATTCAGTAGCTTGGAGTTGTCGTTCATTTTAATTTGTTTCCTTTAGGATAATTTGCTAAATATAGAGATTGAAATTATATGGGCAGGGTCGGACTAACATCTTTTGAAACTAAATTTAGAAAAAAAGTGTCAATGAAGTAGGACGTGGATTATGTTGGCAACATCTCAACAAATCTACAGTCTTGTTTTATTAAGTATCAGAACGTTCCAGATGTGTTGTATACACTAATAACACCCTTAGATCTTCCATTATGTGAAATGCAAGTACTTTCCGCAGGACACCTTTTTCACTCTCTTTCTTGGAATCTGTTAATCGCCCTTAGGCTTTTAGTTTCATTCACATAAAACCTGTCTCGTTTTGTCAGTGTCAAGTTTTGTAGATCATCTGTTAACTAATACCTTAATTTTTTATGCTGGTCTTCTCATTGGTCAACGCATGTTTCATCTTTTCGTCTAAATTAGGTATCCTGTTCGTTGCAACCATCTTCTGTTCGAGTTTTGTTCGATTCACGGTTTTAATACCACTGGTTAGGAATTCTTCCTGTTTCTCTATTTTCTCTTAATAGCGATAGGACTAAACATTCGCCATAGATTTGTCACAGTCTTTGTTGTCGATCTCACTTCATTCATATACGTGAATTGAAGCTGCTTATGAGAATGAGACGTCCTATAGTTTACTTTAATTGCTCCAAACAAATAGACTACAAAAGTTGTCTCAATTATATACTGTCTGTAAGACTAAATTATAAAACAAAAGTTCCCTTAAAATAAGCCTACAGTGAGCATAACGCGATTTGTTAATAATGGCCTGAATAGCTCTCTTTTGGAGTAGGAAAATCTGTTCAATCACAGGAGGACTACCTCATTCAGTTCTGCCGTAGCACATTTGGAAATAGAATAACACAAAGTGTATCCGTCGGGTGGTCTTAACACTAAAAAAATGTGCAATTTTCTTCATAGCGAAGACATTTTTTGCTAATACTACGACAACGTTTTGTACTTGTGTGCTCCATGTGAGATTACCAGCTATGGTGAGTCTTAAGAATTTCACTCTATTTACTTCTTGTACTGATTGTCCAAAGAATGATAATGTAGTTGTTTTGAGGTTAACCATTCTTTTGCTATTGACAGGGCAATTTAAGGTACTGCTATTGTGATGTCGTCAACATAGCCTAATATGCGTGGCCTGTTTCTAAAGGTGGAATGATCATGCTGTATCACATATCTTCACAATCTCTCATTCAACACCATATTGCAAATAATAGGGAAGACAGGGCATTAATACTATATTTGATATTGTTTCTTCTATATTTTTATTCTAGTTGATAAATCTGATTCGCCGTTTATCTTTTTGCTGTTACAACTCATGTCCTGGCACAACATATTTTGTTATCACATTCACACCTTACTGTGCTTTTGGAGTAATACTCCATGTTTACGTGCTTCTTTAAAGTTGTTATTGCAATAAGTTCCCCAATACTGAACGGTTTCCCGAATTCTACTAATTCTTAATATGTTACAATTTTATTTTAATTAGGAAAGCTGTAAAATCATTTTTTCGATTTTACTTGCTCACGTCGTTGGACATATAAAATATATTTTAGAAATTTTAAGAGATATATATATCGGTACAAAAAAAGCATGGTTCTAGTGGCAAGTCCATCCCTGGTTGCTGAGTACAAAAGAAAATGTTAATCCAATCATAATTCTTTCTCAAATATGTGAAACAGCTACCGTATGATATGGTTATAATGTGACTTGTTTGTTAATATAACAGGATATGTCACAAAAGGCTATTATTGATTTCGCATAACAACTTTATTCTTTTCAAATGTTTAATAACTACATAATTTATTTCATAAAAGAATTCTTTGAAAGCAACATTTTTAAACGTGTGAGGTCTCATATTAATAATTTACCAACAAGCTGTTAAAAATGGCTATTTTTTGTCTATTTTTTAAATTTTTTTCAGAGAATTTAAAAAATTTAAATGTCGAATAAAAAATTTTCTAAAACATTTTTCTTAAAATAAATAATACTGCTTGGGCACTGTCTCTTTTATATCTGTCGAATTTCAATCGATATTCGTTCAGTTCTCTTGCCTCCATAACGACTTCTTCTTTTTTTGCACATTAAAATATTTTCTTGGGCAATTTCATTTGAGCAATATAAAATTGTCGATAGCTTACTAATAAAAAATCCGAGCGTACTATTCCGGTTCATATCAATAAGCATTACACCTATTTTTTCAGATTTCTTATATATGTATCTCCTCTGTGAAATAGAGTAAGTTTTTTGTCATATTTTTGGCAATAACCGCGTAATGTTTATAATCCAAAACAAAATGTTGTTAGTTAATCTTTGCTGTGTTTTTATTTGATATATATATATATACGGACAGGATACTGTCCGTACCAAACATTTTAATGTGGAAATACATTATTTTATACATTTGACAATAATATTGGACTGAGGACGATTGGATTACCAATCGAAACGTCTCGATAAAAATTGTTTTAATAAATATATGACGAGTATGACATAAGAATTTTATTTAATACCCATATTAATTTCGTCAAGAACTTTCTTTCGTATATATGTATATATTTCGAAGTTTCTAGGGTTGTGTTTTTTGTATCAATATCGCTCCTATACGTGGACCAAAGAACTGTATGTGCCTACCAGATTTGAACCCTTTGAGGTGCAGCAGTTTGAAAGTTAAAGTTTGGCATGCTTATACAACTATTTGACCCACATATAGGAAAACAGTTCAAAAAACATATCACAGAAAAAATGTAAACAAATATGTCATCATCATCTTCAGCCCATAAACGTCCCATAGTAGTCTCACCGAGCCGTAGTTTTCACTACCGTACTGCTACTTTTATGTTGGGCACGAGCCTTTCACTCCGAAGAGTGAAGTTTCAGGTCTACAACTCCCACGGTGACCTAAACCGGGTTGGGAGCGGTGATATATTTATGATATGATGTTTTTTTTAATTTTTATTTATTTTTTATTATTTTAAATGAGGATGAGGTGAAAAGTACAAATACAAATATCCATGCCCTGACCGGGATTTGAACCCGAGACCTTTAGCACGAGAAGCAGGGTCGCTACCACTGTGCTACTGAGGTCGGCAAGAAATATGTATTCAACGGTAAAATAAATATTTTGTCAAATTTTGAACTGGGGTAATAAATGAACTTTTTAATGCGTGGATAAATTAACAAATTTTAATTTTTGATAAATCAAATTTTATTCAAAGATTTATCAAAAAAAAAACTTTTGTCCCTATTTTCCAACGGGGTTGATCCAAAAATATGAAAAAAATCTTAGTGAAGTACATTGATAGGAACCAGAATTTCGAAAAATATAAAAAAAAATTTCGACAAAATATAAAAATATTTTATGTCGAAAATAAATATTATTTATGTTTTTCTCAGTTTATTGTGTGGTACCAAAAGAAAGTTCTAAATTAGAAACACGATTTTCTCACTCCCTATAACGCAAGGCGGTTAACTAAAAATTTGAAAAAATTCTGAGTAATGCACATCTATGTGAACCACATGAGAAATTATTTGAAAAATTATCTATTTTTTACAACACCGAGCTCAAAACATTTATCTGACTGCCTGGAGAACTGGGTAGCTATATTAAATACGCTTGTAAGTCTCTAGGTTAGTGTTTCCAAAACTTTTTCGGTTCCTGGCAACCTTAATGTACCAGAATTTTTCCACGGCGCCCCAAGCCAAAATATTGATCTAACTAACGGAGTTGGAGGAATATTGGAATATTTTCAAGGATGTGGCCCAGCCGCGGCGCCCCAGGGCGCAATTTGGGAATTGTTCTAGATGGAAGCATATAATAATTCTTCCAAAATGTTTCGAAATTTATGATTTTTAATATATTCCCATAATGTGTTATCCTTACTAAATATCTACAAATCTGGCATCGAGGGAAACGAACGTGCGAATTCTGCAGCCCGAGAAACCAACAGCAGCCAGGATGAAATATTCCGATTTGCCCCAAACAAGACTTACTTAAGACAAGATTCTACTCGACCAGACTGAACAAATGGCGCGAGACTATGAACAATAAACTTAAAACAATCAAAGACGACATACACAACTGGACCTCAGGTACCAATAGACGTGAACAAATAATCATGACAAGACTTAGTCACACCAGTCTTACTCACGAACACCTCATGAACAGACTAGAAAACAAAATTTGCGAGACATGTAACGAAAAACTGACTGTTAACCACATATTAACTGACTGTCAAATATACACTAACATACGTACTAACTGCAACCTACCATAGGATATTAAAGACATACTAAAGCCCGACCCAGCAATGACCAACAATGTTTGCAATTCTTACAATCAATCAATATTATTAAGCAATTATAGTTAGAATGTAAATACATATACCTACTAAAACATTGTAAGATAGTAACAAAGACACCAATAGCCAAGTAGCTGACGTGACCATAAATAAATAAATTTAAAAAAAATGTTTCTTGGTTATACCTACGATAGCCTAAGTTAAAAGTGTCTGTTAACGACGAACATCCCTCGGTTCACGAAAAAACCTCGCATAAGTTGGAGAGATCAAATAATAGAAGATCTAACGAGCATGATGGAGAGAAAGATGGAGTTTTATGCTAATTGCATCACTAACTAATTAAGCAGAATGAAATGTGTAATATTCTTTTTTTGCAACATTCAAAAACAATTTATTATGTACAGTTTTTTATTTGAAATAAATTATAACAATAGGAAAAGACTGCAAAAATATCTGATAAAAACTAAACTAGTTTGCAAACATTCTTTCCTATTAATAAAAATACTTGTCATTATTAATGATTTTAACATTTAAATGTAACATTTAACTAAAAATATAACACCATACAAAACCACGAAACACAAAAAATTTTATATCGAAAAAAACTTGTATTCTCTCCAATAACCTAAAAACAAAAATAGCTCAACATTCCCAATAACAATTAAGATAAAAATAAAAGAACTGCAATAGATTACATGTTTTTTGTTCATCAAATTGATTTCAAGGAGACAGTTATTTTACCTTATTAGTAAATCGTGCGTTGGAGTTTAAAATTTTATTAATTGTTAACTATAATAAAACTTGATCTAAAAACAAGAACATTATTTGTCCTTTATGGTTTCGGAGACTTGCATAAGATGTTACTTTTTACTTGACGTGTAATAAATATATTATTGATTAATGGTTTGTTTTTTTTTTTATCGTGCGAGAAGATGAAATTATAAATATCTTAATTAATTTTATTGCTTTATTAATGGGCGATTATTGCAAAATCTTTAAATGTTAAGGTTCGGAATTATGACTAATATTATTACATTTTAATTGTAAATAATTTTTATTGACTTTTACTTTCTAATTACAAAGTAAAGAAAGTGTAACTGAATAACATTGCCATTCTAAGGATTATTTTCATATTTTAATACCTTAAGACGCTTAGTGGCAAAGTTCTAAAGGTGCTACTGATTTGGGCATTTGTACGTGCACGGATTATATGCGCGCATGGATATTCGTGTGGATAAAAAAATTTTGCACACACAACTTTTTTGTTTGTGCGCGTAAAATCGCGCTTTACGTATTTCAGTTATAGCCACGCACATATTTATTTAAAGTAAGTGGTGTCAACGATGGCGGAAAGTAATGTTGTTGCCTTAACAAATGCAGCGTATATAGGCCGCATTCAGCAGACTCATCGGTAACTTACCAGCACAAACTTACCGGTGAATTTGACTGAATGCACATTTTTTGGCAGTTATCGAACGGTGTATATGAAAACTATATTAAATGTAAGCTTTTACAGTAATTTTAAAAGTACAGGTGCTTTATATACCTCTCCTCAATATCTAAGTAAACAGACGATTCTTTGTTACTACAAATATAACTGTCAAAATGTCCACCGGTGAGCAACTAACCGTAAATGAAATCCGGTTAATAAAATGGCGACCGGTGAGTAAGTATGGTAATTCACCGATAGATCAACTTATGCTTACAGGAAAAAAATTACCAACCGGTAACTCACTGGTGAGACTGCTGAATGCGGCCATAGTATACTTAGTAAAAAAAAAAAAAGAAGAAACAAAACAAACGGTGGTGGATGACACAACTATATAGAAGCAGGGAAATATACAATGGTTCAGGTTTGCTAGCAGAACTGCAAATGCAAGAGGTTATGGATAATTTCAAAAAAAAAATCGAATGTTAGAGGCAGATTTTGAACTACTCGTTAATAAAGTTGGTCCAAATCCAAATAGATCCAAATAGGTGAAAAGCGAAAGGAACCAGTTCTATGTTACTACATATATCTGGGTGGTTTTAAATTTGGACTGTGGATGGTTTTAAATTTGCCAGTAGGAAGACTGCAGAAGTTACTGTTGCAATGTGTGCTTTTGGTGAGCGGCACGGCCTGCTTCGAGTTTCTTTACTTACGCTAGTCGCAGACGATGGATTATTTGTATTGTCGTCTTGAAGCAACGATTGAAATTGTACCTGAATAGCGCAAATGAAAGGACGCAAAGATTTTTGAAAGGACAATTTCATAAAATATACCTAGATTTAAAAGACCATCCGGATGTTTTCAGGTTTTTTCGCATGTCATTGAATTCATTTGATAATCTTATGATAGTAGATTCAATGATTACTTTTCAAATAGCATTGCAACAAACAACATTTTCAGAAACATAACATTCGACAGTATTTCGTAGCCACTAAGCTGTAGTATTGCCGCTCATCTGCTGAGACGTTTTATAACCTGTTTATTAGATAACTGGCGACAATCATCCAACAAAACCGATGCTGAAAAATTGAACGAGCTGCATCTGCTACAACTGTCACAAAGTCATTTGTAATCGCTACAAATTAGTAGCTAGTCAGCACAGTGGCATTTAAAACTATTAATTTCATTTGGAACTGCGTAGTCATAATCTATCGGCGTTGATCGTTGTTCCATGAACTCAACGAAAAGTACGTCTCTTCCGCTTATTTATTTATGTGTCTCATTGTGTTGACTTCCATTTGAAAATTCATTTTCTTCTTCATGAAACCACTCAGTATCAGATAGCTAGAGTGAGCTGTCGAACTTTGTGTTCAATGATTAAACAGTTTGGTATATACCTGGTCCAAACTTTACTATACCTAAGTTTTTCAGTTCTAATGTGGTAAGCTGTTCCGAATAAAATGTTCATCGGCAGTTCTCCCAAATCATTTCCTCAATTTTTATTGCATTTGTAGTTTTTTCAGTGCTTGATCTGCTACGTATACTCCTGTGGAAATCATCTTGCACCATTTTGTATCATTTTAAATACTTACTGCATATGTTACGTATGTAACTATCGACTATTTATGAATTACTAAAGAAGGAACATATATTGCCTATAAAAAAATAATAAATAACGCACCGTATTTATTTACGTAACAACATTTCAACCTTTTAACCGTTTTAACTAAAGCTAATTAGGCAACTGAGCATGCCAGGAAATTTCTACAAATCATGATTAGCGAACAGAGAAAAACGTATTCACCGATAGAAATTACATTGTGTGAGTACTCAATATATACTGAATGGTATTAAGCCTGGTTTATAATAACTCCAAAACATAACGCAATACGTATAGAACAGTGGGTCTAGCCCTTCAAAACATCTGTTTGTAATAGAAACAACAAAGAGAGTAGTGAAATTGTATGCTTATGTATCCATAGCATGTCTATTATAAACCAGGCTTCAATCTATACTTTTCAGTATAGATTCAGTTGAGAAAATCTTTTCACAGAGTTGAATATCATTTATTAAAAATCAGTTGTTAAAATATACAAAAAATAAACCGGACAATATTGTAAGTAATTTAATTAATTCTAATTCATAGTATAAAATCAACATAAAGGTTTATTGAGGAATGAATTGTAAATAGATTTACGTATTGCGTATTTGCACTGGTCCAATGAAGCGTGAAGATGCTGTATCACAAAATGAATGCGTTGAGAAATATATTATTGTAATGTATTATTGATGTTATCAATTAATTAAAAAATATTATTCCTAGTTGCTGCATTCGCGAGTATCAATGCACGATATGTAGGTACACCATGTGCGTAAAAACAGTGCCGTACGACTAGGTATATTAATGAAACATAAAGTTGGACAGAACTTATGACTAGAGTTTTGTACATAACTTAATCCTCCTAGAATATGTACAATGGCATACAATAATAGTTCGATTTGGCACAAAATAACATATCATTGTGACAAGAGAAAAGCATCTAAATATATTAATAGCATTCTAATGTTATGTAAAAGGGCTGAATTAAACGTTGCATTTTGTTCTAAATGTATTAGTCCTTTTTCTTAGATAATTATACTGTTAGTCATAATGATACTGATTTTCAGTTGCATATTAGTGTTATGTAAAGGGGTGAGATTTAGCTCTGGCTGTAGTTTGAAAGGCATACCACCTTTTTCTTACACAACTATACTGTTTGTCTTAACGATGTTTATTTTCAAGTGCACAATTGCATCAAGCGGGCGGGGATTAAGCGGTTACTTTGGTATAAAAAGTTTTATTCCAGTTTAAGGAAACTAGTTTTTAACCTAAGTCTGTACTACAAAACAACAAAAAAAGGAGTTGTTGAAAAATTATTTAGCGGCTAAACGAAACAACGTTATTAGTTAACGAAAAATTCGAGGTGCTAAATTGCTACAATGCAATAAGGCACATGCACTTGTGGATGTTTGTGTGGAAATTTGTTGCAAAAAGATAGGTTTATCGAAAACGACAATATATAAAGTATTAAAGAAAAGATAAATGCGGTGAGGCTACAAAAACCGGCTACTTGTAGTGGAATAAACAAAAAATTATGTTTCTCAAGTTAATAGAAATAACATTTTTTTCTGCCAGTCCTGGAGAAATGTGAAGGAAAACTAAATTTAAAAAACCACTGACCACTGAAAATAATTATGTACGTAATTTAATATAATTTAATATTTCGGATTATATTAAGATGGTTTGATGCCTTTTAAGATGGTTTTCATCATATTTAACAAATAGACTGCAATCTGTTGTCGTTAATGGCTTCAGTTCTGAGTGGATACATTGCACTTCCGGTGTTCCACAAGGTTCACACTTGGCCCCCATTGTTATTCAATTTGTTTATTAATGATATAATAAAATGTTTTAAGTTTTGCAAATATTTATTTTATGCGGACGACATGAATTTTTTTTATCCGATTAGACATACCGATGATTGTCATAAACTTCTTTCTGATCTCGATAGACTCTATCTATATTGTCTAGATAATAATTTAACTTTAAACCTAAAAAAATGTCTTAAGATTACATTTGGAAGGAATCGAAGCTTTTTTTATGTCAATTACCATTTAGGGGGTACAGCTATTAGCACTGTTGATAATATTAGAGATCTTGGTGTCATTCTGGAGAGCAAGTTAATATTTGATGTACATATTGATACTGTAGTCAAAAAAGCATACAAAATGTTAGGTTTTCTTATACAGTCATGCCGCTGTTTTCAGAATCCTCTGTCTGTTATGACACTCTATAAAACGTTGGTTAGAAGTCAGCTTGAATTTGCAACCATTTGTTGGACCCTCCAGTATTTTGTTTATCTTAGCAGAATTCAAGCTGTACAAAATAAATTTACTTATTTCATGAACAAAAAATTTCCTACTTTCAATGTTAATTTACAGCAACTTGAAAAACGACGTAAAACAACGGATCTAGTATTCTTGTACAAGATTTGAATGGTTTGGTAGATTGTTCGAAACTAGTTCACAAAATCTCGTTAAGGGTACCTAACTACTCAATTAGAATTTAGAACTTTTTTCTGTGGCACCAACTCGGACTAACTATTATTTAAACTCTAGTATAAATAGAGTATCTATTTTGCATAACTTTTACTCTGATCTTCCTGGTTTTCCAGATATATTCAGCACGTCACTTGTAAGTTTTAAAAAGCAAATTTCAAATTTAATTTGATCATACATCTTGTCAATTTCTTTATGTAATTTTAATAAGATTCTAGCCTTTTATCCTCAAGTTTATACTACAGATGATTTTTTGTTTTTGCAATTTTGTGTAGTATGTAGTGCCAAACCTGTAATTGGGACATTTTGTCCTGTTGGATTGGGCTAGTAAATAAAATTTAAAAAAATTAAAATTATATGGGAAGTTAAGACAGGTGGCTTTAACCTCCTTCTGCCACTATTACAAAAAGGCCATGATAGCAATTATTCAGAATATATATCTATTAATATTTAAATGTTATTTTTAAGCCGTTTCTATGAAAAATACCAATGAAAAAAAACTGCCTGGAATGGATTATGGAACAAAACAAGAATGAAGAATTGCGCTATAGTTTCTGATGTATCTGGATAACTTTCCGATTTTGGTCTTCTTAGACACCTATGGAAACAACTCAATGGCATAAGAACTGGTCACGGAAGATGCAACGACTTCTTATATAAGTGAGGTCTATTATCTTAACCAGATTGTGATTGTGGAGCGTCTTTTCAAACTGTTAAACATATCTGCATAAATGTTCTCAACGTAGATTCCCTGGCAGTATAGTAGAGTTGAATTAGAGATCCCCAGCTTCCGTGTAGTGGTTGGATGGTCTGGGTGTTCTTCTCTAATATTCATGAACTGATTATATACCCTTTGTAATGCTTACTTATTTTTGTTTTGTTTTATGCCTCTCGTACGATATATATAACGGTTACTATTTAACAAAATAAGGTTCTACAACTTCGGGTCATTTCTAATCGAACTGTAGGAACATATGATATAATTAATTAAACTGTAGGTATGTTGAAATGTTGAATGTTGTGCGCCATTGGTATTTAGGCATTTGTTGTGCAGCTGAGTTGAGACGAGACCAGGAACTAAGTTTACTGTTCTACGTGCTGTGCTGTGATTTATAACATGCGTGAACATAGTTGTAATAGGATGATTATTTTATCGTAAATTAATCTACAGAATATAATTAACTGTTTACCATTTTTACTATGAAATATTATTATATACATCAGTATTTTATAATAAAATTATTATAGTAGTTACAAATAGAAACAAAAGGAAATCATGATCGTGATCATGGACTTATTATTGATCAATTTTTATTACTCTATTCACAATTAAGACTTTATTTGTTGTACATTAAAAAAATGATTAAGGAGGTTACATTTTCTAAATGATCTGTTGATAATTTTGATTACAAGTTTCACAGATAATACAAATAATACTCTCAATTTGGCCTCTTTGATACCGGATGTCGAATCTACTTATTTTCAGAACTTATTTTTTAACCAAATAGTATCGCATGTGCTCGAATATTTTCTTATTGATGTCCATTTACCATTAAATTGGAAGGAAGCAACGTTTCGGTGTAATACTTTGTTTTCAAAAAAAGTGTTGTCTATGTCGTTTCATTAAAGTCTATGTCGTGCTCTATTTTTTAGTGCTGCCAGTTAGGTTGACTTTTGGCCTCTTTGTATACTAATTTCCGCTAAATCTGTCGTTTGCTAATTAATTTACCATTACCAATGGCCAAGAGATGTTACTCTCTTCCTTAAGTTCACTTAATCATGCTGTTCTCCATTATCATTACTTGTTTTATCCATTGTAATATCTGCCTCTCCATTTCTCCCTAAAATATTGCCATGGTTAGTGGTGAAGTATATCAAGGTTGCTGATGTTGCGAATTGTAAAACACAGAATGTGCAATTTGGTTATTGTATGTTGTATATTGAACTACTTCTATACGTTTTGATAAATTTGTTCGTTTATGTTTTATTGGTACCAATCAATTGCCTAAACGAGTGATGTTTTCAAAACATGGAAGTAGAACTGTTCCTGGTTCACAGATACAAAATGGTCTATAGTGATAGAGCAGGGGTAGCCAAGAGGTAGTCAGTAACTACGCTACCAGAGTGATCTGCGCTATCCAAGTACCGGCCGAGCTGTGCAAATTACCTAGACGAGATGTGAATGTGGATGATGCGGCTTCTACTCATATTCGTTCAACGCGGATGCGGGTATGGGTTTACCGCTCCCGAGGACGTCGCGGGATGTCTATCACCATTTTGACATGTCAATCGCAATTTGAACATGTCAATTTGTCACTTGACGTATATAGTTTTTAAGTGAATATAACCTCGATATAAATATTTAGAAGCCAGATTTACAAGTTCACATGTTTCCATAAAAGTATATTTACACCACAACAGTCACCAAAGTAACCAGATCTAGTTTCGTATTACAAAATGAGACAGTATAATTAATTACAATTTAAATTTTTTAACAAACGACTAAAACAGGGGAGCCGCAACTATTTGGCCGGTGGTCTCCAGCATCGCAGTTACGCCACTATACAGCTATAAATAATTTTGACACCAACTATGGGCAAAACATACATTTCCATAATTTTGACCAGTAGATATTTGTTATAGTATGGTGAAAACCACTGTGATATATTTGGAAGTAAAAGTTTGTTAACATCTACGAGGTAAAAGAACCTATCAAAATATATAGGAAATCAAGAAAAGTAAATATTCGCCAAGTATTTTTTCTGGTGCTATTGTATTATATACACAGTTAACCAAAATTAAATATTGATTTTGTTTCGTGTTATGTTTCCTTTAAATTCTTTTGTTAGCAGGTAAAAGAGAGCGGATATATTCTGCACATCCTGTGGAGAGCACACTTGACTATTTGGGGCCAGGTCATCTCTGTTGACCACAACGGCATTCACAATTCAGTTAGAGCAAGTCATCTAACAATAATTGTTAAAATATTACAAAATATAAAAACAAATTTATAAAATTTCCATTAGAGCATTGGAAAATGAATAAGACCCAAGAATGTGAAGCCTAAGTGAACCGTTCCTGTTTTACTGTTTTACTAATGCAAGTTGGATGTTAGCCAAATTGTACATCTAGTTTTTAATAAACGATATTGAAGGAAAAGTTCTGTATTTCATAATATTATTTAAAACAATAATGTATGTATACAGAGCCTCAATGTGCGTGTCCGCCGCCCGTGTGCAAAAATTAACAAGGCTGTCCTTTACTAGAATCGAGCCCTATGCTGCCCGTGTGTAAAGTTACTCAAGCCACCCTCTACTAGTAGGATTCTACTAGAATCGAACCCAAATACCGACCTTTTGATAAGCTGCACGTTTGCGCGGCACACGCTGAATACAAACAACGGCGGCCTTTTCGGATTTTTAAAATGTCTAACATCAATTATGCAGGCAATTACAGATGAGGATAAGGAGGTAAAAAATTTATGAGTCAGACGGGCACACAAGGGGGAAGATCCTCCCCCAAGCCCGAATAAAACATATAAAGTTAAGATTTTTAAAGAGTCTGATCAATGACAACAGAACGAATCTTATAATATATTTATTTCTCACTCATGCTTGCAACGGATGTATGAAACAGAAATATATAAATAAGTTGACTTCTTTAAAAAATTATGTGAAGTGTGAATTTTCACATATTTCAGGATTTCGCAGGTATTTAGTAAGTGAATGATGATTATTTGGAATGCCAAAACAAATTTTGTCAAAATATTTATTTACTAATTTTAATTCGAATGTCTAATACCATTATTTGGGTTTCTAAATATTTGCAGTATTTTTTATATATAGCAAGGTTCATTAATATTTTGAAAATTGCGCTTACGGCTTCCATTGGTTGTTTAAGTCATAAACTCCGCCCCTCTGATTTCGTATACATTCAAACATAGAATTAAATTATAATTTCAACACTTCCCACTTGTTATTAAATTTACGCTTCTAAAAATTAAATGCAACATTTGCCAAAATATACCTAGAATTTTGACAAAATAAAAATGCGTTACCGCTGTACTACGCAGGTTCACTCGTTTGCTATGTTACATAGCGGATTAAATATTTAACATATTTTAGTTAAAAACACAAAAAATGCGTTATTTTCCGAAAACATAATCTGATCAAAAATTCCTGTTGTACTATTCCGGTTCACACCAATGTACATTACTTAGAATTTTTTTCAGATTTTTAGTTTAAACCATCTGGGCTACAGGGTGTGGGACAAAATTCTTTTTGCCCAATTTTGGCAAAAATCGCCTCAAAATAATTTATTTTGCAAAAATAAAATTTTGATCGTTCACGTACCAAATCCACGTACCAAGGGCTTTCATTTGCTACCCTACACAGAATTGTAAAAAATTTTTTTTTTTTTCGATAAGCATATATTTGTTTATATTTTTAGGGGGATATGTTTTTTAGATGTTTTAGTATTTTTCATATGTGCGGGTCAAAGAGTTGTATAAGCATGCCAAATTTCAACTCTCTAGGTTCAGCCGTTTGGCTACAATTTTTACCGAACAGACAGACAGACAGACAGACAGACAGACAGACAGACAGACAGACAGACAGACAGACATACAGACAGACGGACAGACAGACAGACAGACAGACAGACAGACAGACAGACAGACGACAAAATGACGGTATAAGGGTTTTTTTGTCATACCTACAAAATCCTAAAAACTAAATTGTACCTATTTAATTAAAACAAAATAATTAAGCAACTGAAAATAAAAATCACTTTTTTTATTAATGTCAGAATCAAATCGATATTAAGTTAATACATAACCCCCATCCTCTATTACCTTAGGGATATTTTTTCTAAATGATTTCGAAAAGATTTTGTTAATTGTGTTTAGCCTGCCTACACTCAATTAACAAAATCCGCGGCGTATTACCGCCCTTTGTGAGAGTTGAGCCCAAATGCCACAGGTGTTGATGAGACTTTGCACACCTACGCGATTTGGGTTCGCTTCTAGTGGAGAGCGATCTTGTGAATGCTTGCACATGGGCGGTTGACATAAGCACGGCGGCCTTGTTTACATGCTATGGGGTTTTTGATTTCTTGAGGATGTCATAGAATATTCTTGAACCATTTTGATGAGTGTAGTTGTATTATAACTTCATTACTGTGGCTCCGTGATCAGGTGGTTGCCTACGTATACAGGAACACGGGATCTAATCCCGGACTCCACTTCGAAATTTTCTCTTTCTCAAACTATGCAGTCAGCACTGAGACCGACAAAGCTTCGAGTTAGTACATCTTAATGTTAGTACCTATTTATACGATAATAATAGACCCAGCCAAAACAATACACTAATCACATGACTTCCATATAGTGCCGGAAGTCTATAAATATTTTGCCTTTTCAACCCTATCTACGTTTTGAATTCTATTATTATAACTAAACTGAAGACAATAATAAATAATATTAACACTGTTATGATGTAACTAAATCATGTTCGATTTCAAATCATAATCAATTCTGCAAACTTTCTCGCTATCTCCAATACTCAAGATCTTTATTGTCTACGTTCGAACGTTCACGATCAAAAAAATATTTAATATAACCATTTATTTGATTTCCATTGGCCGGTATTGCGTTAGAAATTTATCTCGATTAAGTTTCAAACATGATCTATTGTATATTGGCAAGAGAACATTACAAAACGGCTAGTTTGAAGGTATTTGGGTCGCTCTATGCGTTCTTATACAATACTTGTGTGCAGTGCTCTTATTGTATGTGTGTTTTGCTATACAGGATGATTCAAAAATAATATACTTTTTTCCAACTATGGAAAATAACATTTAGCAGAATTGATACAGACGACACCGAAAAAATCTTGTATTAAGTGTGTTATAAAGTTTAGTCTTTTCCTGCAAGTTTTCGCAAATGTAAACACATAAAATTTAATCGTCAAAATATCTGCCCTCACTTTCTGTGTCATCCACCCATTTCAAGGGTAAAGTCTCACATATAATAGATCCATAGCATAGACATAATATAAGAATCACAGTACTCTCTTTACCCTTTTTATTATAAACGTGATGTTCAGAACAGTGACACTTCTTTGTACTCATCTTTATGCCCATGCATTATGTTAAAGGCATTATGTTATTATAAACCAGGCTTAAGGTGGCGCACAACACTTAGTTCTCAATAGTTTCTTATACAAAACTAATAAACGGAAATAAAATTAATAACAATCTATATATCAAAATTTGCAGCGAATTTTTATCTAATAGAATATTTTAAATTGTAGAAAAAACTGTAATGTAGTTATAAATAAGCAAATTGCATTATAGACGCCATTTTGTAAACCAATCGACGCATATTTGCGTACGATGCGGCAAATTGTAGCTAAAACTTCCTTCTACAAAAAGGTTTTTAGGTATTATGTTCTATTGTGAAAATTACTTATAGTTATTGTACTTGGTAGTCTATATTTGCCGCCATCTTGAATCTGCCGCGGTTCTCAAAATAGTGTTACGGGTAAAAATGATTTAATTTTTGTGTAGAATACGTGTACCAAGTAGCATTCCATTATCATCAAGTATAATATTTTTCGACGAGGGTTCTAAACTATAAGTAATCAAGTCGAAAAAAATGTTGACGGATTATTTGAACAATTCTACACAAAACTACATAAATATAAAAGTTATTTGAAACCCATTAATAGATTTTAAAAATTACAGAACAATGTTGCTAATATCAATTATTAAGTTATTGAGCGATAATATTTTTACAATAAATGTTTCTACAATTAAAAATATCTTATTAGATAGATAAAAATTCGGTGCAAAATTTGATGTATAGATTGATACTTATTTTATTTCAGATTGTTAGTATAAGAAATAGAAAAAATAAACAACTTTTATTTAAACGTTTTTTGATATCTTTGATAGTATACGAAAAATTGTATTCTTTATAACGACTTGAAAGTAAAGAATTTTTATTTACAAGTGATCAAAGTGCCTTTTATTTTGATTTAAACACTTTCACATCCCTTGATCTATCACACTGTACCACAGAGTATAATAAAAAATAAAAATAGTAAAATATATTTCACTTCCAAGTTGCAATTGAAAGTACAACTTGCAAGTATAACTTAAAAGTGAAATATTTTAAATTATATTATTTTTTTATTATATTCCGAGCTATAGATAGTTCAAGAGTAAGGATGCAAAAGTATTTAAATCAAAATGGAAGGCACTTTAAACATTTTTAAGTAAAAATACTATTATTATATTAGAAAAATGTGTTAGTAAAAGTTGTTTCTTTTCATAAGCTCTATCATGAAATACCTAACACGACAGACGTTCTTATTTAAGAAATCAAAGTTGTTGATATTATGTACTTCCGGTTTTGTCCGAAAAAATTCATTACAACCATTCGATTCTATGTGTAAACTTTGGTCATCAATTTTGTTTTCCCAAATTGCTCACACATCACGTTTTCGATAAAGATCTTGTTCTCTCTCAGATCAATTCTGTAAAAAGTTACTAAAATAGTTACCGTGTAGTAATGCTACTACAAGATAACTTTTATAGTGACTTCAATAGTAACTTTAACATTTTTCGTATTCTGTAATATCCAACTTTAGTGACGCCGCTATGAAAGTTATATCTTAGTGACAGTTACGGAGAAAAGAATGAAGTTAGTTACAAAAGCGAAACACGCATGCGCATTGGTAGTATACAGATGACAGTTGAGATTCTAAGTGTCAAAATATTTTATTGCTTACATTATTTTGTTGTTATATAATATATATTATGGTAGACACATTTATAAAATAATAATAAAAAGAAAAATGAGTGAAGAAATTAAAAAAAAAAAAAAAAACGGAATGTAAAGACAAATTCTCGACAATAGAACCAGCGGCGCAGGAGGGTGGGATTTGGGGGTTATAACCTCCCATGAAGCTGTATTTTTTATTACTTCGATGCATTTTCCTTGTTTTGTCATTACTTCCATACGTCTCATTTTATAACTCTCCTTCCTCATGAAACTATTTAAAAATTTAAAAAATTAAAAATGAGGAATTGGAAAACACTTTTTGATCTAATATATTTTATCTCCTGCAATATAAACATTTACCTACACTCATACATACATATTTCATATATATTTAATTTATATAATTTTCTTTACTAATCTTCATTTTCTATTATATCTAAAAATTACACTTAATATCAAATGTCCGCCATTTTTATCTTCATAAGAACTAAGTTATTACTTATAAACACCCGCATTTGGTCGTTACTATGATAGGAACTTTTATAGTAACATGTTACTAAATATTGTAGTAACTTTTGTCTTACGGAATACGAAATACCCCAAAGTTACTATGATCATAGTAACTGACTTATAGAATTGGTCTGTCTATCTTCATACACCCTGTGTAAAGGAGTATGTACTTTAATATTATAAATATGTATTGATTGCTCGAAATAATAGTACACTCTGTATATGCATAGTTTCAGCGTTTTTGTATCTGTGTCTGTGTGTGTCTAAATTCTCAATATGTATAGATATAATATTGAAGTCGTGCTGAACGTAGCAGCGAATAAATATTATTTAATGTATTGTTGCTTTGTAATTTCCAACGTGTAAGTGTTAATTTTGGGTTTCCTAACATTTCACTTTGCACATTGTAAACTTTAGATAGTTCATTTAAATGTTATTCATTATTAGATTTGGTCATGACGCCAAAATTACTCAGACTCAGTGGCGTGCACAATCACATTATTACAAAATAGCCAACCTCGTAAATTAAACAGGTAAACATTGAATAACTTTTGTTTTAATTTTCAATTTCACACAAGAACTGAGAAGTTAGAGTGGTTACGAAGTAATACGGTTACAGTGGATAGGACATGTGATGAGAATGAAAGAAGACAGAAGAGGATCTGGGAAGGAAAACTGGACACCGGTCGATCAGTGGAAATATCTCGCGAAAGATGGAGAGAAGTGTTAATGGAAGAATGGAGGAAGTGTTAAAATATTAGTATACGACATATACAGGAACGTCGAGACAGACTGCTAGACACGGGACCGGATTATTTTTCTTGCAATTCACCATCTAATTTTATTGTTTGGACCCTAAGTGTGGACCCTAGTTCCGAATGTACCGCATATTTTGTTTCGTTAAGATTGTTAAGGTAAATACGTGGTCTATTGTCGATCGACCTACTCTGAAACCTACCTGCTCCTCTGGTTCCGTACAGTGGCCCTATAACCCTGGTTCAAGCCTTCGCCGGGCCCAAGACATATTTGATTTACGGGCCCTCAACCTAGAGGCGTTCAAAGGGGAAGGGGAAAGGGGAAGGGTTCGTTGGGCCCTGGAAAATTACAGGCCCAAGACAATTGTCTTTTTTGTCTTTGCGAAAGTCCGCCACTGGTTCCGTATCTACAATATCTTCTTCGATTAGGGTTTTTAGTACATTCGTATATAAACGCGCAACTGTACATCAAAACTATTTAGAATGTCAATTAGCAACGTTTATAAAACCATGATGATATCCAACGTTTGGACCAGACAAACCAAAAAAAGAAGATTTAGAAGGTTACATCTAAGATAAAACGTCAAAAGAGTGAAGCGATTAAATTTTACGCAAAGAATGTATCGTCGACATTTTGCAATAAGAACCGTTTGATTTTATGATAAGCCATTTAGTTTCATTGTTTGAAACTTCCGCGTCTTTAATATACAACTGAATTAGAAAGAACAATCTTTACTATTAAAAATTACGAAATATTGTATGTGTATATAAAAATAATATTTTACTATTTTATGAAAACTGTAAATAGCGCCACTGGATATAAAAATAATATAGTGATGTGGTGCTATACCAGAAGTGTATAATTATTTATTTGTTTTTTGTGTGTTTCAATTCTCACAGGCCACATTTAGCTGCTGAATTTCATAATATTTTATGGACTATTCGTGTTCTACCTTTCAAAATTGAAATTAAAAATATATATTATTATAATATGTAGTTTTTAATTTACTCTTTCCCAATATTTATTTTATATAATTTATTGCTATTCTATAAAATATTTAATTAAATATTTGCGTATCTAATTTCGTACAAAAAAATAAACAAAAAATAGCAAAATTACTGAGTATACCTCAAATCGTCATTAACGATTTTTCAAGTAATAATAATAAATTCTAGAAAGCGCAAGTGGCGCATATTGCTAAGAAGTTATATCGTCTCGAGTACCAGATAGGGTTGCCACATTTTATATGTCTAAAACAGGACACCATAGGTGATGAGCAAAAAAAAAAAGGAAAAGAAGTTTTTCCACTTCTTTTCCCAAAAAGAAGTGAAGAGCAAAAAAAACAGCTACATTCCGGAAAAATCAGACATTTGTGCCCACAACCAGATATTAAAGCTTAAGTCGAACATCAAGCCGAAAAAGAGGACCTAAAGCCGGACATAAGATTTTTACAGTGAAAAATAATTAGTAGAAGTTAAGAAGTATTTCAAATGGAAAAAAAAAACGAAATAGAGGCAAAAATTATACAGAAATTGAAAAAGAACATTCAATAGATATAGTGCATAAATATAAGTTAAGGACTTTATTTAATTATCAATTAATTCAAAAATAGACAAAAAAGTATCTTTTGAAACCCAAAATCTGTGTTTAAATTGTTCATCATTAAAATAATTAAAGCGGTGTCTTCTTTCAAGAAATTCTCTAGGCTGACGTATTCTTGAATTTTCATCATTATCACAGTCAGAAATACTGTTTACGGATGTTGATGATACACTACTGACAGATGATACTGTTGACCTAACCTGTAAATTTTGTGTTGTTTATATATATAAATCTATACATACATATGTTTTTTTTTATGTACAATATTATTAAATTATCAAATATATATTTTAGTATAAATAGTAAAAACAAGTTATTTCAATGTAAACAAAATGCTTACTATTTAAATGTAATACAAATATAGTTGCCAACTATAATTTAGTACCCAGAAAATCTATCAACTAATTTAGTTTGAAGATTTAGTTGGGAACTTTTTTAAACCAACTTTTATAATACCGAAATCTATGGGTTAAATTAGTTTAACTCTTAACTAAAATTTAGTAACAAACTATTTTGCTTTATAATACCGGCCATTAAATAATTTAATTTGGTTTGTTCTAGTGATGATCGAAGATAATTTTTTATTCTTTTTGATGTTGAAAATTATCTTTCTCCACTACAATTGGTACACGCAATACTTATAAATATTCTTAAAGCTGTAGTTATATTGGGGAACGTGCATTCGATTTGCGACTCAATTATTGTCTTTAGAATGAGTTGAGCTTTTGAAAGTGTGTTATCACTTATTAAATTAATGTGCTTAAAATGGAAACATTCTTCAAACAAACTAATTCTGGTTCTAATTAAATTTGTTATACATTAGATAATGTACTTGCATTTTCTCTAATTATCGCTTCTTCGCAATTTTCTAAATTCATTAAAAATCCAAATTTGGAGGCTATACTATCGTATGCAGATTGACTTTTCTTTATTTTTGTTAGAAGTATATCTATAATTGCATAAAAAGTATTAACACGGAAATCTGTATTTTTATCAAATTGTGTATCTGTTGATGTTCCTTCATCAAATTTCTTTTTCCTCTTAATGATTCTTGTACTTTTAAATTCAAAACTTCCCGATAATTTTTCTCCTTCCGTTCTGTGATAGTTAAATGTTTCTATATTCCGGCGATCTTCAAGAAATTTTTCTAAAGAATTATATAATAGTTTACGATATATAATTCTTATAAGTTTACGATTGCCACAATTTCTATTTCGATATTTTGTAGGCTGATATTAATTTTATCAATAATTTTCAATATTTCATTCCAAAATGGGAGCATGAAACGAATTTCTAGAGTTTTAAATTGTTTACAAACTATCTGCATCAAGCCTTGTGGCATATTTCTGTGTTGTATCGTTTGATAAATCATTTAGTGCATTTTTAAACGAGTCATACCCAACAACTAATACATTCACCGATTCTGCTTGTGCGGACCATCGAGTGTTGCTCAATGTTTTTGGTACATTTGTCATTTAAATGGCGTTTTAATGTTTTCCAACGGCCAATTGCAGCAGCAAAGAAAATATATATTTTTTGAACAAAACAATAATAAAAATATTTGTATAATTTTCATGACATGACAATAGTAGTAGTAGTATAAATCTTTATTCATGCCTTTCGGCTTCGAATTAATTAACAAAATATAACTACAAAAAATATCACTTTGCTTAAATTACATTATTATTGCCTAAATTATAGTTTGTTTGATTTTTTTAAATGGATATCATCAGTCTTTTGGCTGCTGGGCGAGAGTTTCTCTCCTTTTCTTCACCTTCCTCATCCATTTTATTCCACTTCCAGATTCCCCAAGTACCTTTTCCAGTCGCCCTGGATCTTCCCCTATTTCCGAACAGCATCGCAAGTGTAAGAGCGTTTCTGGCTGTTCCCCGCATGTTCTACATTTCCGTTCTTCTTCTCTCTTCCAGAACTGGTTGTCTGCTGCCTCATTCCCGCATCTGAACCTCGCTATGAGATTTTGGTGCTTATTATTTTTGTTCAGGTAGTCCAGTAAGGTTGTAACTTGTATCTTGTGGTAGTCTTTGTTGTACCTCGTGTCGATCCTGTTTTGTCGCTCTTGGTCTTGAACTTCTCTATCCCTTTCCACCAGCATCTGCAGGAAACCCCCTCCTTCTTCTTGCATCCTCTGTATTTCTTCTAATCAGTATCCGTTCCTCTCGTAGTATTTCCTTCTGTCAATCCCCCAATTTGTTTTGGTATTTCTTTCCTTTACTTTTCTGCATTCTTCTAGGATTTTTTTACCACTTATTCTTATTTTCTTTTCGTATTTTGCGGCTTTGACTCCGGTGTTTATTCTTATTTTGTCCCTCTTTGTTTCTGCCATCACTATGTAGCTAGGGGTCTGTCTGTCTAGTTGTAGCGTCCACTTAATGTATATCTCCAGTGTTCTTTCTATCTCTTCATGTTCTCTCCACCCCCATATCTCGGACCCATAAAGGAGGATTCCCTTTACTAGCTTGTCATATAGGAACATCGTCTTCTTGAAGTCCATTCTAAATTTCTTTTCTCCTATACTCCAAACTTGTCCCATAGCATTCCTTGCTTTTTTCTGCATGACATGACAATATTTCAAATAAAATAGATTAAAAAAATCTTATTCCCTAAATTCTTAAGCGCCCTTGGATCACTGGCGCCCCTGGGCTATAGCCCATTTAGTCCAATAGATAAGGCGGGCCTGCATCCTGCTACTTGCGTACTACACTAAATTAGTTGGTAAAATTCAGTTAAAAATATTTTTATCTAAAAATGCAATACGATTATATAATTGCACATTTATTTGCAATAAAAACCGTATTTGTATTTTATTGTATTTTATGTGTGAAATGAAGTCGTAAATAAAATGAATATAACACACTTTTAGTATATTCTTATCTTTACAGTAATTTTATATTAATTTCTAAAGTAGTCAGTAAAATAAGATATTAGCGCAAAATTAGTCGTATAATTGTTTAATTACCTATAATAAAAATTATTTGAAAATGTAAAGCCAGTATTCATTTAAAAATACCCGATTAAATGTTCAGGTAGGATGGAATTATCGCTCGTAAATACGCGGAGGTTGTGGAAATTATTTAAGAATGTGGATTTTATGTTTTCGAATTGCTTTTTAAGAAATGAAATATTTTAAATACTATAATTTTAACATTAAACATTTACGTACTTTATTGGTATGTGTTTTATAATAATTTTTATGGTGTTGTTGATGGTATTTGCATAATTTTTATACTAAATATATTGCAGAAATAATTAATAGCATTTAAAAATTTAATGATGCTTTAAAAGGCTATACGACTACCGACGGGGAAGTGTGGAGGTGGCCGTATTATTTGTGCATATGAAGTCTGATTAAAATATTGACGTAAAGGGAGTTATCACACATTTCAGAATTTCGTAGGTATATAGTAAAAATACAACAAAAAAATCGGGATTTCAACTATTTGCGTGTATAAAAAAAATGAAAATCAATCTTTATCTGGTGATATCAGTAAACTTTTAACATCCTACTTGAAATTTTAAAAAAAATTAAAAATTATCCAAAAAAAAATTAAAATCCAATTTTTTTATTTTTCTAAACTCCAAAAATTCGATATCATTTCGAAAAATAATTAGATCTAAAATTTCGTAAATATAGTCTATTCCAAACATCTAGGCGGAAATAGATTTTGAAATCTAATAATTTTTATCTGTTAATTCGGACTTTTGGTCATTTTGTGTAAGCATTGTAAATTATAATCACCTTGCAAATTCTAGATTAAATGGATAGTCATTATAAAATTTCCTTTTCATTGGATTTTAATTTTTTGTCACTCCTAATAAAAACTTCCCATTTATTTATTTTTTTTGTTTTCAAAATTTGGAAAAATGTTTACAATTTTTAATAAATGTCATTCGTTTCCACGGTTTCACTGTTGATATTTTAAATTTTCATATACCAACGTCAAACATAAAATAACCGAAATTCCCATTTAGTTCCGCTTAAACGTTTGCAATAGCCCATACGTACTATTTCTATTCATATTCATATGCATTACTTATTTTATTTTTTCAGATTATTTCAGCAACCCCTTTGGATAATAGAGTTGATAATATCAAACCGATTTTTTTATTACCTTTTAATTTTTAATATACACTTCAAGTACTTTTATTTAATACCCCACAATAGATTTTTTTTTAATATATTTTTATTTTCAACGACCTAATACAATTTTTTCGTGAATATAAAACATAAACTAGTCAAAAATTTCTGTTCGGGCATGGAATTTTCATCATGAAAAATGATTACATCCTGACTAATTTCCTTAGTAGCAAAGGCCATAAACGTAAAAAAAATAAAATAAAAAATAATAAATACCCATTAGACAGTATTACGTTTCATACTAATTTAAGGATGTTTAATTTTCTATTGTTTTATTTTATTTATTTATTTAGATTTTAAGATTTTTAAAAATTACTCATTCATACCCTAGACTCAAAATTTATTTATTTATTATTATCATTTTTTTTTTTTTCGAAAGTTACAAATCTACATGTATGGTCTATAATAATGTATAAGCAGAACTAGATTTTGAAATTCGGAAACTTTCATCGATTGAATAGAACTTTTGGCCATCTTGTTTCAGTTTTGTAAATCATACTTACATTAAATATTCTAGGTTAAGAAGACCTGTTCTTATAAAATGTAAATTTCATTACAATTTCTTTTTTTGTATAATTCTTAATACTAATTTCCCATTTCCTAAATTTTGTTGTATTCAAAAAATGTATTAAATATTATATTTTATATAATAAGTGTCGCTCGTCTTTATACATTTTTACTGCCAACATGAAATAATCTAGACAAGTTCGGTTCTCGTGACACTTTAAGAAAACGATTCATCCAATTAGTTCCGCTTAAACATTTGGAATAACTTTATATAACTACATTTCGAGTGATATGTTAACTGTATATGTATGCCACATTTCATCTCTGTCAGTTTGGCCACACATTTCTATCGTAAACAGACGCAGACAGACGGACACACAAGTACATTAATAGAGTTGCCACAATTTAAAAGTAAAAAAGCCGTATACCGGTGGCGAATCCAGGGGTGGAGTAACTGGGGTAAGCCCTCATAAAATGGTTAATTAGTTAAAAATTTCAGCACACAGCAACGATGCCTAACGCAGATCCCATAAAATGGTATGATGAATAAAAAAGAAGGAAGATAGCGGTAATGGGCTGATGAGCAAAAAAAGGATGAAGGAGGGGAATAACAAAAAAAAAAAAAACGGATAGAGGTGTTGAACAAAAGAGGAAGACTGTTGCATTCCGGGGCGAAAAACTGGATATTAAGCCGAAAAAAAGGGTCTTAGGCCGAAAAAAAGGTCTTTTGTATGTCAATCGTAAAATTAAATTACTAAAAAGAAATTTCTAGATACAAAAAATTAATTGATACAAAAGCCGCAAAAATCCATCTCGTTTTCTCTCTCTCTCTCTCTCTCTCTCTCTCTCTCTCTCTCTCTTCGTGGGTATTATCTGTCAGTACATTAGAACTTCTGTTTATTGATGGCTTAATCTTTTGTCAGGTCTTTCGGTGGATGTGTTTCTTATCAGATCGTTCTTATCAATCTGTCCTCTTTCATCCACAGGACACGGTCTATTCATCTCCAAGCGTGCACACAAGGGGGTGGTCCTCGGATCCGGAACCCCCCCCCCCTCCCAGGAATGGGAAAATTATATATTTATTTAATAAAAACTAAACAATTGAAAATAAAAATAACCTTTTTTATTAATAAAAATTAAATTATAATCAAAATTATATTATAATCAAAATTAAATTAATATACAGGGTGTTCATTTTAAATTGCTCACCATTGCAATCTTTAGAACTATAAGATCTACAAGGTTGCTTAAATTAAACAACAACTACTATTTTACAAGAAAAATAAAATGTGTGTTTCTATTTAAAATAAGAAAGTTGCACAACGTACTTTGAGAACCACTGGTCTAAATATAAAATTTCTTCACTATTTGATATTTTTCTGTAAAATAGTATTTGTTGTCTAGTTTAAGCAGCCTCGTAGCCCTTATAGTTCTCGAGATAGCCATGGTGAGCAATTTAAAATGAACACTCTGTATAAGCCCAACCCTCTCCGTAAATAATAAATACAATAATAAATTTGTGTTATTTTACGAATATATATTCGTAATGTACCCCTCCCCCCGCAGACCGATTTTTTGTGTTTGCGCACCTGATCATCTCAGTATTTGTTTCATTAACTGCGAGTTATTTGATTGCGTAAAATTGCTCAGATATCTTCATTCAGAGCATTGCTAATACCAGAATAAAAAACGAATTCGACATGAAACATTCGCTTTTGTGAATAAATTCGCTTCCGTGTGTGTAAGTATTGCAGTGCGTACATACATATAGCATAGATATAAAGCGGCATCTAGACACTCTTAACCCTATACGGACTAATGAGATTATACTTACAAATGCGCTGTTTTTACGCATAGTTCTAAAAGCACGTGCTATTCGTTCACTGATTAACTGTAACGCCAAGTAATTAATACCTAACAGTTTACAACATTCCGTCAGGAGAATATTCCATCGTTTTAGTTTTGTTTCTAATTAATTTGTCTTTAATTCCCAATGATATCTTGATCGTAGACAGATAGTAACTTATAAAATAACGAAAAACTTAACTATTACCAAATCAGTGGTAGATTTACGTCGTTTTGATAATTAGTGACATATTTATCGTGTACTAACGAGTTACAGTTTAGTTTACATAAGTTAAAGTGACGTGACATGGCGACAAAACTGTCATTAGGGTCACGTGTTACGTCATTTTGAATTATAGGTGCGAATATCAACACGTGCGTTTAAGATTTTATCAAAATCAACGAGAAACGGGAACATATCAATGACAAAAAAATGTATGATCGATTATGGTTGACGTTTGTAACACAATCTACGAATCAAATGATACAATTCTAGAATATTTTAACATTACAGTTGGAAATGTTGTTTTCAGACTTCCGTTTGTTAATCTGTTGGTATGACTGTGTCGTAGCATGATTCGAGGTAGTTATAGGTACTTCCAGAAGTCGGTAACCGGTGGCACATGGAAATAATGAAAAAATAAATATTAAAAAAAAAAAAACTATGTAAGGTATCAAATGAAACCTCCTAAGGCATAGATAAACAATCAAAATTTTGTTTTTGAAAAATCAAATTTTAATATGTGATTTTCGCTAAAAATATGTCAAAAAACTTTTGTCCCACACCCTATATCCCAGAGGGGTTGATTGTTCAGATTAGTTTTTCGAAAAACGCCGATTTTTTATGTCGTTGAAATAATAATCATTTATTAAAAATTTATTTATTTATATATAAATTAAGGAATGTAAAGGTGTTTTTTAAAATTTTATTATTTCAACACGATTTTGTCCAAAAATGTACTAAAAAATATACTGTCCCGCACACCTCAACGCAAAGGGGTTAAACATAAAATCTGAAAAAGTTTTAAGAAATGAACATTGATCTAAACCGGAAACGTACGGGAGAAATTTTTGATCAGATTTTTTCTGGAAAATATTGCAGTTTTTGTATTCTTGACAAAATTAATTATTTTTTTAATTCATGGCTAAATTATAGCTAATAATGTTATGGACTTCGTAATAATAATGAGAAACAGATGAGTATTTTTTTTTAACATGTGTGTAATATTCAGTAGGCGCCGCCTAGTATTATATATACGTCATGATTCAACCTAATTATCTGAATTACTTTAGTTTTTTGTTTACCAAGGTAGGTACCAAAGAGGAATAAATCATTTATAGTAGCGAAATACTTATAAAACACATTGTTAATAGTGAGCAATACGTTTATGAAATTTTATTGACGAAACTTTTTTAAATTTTGTTTAAGAAAATTAAATGGAAGCTTTTAGTAATCAAAGATGATTATCAAAAAACTGTTGCTTTTTATGTAATTATAGAAAAAAATATTCCTAGACTATTAAATACCTGGAAAATCCTGAAATGTGTGAAAATTCACACTTCACATTAATTTTTTAAACTAGTCAGAAATAAGATGTGCGCAATTTTAGCACGCATTTATATAAAACCATTGTTCTATTCAAAATGGAACTAATATGTAAACATTATCAAGCCATGATTTTTTATGATGGTCCAACTCAGTGGTTCTCAACCAGGGTGCCGCGGCACCCTGGGGTGCCGCAGGCACATGAAAAGGGTGCCGCGAGCTTTTCAAAATAAATTCGCCGCTATTCTCGGAATCGAAGAAATATTTATCGTTTATAAATTTTCGAATGATCTTTAAATACATATTATGTAATTGTAATATTTTTTTTTTCAACATCACAATTATACTTTTAATTGATTATACTTTAAATTGACTAAATAGTGACATATTTAATAGTAGGGTGCCGCGAAGATCTCACATTTTGCATAGGGGTGCCTTCACCTAAAAAAGGTTGAGAACCACTGGTCTAACTAAACAACAGTGATTTTTAAGCGAAAAAGCCCCATCCTTGGCTACTATATAACCGTGGTTCAACAATTCCAGCCTGAGAGAATTCCTCTCAAAGACGAATTTCGTGAAGGTCGTCCTGTTAGTGTTGTCACTCCGAAAACTGTCGACGTTGTCCGGAATATGTTGGAGGTGGATGATAACCGCTGCACTTTAGCGACATTGAGACATCCTTGGGCAAATCCATGACTCGAATCAATACAACCCTACATGAACATCTGGTCATCAGGAAGATCTGTTCAAAAGAAGGCATGTGTGAAGTGAAGCAAGAAAATACTCATTAAATTTATCAAAGGCCATATTGCACTGCTGAATGATATTCCTACCACAATTTGTTAACCGAATGTGAGAGAAAAAAGAGAGAATCCTTTACCATAACAGTGCACGACCACATACCGAAGCTCAAAGTTCCTAACTGCTTCAGAAAAAGAAGAAATGGCTCATGTGTCTTACAGTCTTTGTTTATTTGTTTTAAAATTTTGTCTTGTTGTAAGTGTTGTTATGGTAGTATGAGATAAATAGAAAAAAATGTAGAGTTGTAGATTTTTGAGTTGTCAATAAATAATACAAATATTATTTATATTGAGTTTATATAATTTAAATATATAGAGGGTACCAACAGTCTTGACTTAACGCCTTATGATTTCTTCCCCTTCCCTTTTATAAAGGACTAGCTGAGTACCCGTGCTTCGTTACGGTATATTGACGGTTTGCCATCATCGTGCAATTATTATAAGTCATGGTTCTCTATAGATCACATTGCTGACTCTCTCCTCAGGTGTAGATTCACCCCGTTAGAAGCTCATTACTGTAAAATTCGTAGTTTGTTTCTAAACATGTGCACGGGTAACTTTTATAAGCAAAAACCTAGTCGATATCTCATCTGTCTTAAGAGATATCGAGGAATCCGTGAAAAAACATTATATTCCTCTTCACCCCATAGGGGTCGAAAAATCCTTTCTTAGTGGGTTCTTACGTCGTATCCAGAAATGTACTCTTAGAATTTCTTATTTCTAATAAAAAATTCTTTAGGAATGAAATTTAAAAAACTGTCAGAACACCATCGAAAGATTTTAAAAAGTCACCTATATGCCAGAAAGGAATTTTATAACTCAACAAACAAATAAGTTACGAAACATTATATAAGTCGCCCTGATTTAATGTAGATTCGCCCAGTTAAGTGTTGATTGAAGCAAAATCCTAAATTACATTTTTATACATGCGTACGGGTAACCATAGTAAGTAAAAAGCAAGTCGTTGTTGCATCAAGAGATATTAAGAAATCCGTTTTCACCCCCTAGGGGTCGAATTTCGAGAAATCTCTTCTTAGTGGTTGCTTACGTCATGGAAGAAATATAGTCCCCGAATTTCAATTGTCTACTAAAAAATACCAATGTACCAATGAAATTTAGAGAAATATAAAAAATGCAATTTAGGGGTGAAATATAAAAAAATACGATCAAAATGAAATGATCTTGAAAATAATAAATGCGAAAAAGTACAACATAGTTATAGTACAACAAAGACAGAAGCTACAAAGGGTTCTATAATTCACCCCGAATATAGAATCGCCCCTTTAGGGATAAATGATTACAGCAAAATCCTGAATTTAATTTTTAAACACATATACGGATAACATTGTAAGCAAAATCCAAATCAATATACTATTGGACCTAAGAGATAATGAAGAATCCGAGGAAAAACATTTTATCACTTTTCATCCCCTAGGGGTCGAATTTGGAAAAATTCCATTTAAGCGGGTGCTTGTGACATGGAGGGAATATATTTCCTGAATTTCATATCTCTATGTGAAGGGACGTTCTTTCGAATAAAAAATACCAATTTACGCCTTTAGGGATGAATTTTAAAAAAATTTCAAAACGCTTTCTAAATATTTTAAATAGAAAATTATGTACCAAAATGGAATGTTATAACTCAGGAAATACAAAGGTTTCTATAATTCACCCCAAATGTAGATTCACCACTTTAGGGGTTGATTAGGGCAAAATCCTGAATTACCGTTTCAAAAATTTGTATGGGTAACCTTTGTAATCATAAACTAAGTCAATATCTCATTGGTCTTAAGGTATATTGAGGAATCCTTCAAATCACATTTCACCCCTTAGAGCTCGAATTCGAAAAATCTCTTCTTAGTGGGTGCTTACATCACGAAAGGAATATACTTCCCGAATTTCATGTCTCTATATCCAAGGGAAGTTCTATCGAATATAAATACCCATTTAACCCCACCCCCCATTTACATTTAGAGGTGAAATTTTAAAAGACTGTCAAAACTATCTCGAGATATTTGAAAAAGACACCGGTGAGACAAAAATGTTATAACTTAATAAACACAGGAAACACGATGGGTTGTATAATTCACCCCGATTGTAGACCTCTATAGGGGTTGATACGGACAAAGGCCTGAAATAGGTTTTTCGGTATTTGGATGGGTAATCTTTGTACGCAAAATCCAAGACGATATCTTATTAGTCCGTAGAGATATTTAGGAATCCTTGAAATTACATTTCACCCCTTAGAGGTTGAATTTCGAAAAATCCCGTCTTAATGTATGCTTACCTCATGGAGGGAATATACTTTGCGAATATCATGTATCTATGTCCAAGGGATGTTCTATCAAACAAAAAATATCCTTTTACCCCTTTAGGGGTGAAATTTTGAAAAACTGTCAAAACCATTTCGAGATATTTTAAAAAGGCATCTATATGCCAAATAGGAATTTAATAACTCAACAAACACAGGAAATACGTCGGGTTCTATAATTCTCCCTGATTGTAGATTCACCCTTTTAGGGGATGAATAGGACAAAATCCTAAAATAAGTTTTTCAACATTTATATGGATAATATTTATAAGCAAAAATCAAGGCGATATATTATTGGACCTGGGAGATATTGAGGAACCCGTGAAAACACATTTTACCCCATTTCACCCCTTAGGGGTTGAATATCCAGAAATCATTTCTTAGGGAGTTGTTAAGTCATAAAAGGAATATACTTCTCGAATTTTATGTTTCTTTATCTAGACGACATTCTATCGAATATAAAATACCAATTTACCCCTTTAGGGGTGAAATTTAAAAAAACGGTCAAAACACTTTCTAAATATTTTAAAAAGACACCTATAAGCCTAAAAGAAGTGTTACAACACAACAAACACAGAAGATGCGAAGGGTTCTATAATTCACCCTGATTGTAGATTCATCCCTTTAGGGGTTGATTAATACAAAATCCTGAAAAATAAGTTTTTCAACATTTATGTGGGTAGTCTTTGTAAGCAAAAGCAAGGTGATATATTCTTGACCTAAAAGATACTGAGGAATCTGTGAAAACACATTTCATCCCCTTTCACCCCTGAGAGGTCTAATTTCGAAAAATCGTTTCTTAGGGGGTCCTTAAGTCATAAAAGGGATATACTCCCCGAATTTTATGTTTCTTTATCTAGACGACATCCTATCGAATAAAAAATACCAATTTACCCCTTTAGGGGTGGAATTTAAAAAAACGGTCAAAACACTTTCTAAATATTTTAAAAAGAAACCTATATGCCAAAAAGGAATGTTATAACACAATAAACACAGAAGATGCGAAGGGTGCTATAATTTACCCTGATTGTAGATTCACCCCTTTAGGGGTTGAATAGGACAAAGTCCTGAAATAATTTTTTTAATATTTACATGCGTAATTACTGTAAGCAAAAACCAAGTCGATATCTTATTGGACCTAAGAGATATTAAGGAAACCGTGAAGCCACATTTTACCCCTTTTAACCCCCTTTTCACCCACTTAGAGGATGAGTTCCGAAAAATCCGTTCTTAGTGCGTGCTTACGTCATGGAGGGAATATACACGCCGAATTTCATGATTATAGGTCCAGAGGTTTGGGCTGGGCGTTGATTATGAGTAGGTAGCTTAGTTACGATTTTATATATATAGATAAAATGCGCGGCATAAAATTTAATAGATGCGTCTAGTACTTTCAGGATTAGTTTCACTTAGGGTTTGGGACGAGCCTAGACTCGAGTTCGAGGCTCGATGGTTTTGGGCCATTTTCGAGGGCTTGAAGATCGATTCAAAGCTCGACGAGCTTCAAGATCCCAAATATTTTTTGTCGTTTTACATTTAAATTCCTGTCACCACACCTGTCCGGGTTGACCGCTTTAATAAATTACGCCAAGAATTTTCATTATCAAAAGTATCTGTACCAAGATTCGATCTAAATTATCGGAAAAATCATTACACGCTCCCGATTTCTTAAAACATTATTTTATAAATAAGAATATTTTGAAAAAATTATCTTTAAATCATTTGACTATTTATTTTATGTATGGTGTAGTTATAAAGGTAATGTATTTTAAACTCAAAGATCGAAGCTCGAAAAAAATATCGAGCTCAAGCTTAATCGATCTTTAAACAATCGAGCTTTCTATACCCTAGATTCACTGGATAGAACAGTGCATTGAATATGAATATTTTGAAAAATAAAAATATTTAAATAAACATGTTTTGTTCTTTTCCTCGTTATCCGCGAAACTTAAGTGTAAGATATTTCATTTTGTAATACGTAACTAGAACTGATGATTTTGGTGACATTTGTGGTGTAAACGGTCTTTGACGTATACATGTGAACCAATACTAGGATAATATTACAAATGTATTGTAAATATACAACATAAAAAATGAATTTTCCCTGTTAGATACGTATTACAAAATGAAACATATAATAGCAACCCTCTTATTATAAAAGATATGCAAAAAAAGTTGCCGTGTAGCAACTAGTTCAATGACTTCCTAATGAGGGCCATTGGCGTAAAATGGATCCAATTATAATTAAATGGATTCATTTTACGCCGATTCGGCATACGCCGGTTTATTTCTGAACGGAAATGCGGCGAAACAGACGGTTACCTTTATTTCGAAAATGATAATGTAAAAAATTTCTTATGTAAGTTTTATGACGCTAGTCCAAATTATTTTTATCAAACTGCGTAAGTACAAACTTTCTGTAATTAAACACCAGAAATATATGCATAAGAGAACTGTTGCCCATTCATTAGCTAACTCATATTACGTATAAATTTAAACCTTTAAATCTTATTAAGAGTTTCTTTGCCGCGAGATTATCTCAATAAATAAAGTATTTACAGTAAAAATAAATATTGGAGATTAGAAAAAAAGGGTGTCAATATATCAGAGAGTCATTTACATCAGTAATAATACAGTGCGTAGGAAGATGTGTATAATGTCCACTGGGTACCGATATTTTGTACAGTGAATAAGTAAACATATTAATATTCAAGAAGCATTATTTCATGTGTGTTACGCACATAAACTTGGCCCATAACGTTGTTAGGACACTCACTATTATTACGGAGAAAACTAATGTTTACTGTTATTTTTATGATACAAATAAGGAAACTGTTTGAGTGTTTAGTCTTGAGTTATTTTAAAGGAAATCTATAATTTTTATACATATGAAAGTTTGTGTCATACTTTTCTCAAAAATTCTTAAGATTTAAATTATTTTACTGCGATTTTTAAAGGAAACTAAGAAGAAATTTATACTTCGGGTAAATTTAAAGTTTTTTCAATGTTTATGCAAATAATTTTTGTCAATGATAAATGAGTTTAAATTCTATTATCTATATTAATAATGTTTTTTATTTTTTCGGTCTTATATTTGGTTTCTACTAGAGATGGGAATTTCGGCTCAGTTTGCGGAACCGGATCAATGGAGGTCGTTCGTTCAATACGGTTGTTGGTTTGCAATATGTAGGTAGAACGTCGCTCAACCAGCTCTTGCATTATATGAACTGTAAACATGTTCCCGAGATACAGGTCGGTTAGCTGTCGGTCGTTCGTTCAATACGGTTGTCGGTGTGCAATATGTAGGTAAAACGTCGCTCAGCCGGCTCTTGCATTATATGAACAAGTTTAATAAATAAAAATCTATAGAAGTGAATTATCTAATATTTTTGCCGGGTTAATAGTAAACAAACAATTCACTTTATGTAGCTACTGTATTTTAAACCAGATGTGTTAAGTTAATGGCGATGTTTATTGCCCTTATAAATCGGACATCTGGGATTTGGGCAATATTTTTAATATTTTTATATAGTATGGTTGTAAGAAAGTACAGACTAAGCCTATTAGTTTCAAATAGACTGCCTTACAAATTGATGACAAAATACACTTTATGATAATAAATTACAAGCCGAGTTCTCGCGAAGTTGAAAATGACATCGATCCAGATCCGGTTCACTCCGGTCACTGCTCACAATCGCCCGATCAATCGTATCCTTGAAACTTGAAACTATGCAGTGAGCCGTGAGCCAGCTCATTTCAATTTGGTGAACCGTGTCACTTCGGTTAGTGTACTAAGCCGGCTCAGTGAGTCGGTTCATTCATGAACGACCCACTTCTAGTTTCTACACGTTTCGGATTATTATACCTAAGACAATGTCCCCAAAAAATAAATTTTTGTCTGTCCGTATGTCTGTCTGTCTGTCTGCCCGTCTGCCTGTCTGTCGGTCTGTCTGTCTGTCTGTCTGTATGTCCGTCTGTCTGTTTGTCTGTCTGTCCGTCCGAGATTCACACAAAAACGGCTGGACATATTTTTACAAAATTTGTTACGATGATAGAGTAAAACTATGATTCGAACATAGGCTATAAGTTATTTCAAAATTTTTATTCTAGGGGGTTGTTTCGGGGTTAAAACTGTTTATTAAAAAGTTTCCCCTTATTATTACAAGAACTTAACATTAAAATGTATATAAGCTGTTCACTTTTGTAAGAACAAACTAAGAGGAAATTTTGATTTGAATAGTTTGCATCTTTGAAATTGTATGTCATGTTGGTATTAAAAAATTGTAAGAAATGTATCTTTCTTAATAATGATCATAACCAATCATAACCAAATCTAAAGTCGGTTTTACAGCGTAAGGAATATTTTTAATTGACATTTAAGTCAGTAATACACTATAAAAGTAACCAAAATAACTAGATCTAGTATGTCCTTACAAAAGTGAACAGCATACAGAACAAAAATTATTTATAGTAATAAAATAAATTTTTTGTTCAATGCATTTTTTCAATTACAGGAATATTTGGGCAGTTATGAGGGGGGGGGGGGGGCTAAAACTAAAATCTACAATTATCTCTCTTATTATTGACTTGACAGTCAAATAATGTGTGCCAAAAATAGTTTAAAATGAAAAAATAAATATTTTATTTCTATGCATTTTTTCATTAAAGGTGAACTTTTCAAATATCTCTCTTATTAGTGACTTAACAGCAAAAATGTATATAATAAAAATTGTTTATAATAAGAAATCAAATCGTTATTTGTGTATATACTTTTCGATTTACTGAATATTTGTGAAGTTACGGGGGTACACCCTAAAACCACAATCTACAAGTAACTCGGTTTCTAATACCCGGTTAGAAATACCAAGCTTCGAATAGCCGGTACCGGATACTCGGTTCTAGCATCGCCTATCCGAATGCGTTTATTTTCCTTTTTTTTAACTGGTTCGGGTTCGGTCAAGATTGATTTCTGACAGCACTAGTGTTGATGCTGTGTTGTATTCTGAATGCAAACCAGCCTGGTAGCGTATATTATGGCAGAAATTTAAGAGAAAGCGCTCAGAGTTTTTATTTTTTATTTTTATTAATTATGTACACATAGAGCGATCAGCAAATCTTGACCGTTATGCAATACTTGACAGAAACATTTAGTTATCAAACTTATTTCCAAGGACATGTACACATAGGCGTACATTCTATTTCTATTACCTTATAGGAATTGATTATTAAATGAACACTATTTTTCACTACACGGCAATAAATTGATAACATGTATTAAGTTAGAAACACATATTTTCCTTGTTTCTCGGGTGAGTTCGAGCAAACGAAGTAATCGGATTGGTTCTTTGTTAAATTGGGATTTTCAGCTGTGAATTAGAATTTTGATATTTTTAAACTCATTGTTTACTGTTATGCAACGGACAAGAAATAATGATCGCACGGTATATATTATAACGAATATATTGGGTTCATTATAGTAATGAAAAAACTCGTTTTTTTTTTTTTTTTGTGTCGCGCAAATCTTCAACGAAAGCAATAGCCGCCACTGCTATTTCATTTGTGAAGGCAAAGAATAAATTGAATGAAATTTTCGTAACATGTATGTCTTACTTTACTCAAATAGTATCTATTACTAACTCTAATAATATGAATGCAAATTACGTAATTTAATTTTTAAGTACTTTTAAAAGAACGGAAGTTAAACATTCGTAATTTTTCCGCCAGTATAATATTAATTCTACGGCACTGTAATTCACAGTAAACGAGATATTAATGAAATGCAAGTATACATACGGCCGGTACATTATTTGTAGTATTTTTCATTCTACAAGTTTTTGTAACGGCCAATCTGACCACACAGGATGCATGCCGTGGAAACCAGGTTACACCGAGACATCTCACAATAAAAAGGGATGGAATGATAAAAATCTTTATGAAAACACTGAGAATTCAGACAAATTGATCAAGTTTAATACCTGGAATTTTTTGACGCCGATATAATTAGTATTAATTACTAAGATATACACGTCTAGCAATTTTTTAACAAATTTGTATTCTGAAAGAATAAAATGATTGTAATAAAAATTAATATAATATCTTTGAAATTATTTTGCAATGGTCCAATATTACTATCAGCAATATAATTCAATGGCCTAGTACTATCAGCAATGGCAAACGTCCAAAATAAAGGTGTCCGCATTAAAAATGAATATCTTGGACACTACCAGTCTGGCTGAATTTTTAGCGTTCTCATAGAAAGCCTGCTCTATTAATTGCTAATTCTTTACTTCTGTTAGTTGATATCAGGGCCAGTTTTGCCATTAAGCAAGTCTAGGTCTAGGCGACCGCCTATGGGCGACACGGAATAGGGACGCCGGAAGGCTGTAAAATTATAACTCTTATATACTTATGTGTAGCACGTAAAAATTATATTTTACTTTTCTTATAGCTCCATTGAATTATATTTAGAGGGCGCCGAATTATGTTTTGCCTCGGGGTGCCAAAGACCCTCACGCTTTGGCTGATATTACCATATTTAACGATCGTCTCAAAATCTGAGAGAAGTTCGGTATTCCTTCTTAGATTTTTTTTAGCATCCTATTCACATACTATCCACTATTATCTAATTGTTTTTTTTTTTACTGAATTACTAATTATGTCGGTTGGAGAGCATTGGCATTCCACCGGATGTGTCGCAACACCTTGTGTCATGACGCCGTAGTAATGTTAGTTAGTTAATTTTTTTTGTGACACAGCAATTATGGCTATTTGCGCCTAGCACTGCCCATCTAAATGACTATAGTATATGATAAAAACAATAAATTAAAGCCTGCGTAATAAGAGTGTCGCTAAATATAGAGTATAAATAAATCTAAGGAAAAAAATTAAAAATTTTATTTAAAAAAAAAACATGGCATGGAATCATGCAGTCTGTTCGGACGCCTATCTCTTCCTTGGTCTTCCTCGGTCTCGATCTTGAGTGATGAATTTTTGAAAGTTTCAATAACTATTTGCGCGTCGACGGGACGAGCTGAATTTTTCAGAAATGCAGAAAGAACTGCTCTTTCTGTGAAACTATCTATATAACAATAAAATCTGCAAGTAGGCAGTCTTTCGAGATTTTCCAGCCCAAAAGAGATATTCAATTCTTTTATTACATCTTCATTGCGAATATTGTCCAATATGTTGCATCCTTTCATCCAGAGTTGAGCAAATTGCAATCATTAAGGATTGAGATTAAAAATTTAATTTCCAGACCTGATTAATAAGTAACGTACATCAATCATAATGCAGTTATTCACACTGGTGACTAAATTAATTTTATTTACTCATCACCATGATTAAATTTTTAGTTATGATTGAAACTAAAATCAGAATTGAGATTTGATTTTTTTCAATCTCACTGTGGATTGGCATTTAGTGTTGTAGACGTCTGACGCAGATTTTATATGTGAAAAATTTAAGTGTTATATTTTACAATTATATATTTGTATTTTTTCGCCAACATGAGTTGTGGGAGTGGTAATTTCAGAAATAAAATTTCATTATTATTTAAAATAAAATTATTCAATTAGTTAAAAAGTATTCAAATATAAAAACTAATCTATTTTAAGATAAACATTCTCAAAGATTAGTTGAGCTATCACATATTTTTCTAGTTAAGTGTTAAAAAGATACGCAGTGAATTACGGTCGTATTACGGTCAGATGATTTATATGATTAGTTTGAAAGAACGTTATTGTTTAGATCAAATAGCATGGTCAAATGTTTACACAGATGCTGATAGGCGACCATATATTTTCAGTGATATGGACTTCGTAGTAATTAGAGTCAAAATTAATTATTTGGGTTTACAATTTATTGGTCATAGAAAGATAAGTTGATAAAAGGGTTTGTTGTTAATGTGGAGAGCTGATAGTTTTTAGAAGGACAAAAAATGGGGTCAGAGATCAGATTATTAGTTTAAAAAAAGAGTTGGAAAAATCTTGTGAGAGACAAAGGAGTCATGAGCAAATCGTTCCCCTGTACGGACGAACCTCCCAAGTATTTTGGTAGAGAGACCCGGTAGTTTGTAGTGGGTAAACCAGAAGTAATCTGGAAGTGCTGAGGATAGTTTAAATGAAATAAACGAACCTCGTCAACGGGTTAAACACCGTGAGTGTTGTGAGGTGTTTAGCGGCTTGTGAGATGATTACGGTGATTGTGAGGTTTTGTGTTTGAGCGTTTCTCATGGGATTTTATAGCCAGCATTAAATTGTAAGTTCTAATGTAATTAATAACCTTTCGATTCTAACTAAACATTAAACGTAGATTAAGTAAAATGCAGACTTTAATTCAAACACCCTTATTCCTTTCATAAAGAATCTAAGCAACCGACCGGCGGATCCTTTAGGTTTTCAGACTTGATACCGCTCGCAAGTTTTGGAATCCACTATGTGGCGAGCCTTTCAAAGTAAGTACCATGAAGTACAAATGAAATTATTTAAATTCATTTAGCCAACCTTGACGTTTCGACCGATCCTAGAAATGCCCCCACAGATTGACAACGTTTTAATAATCATGGCTCTGATAGAAAATCTGTAGCTCTAGGCTTGCCGAAGATTTCAAAGTGCTCAAACTTTTATTAGAATTACTGACTTGCTACACGAATGCATTCAGATTTTGGCCTAACTTCATCCAAAATAGTGGCAACTATTATATATTACGGAAGTAATTTCGTACAGATTTTCAAAATGTATGGCGTTAAACGAAAAGGTATGGACTTCCCAGAAGAGTGCTGCGACTTAGGTGATGTTACTAAAGAAACATTTCATTCAGATCCACACCCTTTCTCTGTATAACCAGAGTTTTACGAGACCAATCGACATTATCATTTTGTCAGTTATGAAGTAATGGCAAGAATTAATGCTCTTTGGACAGCTGCAAAACGGTTCAAAATTTTCAGACAAAATATAATAATATGATTAAAAACTAATGAATTCAAACTAATGATTAGAGTCCGGCAAAAATATGCAACGGTACTTTAGTTAGGTGTTTTTCGATAAAAAGCGGCACATGTGTTATCTGCAGAAATAAAATGTAATTATATATATATTTGTAATGTGCCCTGCTGACAAATAGTGTAGCGTATAAAAATTTAATATCTTATCAAAAACTGACCAATGGCAAAGGAGTGACCGGAATTACCTATCTCGGATATAATCCCAAAATAATGAGGTGTCGTTATTAAGATAAGAATTCATTGCGGTACAAGTGTTTTATTCTTTTGTTTTTTGTTGATTTTTTGTTAAAATAAAGTTTAAAATAGCACGCCTATGGCAAAAGTACCGTTGCATATTTTTACCGGTCTCTATTAATGATTATCATTTTGTTAAGGATTTATGAAATTATCCATTATTGATTGAATATGAAATGATAAATAATGCACAACTCTGCTTTCATCACGCCCAAAATTTTATTTCTACTGCCTTCTTCTTCTTCAGCCCGTAAATGTCTCACAGTAGTCTCACCGAGCCGTAATTTTCACTACTGTCTACTACTTTATATTGGACACGGGTCTTTCACTCCAAAAAATTAAGTTTCAAGTCTACAACTCCCACAGTGACCTAATCTGGGTTGGGAACTAAGATACATTTATGCTGTAATTTTTTATTATTTTTCTATTTTTTATTTTTTAATGAGTATGAGATGATAAGGACGAATACAAATATCCATACCCTGATCGGGATTCGAACCCAGGTCTTAAGCGAGAGAAGTAGGGTCACTTACTCTGCGCTACTGAGGTCGGCATTCCGCTGCCCAGTGGCGGATCATGACAAGTGGAGGCCCTAAGCGGTAGAAATAAGGGGCCCTAAGCGGTAGAAATAAGGGGGCCCCAAAATCAATTAGGCCAAAAATAAGCTTATTTGAATCAATTTACAAATTAATTTAAAAATTTTTAAACTGTAAAACAATTTTCAAGGAAAAAAAAAGTATTTTGCATTATATCAGGTTATTTATTTTATCAATTTTGAGAATTTTAATGAAAAAAAAAAAATGTCTCATTGAATTTCGGGGCCCCCCAGTAGCTCGGGGCCCCCCGCGGCCGCTTAGTCCGCGTACCGTATAATCCGCCACTGCCGCTGCCTATATTTTGCATAAATAATTTGCACAGTAAAAAAGAACAAATTTTAATATTTTGGTCATGGAATGAAAAACGAAGCAAAATATAAAATTCTACAGCTGATACTTCAGGGTAACGGGCACGGCAAAAGAGACTCAATATATAATGTCTAAAAATCTATAAAGCAGCAGCTAAAAAAATTTCATTTTCCGAGTGGATAGCCAAAATCCGGAACGGATAGGCATAAGAACAAGACGAAGAATATTCTGCTTACATCTTTTTTTTTTTAATACACAAAATTCGCTCCTCTATGTCAAAAAAAGGAACTGTAATTGATTTATGAAACTAATTTATATCATTAAAAGTAATTGTAGAATTCAATATTTTGTATTCATTTCATCTTTTTTATAGCCAACGGAGTGGCCGAGCGCATTAAGTCGTGCGGTTTTAGGTTTTAGACTGGTAACAGTCTGACTGGGCGGTCGGTGGTTCGAGCCTCCTTCGTTGGTGATATTATTCGGGCGAGAATAATATGTTTACATTACTCTCATTTTCACAATCATTTACCCCTCATCCAGGTGTAGGAGCTCGCCCCTGGCATCGGCAATTAGCCTTGTTGCAGAAATAGGTCGATGTAAAATAAATAAATAAAAAAAAACTTTTTTATATAATTTATTTTTATTTTTCTCCCGGGGTGTCTACTAAGCGTGCCGCGTAAACAAAAAGTTGGAAGGTTTTGGGTTGCATGAATACCATTTACAAAAATCTATGAGTAACTTTAGCTCAAAGTTCGATTGTAAAAGAAAATGTCATGTTTATTAAATGAAAATAAAAATAAACCTCAACTATGAATTTGTTTATTTAATGACAGTTAATTAAGTGAATTATATTTGAAAAAGTTGAATGTATACTTTATATAATCTTACTTTATGTGACTGCACATGTATTTTGCGTAAATTTAATGCCTGTAATTATGCGTAACTAAAGCTTATTTAAATGTTGAAAGTATCAATGATTAAATTAACACATTTATGAACACCTTCGTTTGTTTTTGTCATGTATTCCTAAATATCTAACATTTATATGATGGACATTACTTTTTTTAAATCTTTTGAACTTTTAATATACGTATATCTGATCGACGTGGACGGAATATAAAAAAATTGAAGCAAAAATATATATAGAAGAATAAAATATGTCCGTTTATTCTCTGGAATCAATACTAATTTTATAAAAGCCGAAGATGTTCTATGCAACAAATATAAAAGTACTTTTTGACGATGTTACTTTTATTTTAAAAAGAATGCAAACAAATAAAAACTTTTAAGTAAACAAAGTTTTTAAAGCAAGAACCGTGAAAAAAGTTAGACCAGGAAGACCGAGATAAACTTGTCACCAAGGAACAAAAGAAGCATCAACGAAGAGAGGTGTAAAGTGGGAGAAGGTAAGGAAATACACAAGAGAGAGAACACGATGGAAAGAAGTATGGAAAACAACACCAGAATTTAACTAATTTGACTAGAGCCTTAGACCGCAAGGTAGAAAGGTTTTAGGATTAAAGCTGCGTTCAGAGCTCTTAAATTAGTAGACTGTAGGATATAGCTTATGCACTGTTGATTTTCACTTACAAATTTGTCACATGGTAATGCGAGCAACCGTTCAGACCTCTAAATATAATACGTGGTACGTTGTCGATTGTGGATAATTTTCTAAACTTCGTAGTTAATGAGACATATATATAAATACATTGGCTATATCAGTCTACATCAGAGAGAACGTTCATATTGTATGCCTTTACATAACCTAACAAAATGTCATCGCACCGATCACCACAAATCTCGTCCAAAATTACAAAGACGATCAGTAAATATGATCAGTTTAGGTAATTAGGTTAGATTTAGTTAGTAAAAATCTAAGACAGCAGAATTAGGAAAATGATAATAGCTAATAAACAATTTACGAAATCACCGTAGTTGGTTTAAAAACACACAAATGTCGCACTAATCGCAATTCACTAATTTCCAGAGCTGTAAACGCTGCCTTAACAAGGCAACTACCTACTAAACATATCCATAACGCTCAGTACACAGTCAACTTATTAAAAGAGCTCTGAACGCAGCTTAAGTAAATAAGAAGAAAAACAATATTTTTATTATTTTCTGCTTAGGAGTCGATGGTGACGACTTTCGATTTTTTTTTTTTTTTTTTTCTCATTCGAAATTACTTATGAAAATAGAATTGTCTCTTGAGTTTATTGTAAAATTTGCTATAAATATTGTCATAGTTTTTTTGACGAGCAGCAATACATTGAGTCAGCATGTTCTTGTAACTACTGCCGATGTTCCAGATAAACAAAATACATTACACTTTTAGTAAAATCTTTAACATATCAACTAAATTTTTTTATATATCGACGTATCTTTAAATTTAGGTTGTAGCAGCAGATAGTTTACATTTCTAAGTATTTTTACAATTCCATTTATTTTTATAACCTTAGATGTCATTATTAGATTTTGCAAATAGTCACGTACTTTTTCTTCACTTTAACTTACGAAACTATTTTTACCCTAAAGAAAGTCATAGACCATCTGGAAACTACGGAAAACCAGTCCTTTATTTGGCAACATAAGTTTGTTACGAACAGCATCTTCAAAGCTTTAAATACCACAATTTTTTTATGAATTTCATGTATTGTCACTATTTCGGCAAAAAGTTGTACTCTCTTTTACGGACGCTCTTTGAATTACGGATAGAACAACGGACAACTGTCTTAAATATGTACCAGCAACAATTTAAAAAAGTCCTTCTTACGTTGCCTATCACTCACTTTTCGAACTTTTGAATTTTTCCCATCTCATTAAATCATCTTATGCATCTTGAAACTGCTCAATCAACTCCCAGTTGTTCCGACAGTTCTTCTTGCGTCTCCAATGGCTTTTCCTTCAGCAATACATGGCAAATCACCGGTCTGCAATCTTTACGGATTCCCAGAGCCTGGTCTATCATTAATATCAAAATTACCAGCTTTAAAACATCGAAACTTATATTAACACATATTGTGAGACATAATACCCTCGCCAAGAATAAGGTAAATTGATTTTAATGCTTTAGTGGCATTTTTTTGACGGAACTCATTCCAGTTCAATTTCAAAGTTACACAGCTTTTCATTGCTCATCGTATTACTGTTTTGTGTTATATTTATCATTAAATCATGACATATGACGTTTCACAAAATTCGTAATTTATTTCAATTATAAATAATTTTACTGGAGCGCTAAAAATAATAGACTAAAACTTTTACATACACCTAATAATTATAAGTGTATTAAAACAAAAATACACATAATTGCATAAGTCTACAAAAGGTCTGACAATATTTAATAATAATAATTTATTCTTGTCAACAGTCATGTTTTATGTAGCAAAAAAAGTAAACACATTATAATAAGCGAACCATATCGATTTCAGAACAATTATCCCGCACAATTTATGCCTACTATAAATAAATTGTCATGTTTACATAAGCATACATAGTCACAGTACATTAGTTTATATAATTAGCAACAGAGAGCGCCACCGCATGAAGAATAAGAAGAAGGGTAGCGACTTGAGGAAGTGAACTCCAAGTAATTTCTACCATAACGGATCACGACCGCGTCTATAGAAAACGCCGATCTATCATTGCGGAATCTTGATATAAAAAGACGATTATATTTATTAATAAATATGAATGACTTCACAGTAATAGTGATGTTTAAAATGGAAACTTGTATTTTATATTTGCACCGAGTTCACGTGTTATATTTTTATCCAATGTTTTGCAATTTTTTTGCAATGCTAGAGTTCCGGTTTTTCTAAGTGGGCGATTGTTATAAATAATGCAAATCGTTACAAAGTAAAGAAATAGTAATATAGATGGTAATTTAGTTTTAAAGCGTCTATTGTTGCCGACCTATTATAATCTTACTTACTGTGCATTACAAATAGAATCTTATTAATGCATAGTATACATTCCTAAAATTTTTCTTCTGCTATGTCTTCTCTTTTTAGTGGTTGCAATCATCGAGGCTATTTTCACTTGAAAACTGCAACTCGAAATAAATCTCCAGAAGAACATCCGCCAAACCATTCTCGTAGATTTTTGGTCAACCTTAACTTTGCAAGTTAAGTTATAGTTTTGCCATATTTTTTTGTTTTCATATTTTTTCCTTCTAAAGCTTGTCTAAGATATCTTTCTTCTCGAAATGGCAAGAATGAGATCTCGTTCCTTTTCTATTCTTGGTTTGCAATATTGTCCATTCATGAGATCTTCAGCATACGTGGATTATTTCACATTTCAAAAACGCCCAATTCTCATACGAAGTTTTTGGTTCGTTAAAACCAAAACTAAGGAAATCTTAAATAGGATGAAAACAAAACCCTGACACGTCATATCAAAAAAAGAATACTGGCATATACAGTGAGATGATTAATTCCTGAACGTTATGTAATATTTGACAGAATCATTTTGTTATCAAACTTATTTCCAAGGACATGTACACATAGGCGGACATTCCATTTTTATTACCTTATACGAACTAACTATTAAATGAACACTGTTTTTCTCTACACGCCAATGAGTTGATAACAAATATTAAGTTAGCAACAGATTTTCGTTGTTTCCCGGGTGAGTTCGGGCCAACGAAGTAATCTGATTGGTTCTTTGTTAAATTCGATTGTCAGCTATGAATTAGAATACAGTTTTGATATTTTAAAAATTCAGCTACTATGACTATTAGCGTCAGTGTTTGCATAAATTTTTACAATATTTTTTTTATTTTACATAGATAGATTATGAATATATTTCAGATGTTTAGATTTTATTGCATATATTTACTTGTGTGATAAAGTTGAATATGTTTGTTGTTGTATTTGTGTCGTTTGCGAGGGCTTATTTCATTGTATTTGGAATGTTGTTTCTTAGTTTTTCTTGTTGGTATTTTGTGCAGTGTAGTATCGAGGGTGAATGGTGTGTCGCAAGTGTCGCATGTCGGTTGTTGTGTTTTTTTGAAGATGTGTTCATGTGTTAATAGGGTGTGCCCTATTCTGAGTCTTGTTAATGTGGCCTGGTCTTTTCTTGTGTGCAGAAATCCAATTTTGTGTGCAGATATGTTTCTTAATTTGTTGGTAATATTTGTGTTGGTGCATTCATTGTTCCACTCTTCTTTGCTTATTGCTTTGATTATGTTCTTTTGTCTTCGGGTTGTAGTAGTTCACGTTATGCGTAATAATTACATAATGTGAGAGCAAGGTCGCCCCGTGCATTTGTTCAGGGTGTGCACGGTGCATGTATGGTTCGTCAAAAGCACCTTTGGGATTTATACCAGTAGAATCATACTAGTAAAGGACGGTTCTACGAAAGTTTGTACACTGACGGCATTAAGGTTCGAATCTAGTAGTGGACGGTCTTATGAATGTTTGCACACTGGCGTAGAACACTTTGGTCTGTCAAGCACAAATATATTTTCAACTGCCCTATCTAAAATCTTAATTGCTTTGTTAGTAGCCAATCTTTAATTCGCGGATATTACTTAAAGAAGAAGAAGGTCTAAACTAAAGGTGGAAATTAAAAAATGTATATTGAAACAAAATTTGTCTTACTTTGTAATGCTTGCAGGGGCGTCGAAACCAATGTCGGGCCCGGGGAAAATAGTCTTACCAGGCCTCCAAAATAAAGAAAAAGAATGATGTATTCAGGCCTTGTCTGTGCTTACGGGCTCGAGCAATTTTATCCCCCACCCTTACTACTAGTCCGGTATACTTGTCTCAGTTAAAGATTTTTCTGCTTTGATCCTCGGTTTCCGTGACTTACCTGAAAAAAAAAGAATATATATAAATTTGAAGGAAACATTTTTAAGGAAACAAAAATACAAAAATATTTTATCAGTAAGCAATAAAATGATTGTTATAACCTTATAAACAGTCTAGTGTGTTTACATTTGAGTTTAAATAATTTCTCTGATTATTTACATTGATTGTGAGAGAAGCAGAGCATCGTGTTGGAAAAAAGTCTGTAATTGATAGTGCAATGAAAGATACTAAAGTTACTAATTTTAGTGAACTATTTAAATGTGCAGAGGACAGAAATTTATGGAGTTCCGCGACAGATGTTTCCGATGTTTGTACCAGATATGGCACATGATAATGATTTGCATTGATTAACATTTGGGATTTGTTACAAATTTGTAACGATGCCAAAATTAAATACAAGAAGATTCGCTTCTATGCAAATAACTAAATTTCATAAACCAAAAGGAACAACAAATATGAATTGTCCAAATGTGCTCCATCCTACCCAAAGTCAAAGTCGAAAAAGGGCTGGTAAAACTTTCAAATCATCGGCATAGCTCGACAGTTCCGGTCCCCCCTGAATGCAACCCCAATACCAATAAAATTACCAAATATGAAATAAGGTAAATGTAAATAAAGCAAATGAAGAAAACAGCTCTTCAGCAGAACTTAGGATCGTTAATAATAGAAATTGTGAAAGGAAGAATTATCCACCAAATAATTTTTTTACTGAATGTTTCCCGCTAAAGACCATAGCCAAGAGCTGTATACGCAGGCCAAATTTCAACTATCCAGATCCTGCCATTTGGCCACAATTTCTACCGTGCAGACAGAAACACACACATGAGTGACAATGGATCAAAATTCCGGACGCGGCTGCACTCGGCACGACGACAGCACAACTCGTATCTTAAAGACTCAATTACATTAAGCGAGTTAACCCACTCGCTGCCTAGTAAAGTCGCGCGCGAGTTAGCATGTATCAATTACAAACAGCAAGTAAACTTCGGGGGAGGTTTCGCAGTAGTTTATATTTTTATGCTTGAATATCATTGATTTCCAATCGTTGTTTCTTTGTTTTATTATTTTTATTTAAAATGAAGTGGAACAACAATATTATTGATATATTTTTTTCATATTTTAATGTAAAATATCTTTACTAACTACTTATTCGCTGACGCAAAGCGAGCAGTGAGTTTACTAGTCAATGTTATTACATTGAGCGACCTTGGATAATAGCGAGTAAATTCGCCTGCGAGTAGTTAGTAAATAGTACCCCCAAAATTAAAATAATTTAAATATCATAGAGGTTTATGATAATTTTCACTCTCTCTTTTTCTAAACTTAATTAATAATTACTAAAAACTCTCACTACCGCCGTGCGTCATACGTAAAACAAATAGTTCATCTACAAGTTATGATGTACTATGTGCTATAAGTACTGGTAGCTCGAATTGTCATGGTAACGCGGCGATTACCATATAGTGGGGGTAACAGCTTTTTATACACTTTCAGAGCTTCGATCTTTTGCAGTTTAAAGTTTGCGAAGTGCACGTTTGATTACAGACATTTTTGTAATTTTAAATAATGATTGATTTAAAGAATGAAAAAGAATGCAAGAAATCGCATGTTCTGAACAGCACATAGGTAAAGCGTACATTTCCTTCTACTTGACGAATACATATTAAATATTAAAGACCTTTTTACATAAACAATTGATTTCATTTGTATGAATTTTCTTCGTGTGACTCCAGTTGAACTTTTGTATTTAAAGTATATTTAAATTTTTGATATATTAAAAGTGATCGATTTAAATAGTTTTAATATATTACTGAAGTATTTTTGGAATAAATGCGAAATAAGGATGTTTTAACTATACTGTATGATGTTTTTAGTATTCCTTGTATTCATATTCTTGAATTTGCAATTTTTAATAAATATTTTCGAAAACAACACAAATGGGTAGTACGGAAGGTGTGTAGAACCAATTAGTCCAGATTATCGGCATTCTAGTATCGAATAGAAAATATAGTAAAACTGTATCTTCATTTCCTCAAAATTACTTAAATATTTAACCTCCTAAATAAATGATACACAGTATTTGCATATATTTTAAATATAAAAATATGTTAAAAAATAGTGTCAAGAGAGTCTTGATTCGGCCCTGAAAACTACCACAGAGCTGCAGCCACTACTAAGTTACTCACGACCATAAATAACAATCTATCAGAAAGGCCCGCAGGTATTTTGGAATTTGAAATAAATTTCCTCCCAGGTGGTGCGGTAATAATCATACCTACCTGCCATATTAAAACCTTATATCGGAACTCTACCTTTTTATACGCCCAATAAAATTTGTGATCTTTTTAATAAAACGTTTTGTTAATAAACATTTTTTTGTATAATATATTTTGGGTTTCTGAAGTTTTGAACAGTTTTTAAGAGTGAATTATTGTTTATAATAACAAAATGTTTTGCTTTATAGATATTTCTTTTTAAAACATCTTAAAATCTGCTCAAAATTTTTTATCAACGATGTAACGTCGCTAATGGTAGACAAGATAGAAAGCTAATAGAATATATGATGAAGAGGAATGAGAACAGATTATCTGGAAAGAAAAACTGATATGTAGAGCCCTGTGCAAGTATGTTTTTTTATATTTGTATAAAACTGCGGTTTAAACCATATAAAGAGTAAAGTACGGATAAGCGGATAAATGTACTCGCATATGACTTACCTCACATCCAAAATCCGACTCCTATCCGCATCCGCAAAGTCTAAATAAAATTTAATCAGCATTCGCCGAAAACTGGCGGATATTTGTGAATGTGTAGGACTCTACTGATCTGTTAGCCAGTGAGAAAACCTTGTAAAGGATGGAGAGTTCAGTTTAGAGAAGATCTAGCGACTATTGGTACATAATATACCTATAAAGAGCCCGAACTTAACAAATTAAAAGTTACTTTGACCCACACCAACTTCGCTATGCTTAACACCAACTACTCATTCATTCAATTTATTTCTTCCAAAAAAATACTGTACGCCAATCAGTGGAGCAGCCAAGGAAGCCCCCCGAAGCAACTTGTATCTGCAAAATTGAATAATACAAAACTACCATTTATTACTGCACTGTTCTTTCTAGGTTTAGGGGTTTTGCCGTGTATATTCAAGTATACCAATTATAGACGACGTTAGTTGATCTCGCTAAATTTTGCAGTGTGTATCTCGTAGGCTGATGGATGTACAATGTTCCTTTCCAGATTCTATTAACCATTTATTAATTTTTACTTTACATTTATTACTATTTTTTTCTATTACTGTTTTTGGATACCGGGACATGTTGGTACTCGTATTAATGGTAATAACGCGGCTGATGTAGCTGAAAAAGCCGCCTACCATTGACCTATGATTAATATGAGTTTCATATTTCCAGATGAAGCAAAGAGTTATCTGAAACATCTGGTACTAACCAAAAGGTAACATGATTGGAACAGCAAACACAATGTAAAGTTTAGCCAGATTAAGGCTACACAGGGAGGAAACAGCCATCACACGCCTACGTATAGGCCACTTTTGGTGGACCCATGAACACCTTCTTCAAAGTGAAGAGCCTCCTATTTGTGAGACATGTAACACAGATTTTTCTGTGTTACACATTTTAACTCGTACAGTTGAAGGTGTTAAGGAGAGATTAGACCTGCGCTATGACTCGTCAGTTGCCTTGGGTGACAACAGGGTACTCATGGACAGGCTAATAATCTGAGGGAATCGAACTTTTTTATGCGCGAAGTCTTGCAATTTATTTTAATATGTTTTATTATTATCTGTGTTATTTAAAATGGTCGTTTACAGCCCGTTAACATCACCCTCTTCAAATTTTTATCAGTCATTTATTTTTATTCCTATTTATTTGAGTTTTTCCGTGCATAGTTTCTTTTATTGAGTAGGTGTATAAGATATTATTTATTTATTTATTGTTTAATTTATTCTTTTTAATATACATTCTAGTAATTTATTTATTTATTTATTTATTTATTTATTTATTTATTTATTATTCTTTAGAACACTACAGACACAGAGGTCCATTCATGTGTCCATACATATATTATTAGCCATATAAACATAGAAATATATTTATAAGCTAGATATCTATACAAATAGAATGTACATATACATATATACTAACATATCCTTAATCCATACATTATACATTATACAATTATTATTAGACTCAAGACATTACAAGTAGGTACCAATTTAGAAATAGTTCTCAAACGATACCTACTACAACTACTACTAAATACAAGTAACATACGTGCAAACCTATACCTATATACATATATATATATATATATATACATATATATATATATATATATATATATATATATATATATATATATATATACATACATACATACGCACGCACGCACGCACGCACGCACGCACGCACGCACGCACGCACGCACGCACGCACGCTCGCACGCACCCGCACGCACGCACGCACGCACGCACGCACGCACGCACGCACGCACGCACACACACACACACACACACACACACACACACACACACACACACACACACACACACACACCTGGTTAATTAATAATCGTATGATTATTAATGCTTCCAAAACAAAAGGCATCTATTTTGCTTACAAGACTTCTACTTCGAAAAATCTTAATAATAGTCTTCACATCAAATGTCATCGTCATAAGTGTATTTACCATTGCTCGTGCGAAAATATAGAAATCGTAAACTCTATTAAATACTTAGGCGTTACTATTGATTCTGGTTTAAAATGGGATATTCATATAAATGAACTATCAAACAGGTTAAGACAGATTAATTATAAATTATTCTACATGAAAAATATCCTTCCATTGACGGAGGTAAAAAAGCTTTATGTTGCTTGGTACGAAGCCACCCTGAGGTATGGCATCATACACTGGGGTGGTACCTACCCGACATTATTAAATCACTTAAAGATTTGTCAAAAAATGGCTTTACGAACCATATGCGGAGCTCGTAAGTATGATAGCTCTGCTCCTTTGTTTGAAGAACTGCAGGTGATGAATTTGCAACAATTATACGAATATAGTACTATAAACTTCGTTAAAAGATTTTTTTCAACTTTTAAAATAAAAATGGTTAACGCGCGAACTAGGTCTTCAAATCTGTTGCAGCTAGAATTGCCAAAACTAAATAAAACCACTAGCAGGAATCAATGTTGCTATAGTACGGTGCAACTAGTAAATTTAAGAAATAAAGACCTTGATTTCAGTCTTCAACATAAAAGGTTTTCAAAGTGCCTCAAAGATATGCTTCTCGGCAATTACAGTTCACCAGCATAATGATTCTATGGGACATTATTATTAATTTAACCTATCAATTTACTTATCTATTTATTTATTTATTTATTTATTTGTTTACTGTAGTTAAATTGTTTTTATATCCTATTTAATTATTATTTTTTATTGTAATTTTATACGCAGATATATATTTTATTTATTTAATACTTTATTTATTTAATTTTATTCTATTTTATTATCTATTTATTTATTATTTATTATTTTATTTCATTCATTCTCATTATTATTTTATTATATCATTTTTATTTATTATTTTATTATATCATTTTTCTTTATTGTTTTATTAAATTTTTACTCATCTATTTATCTATCTCAATATCTCAGTTTCTGTATGCTATAAATGCCTTTCTTAAAATCTGCGAATATTCTGTGAAAAACTTTAGCTATCTATGTCTTATAAAAATGCTGGTAAATACTATGTTTGTTAATAATTGTTTATTTATTTATCTTATTTATTTATTGTATTATTTATTATTTTATTGAGTGTTTTAATTTTTTATTCTCATTTTATTCTGTTTATTTATTAATTCTTTTATTTATTTAATTATTTATTTATTTATTTAATTATTTATTTATTATGAAGATCTGAAGAAAAAAAAAAAAAACACTTCTATAAACTGCAAAAGGTAAAGTGAATTACAATTTTAATATTTCTATGTATGCTGAAAATGCTTCAATTGTAATGTGTGAACACTTGTGTCTATGTACGTAAAATTGTTAGTTAATAACATGTTTGTAACTGTTGTACACGCTCCGCGCGTGCTTTGTAGCACTTGGTGCGGTACACAGCGACTGAATGCCTAAAAAAAAAATGTAAAATTGTCTGATTGTTATGATGTATGTATTGATAATCTAAATTTAATAAACGATTTTGAACTTGAACTTGAACTTGAACACACACACACACACACACACACACACACACACACACACACACACACACACACACACACACACACACACACACACACACACACACACACACACACACACACACACACACACACACACACACACACACACACACACACACACACACACACACACACACACACACACACACACACACACACACACACACACACACACACACACACACACACACACACACACACACACACACACACACACACACACACACACACACACACACACACACACACACACACACACACACACACACACACACACACACACACACACACACACACACACACACACACACACACACACACACACACACACACACACACACACACACACACACACACACACACACACACACACACACACACACACACACACACACACACACACACACACACACACACACACACACACACACACACACACACACACACACACACACACACACACACACACACACACACACACACACACACACACACACACACACACACACACACACACACACACACACACACACACACACACACACACACACACACACACACACACACACACACACACACACACACACACACACACACACACACACAGTATACGTGTATGTATATATATATATATATATATATATATATATATTAATACACATTATAATTATACATTTTATTATATATTTTTTAATTTAGATAATTTAGATGGGTGTTAGGAGCAAATAGCCAACGTTGCTGTGCGCCAAAAATTTTACTTAACTTCAACAACGCCGGCGAACCCGAGGGATCTCCCCCAAGCGCCTTCTATCCGCACAATTAAATAACACAAAGCTGTCATTTTTTACCAATTTTTACTGCACTATTCTTTTCAGGTTTAGGGATATGCCGTGTTTATCCAGGTATGCCAATGATCGATGTCGTTAGTTGGTCTCGCCATCTCTTGCAGTGCGTATTTCGTAGGCTAATGGATATTCAATATTCCTTTCGAGATTCTATTAACCATTTATTACTATTTATTTACCTTTCGTGTACTCTTTTGTCATTATCAGAACCGCTACGGGTTCCGCAGTTTTTCTTTTTCTCTTTTCCTATATAATTCATGTTTTATTAAACGTGAACGAATGACACTATTGTGTCATTCTGGGCAAACCTGTAAGCTTACAGAAATAACTAACCTAACCTAACCTGTAAGAAAGTATCCATACCAATACAAAACAGCTCCTTAGATACGATCGTCTGTAGCTTACAGATTTCTCCAAAATTGCACTACCAAGTCTCGCTTGCTACAGGAATTTCTTATTAGGCATTGTTAGTTGAGTTATATTTTCATCGTACAAAAATTCTTTATTTACTGTAAGACCTTCCATGTATCTTGATATATCAATTCTGCTAACAGTCATCTTAATAATTTCATATAATTTAAATTAGATAAAAAAGATACTTTTTTCAGTGTCATGCGAAGATTAAGAAATTAAGTGTTCAGAAGATGAATGGAATTCATAAGTACATAATAAGATGATTATCTAGAATGATAAATGACTAAACGTATAGGCGCATTATAATTCCTGGGGCATTTTTGAATTTCTGTTAATTTTTGCATGTTACAACTAGTTCTTGGAAGATTGTTGAAATTACAGATCATAACGTATAATTAAAAAGTGAAACAAATAGTAAATTGAATTACGTGCTATATATCAATAGGCTACTTTGATAATTTCTATTGCATTATGCTTATTGGTTAGTGCAGAGTTTCCAAACATGTCATGGTTTGCGATCCACTTACGAATTTCAGAGCCGAGAAAAGGGTTTATGCAAACAAATAATGGTTCTGCTCTGCATACTATATTTTTATATATGACAAAAAAAGGTATGTATTAGTATATATAAAAATATATATTTACTATCTTTGCAACTCTAAACATTTGTATATTTTACCAGCAAATTCTTGAAAACAGTTAACAAATTAATTTCTGGCAGGACTGTATACCATATATCATCACCATCATCGTTTAGGCATCATACAGCTCGGTATACGTCTCCAATAAATATTCCCACTTCTCTATGCCTTGAGCTTCAGTTCGTAGATATATGTTTTAGGCAGAGTTGGGACTTACTTCAAGTAAAATACTTGAAAAAGTACTTCAAGTATTTTTAAGTACTTCAAGTACTTTACTTCAAGTACTTTTTAAATTTGGCAATTGTACTTGGTACTGCAAGTACTTCTATAGAAATACTTACTTGATACTTGTTTTCGAAAATAAGTAGTACTTCAAGTAGTTCAAAGTACTTGAAGTATTAGAAAGTACTTGCAGTAGGTGAAATTACTTGAAGTAATTGAAAGTACTTGAAGTAGTTTAAATACTTGCAGTAGTTTCGTAGCAGTTTTTACGCTGTACTTTTAATTATTTTCAGAATTTTAACGGACAAGACACAAGAATGAACAAGTTCTTTAATGTGTAAATGATAATAGTTGGTTAAAGTCTTAGTGTCTTAGTACTTAATGAATTGAATTTATAATTTCCATAAATTTCAATTACTTACATTTGTCTAAATCAATAAAACGAAAAATACGTCTATGTAGTCACCGTTTCAATAACGGGAACGGGAGTTCCGTATTAGTTTGAGGTAGGTCCAGCGTTTTGTCAACTAAGTGCAGTGGTAAGTTAAACCACAACGATATAAATTTATAAGTTATAATCCGTCTCAATTTGTAATACGAAACTAGATCTGGTTACTTTGGTGACTGTTGTGGTGTAAACAGACTTTGGCGTATCCGTGTGAACCAATGCTATGATAATATTATAAATGTTTTGTCAAAATACAACATAAAAAATGAACTTTCCCTGTTAGTTACGTATTACAAAATGAGACAGATATTATTATTATTTTCCATCCTTTCTTTTTGTCTCACGATATCCGTGGTCAACTCTGCCTAACATGTCTTCTGACAATAAGTTAGTATAATATTAGCGGGTAAGTATAGTATTACTATTATTATTACTATTATTGTACTACATATTTTATATTTTTTTAGTACTTGAAGTACTTTGTAGTACTTGAAGTATTTTTTAGTACTTGAAGTATTTTGTAGTACTTGAAGTACTTTTTCCGGTACTTGAAGTACAAACTTCAAGTAATTTTCATAAATACTTGTTACTTCAAGTACTTTAGAGTTTTTACCAGTACTTGTACTTGCAAAAGAAAGTACTAGGTGCAGTACTTGATACTTGGTACTTCAAGTACGTTTCATCAGTACTTGGCCCAGCTCTGGTTTTAGGCCATTTGTCCAGCGAGTGGTCAATCTTCATCGGCTACGTTTATCTGCTCATAACCTTTACACGACAATCCGTTTCAAACATCTGTCGGCTTTTATTCTACCTAGATAACCTACCCATTTCCATTTCTGGGTAACTACTTTTATAAACATGTCGGTTAGTTTCGTCTTTTGACGAAATTAAGCATTTGGTATTTTATCCCTCAGCGTTATACCGAGCTCCGGTTTATGGCTCTTTAGGTTACTTGCAGCTTTCTAGTAGAAGCTTTAGTCAGTGTTAGAGTTTCCGCCCAGCAGGTTTCGTTCAAAAGCTGTACTATTAAGACATTGGGATATCATTTTTAGGATTTTGTAGGTATGACCACCAAAAAACCCTAATAACGTCCCTTGTGTCTATCTGTCTGTCTTTCTATCTGTCTGTCTGCCTGTCTGTACGGTAGAAATTGTAACCAAACGGCTGAACATAGAAAGTTGATATTTAGCATACTTGTACAACTTTTTGACCCACATATAGGAAAACTATACAGAGTTCAAAAAAATACAGCGCGGGATAAATATAAACAAATATGTAGGTATTTAATAAAAAAATAAATATTTTTTTTAAATTTTGAGTGGCATACCAAATGAAACTCTTAATGCGTAGATCAACAAACACATTTTTATTTTTAAAAGATCTTTTTTTTATTGGATTTTTGCACCAAATGTGTCAAAAATCTTTTGTCCCCCCAGAGGCATTGATCTAAAAATCTAAAAAAAATCTCCGTAATGAACATTGGGAACCGAAATAGTACATCAGGAATTTTTGATCAGATAAATTTTTCGAAAAATATCAATTTTTTTGTGTTGATATAAAAATATATTTTTTAAAAATTTATTGTTTGGTATCAAAAGAAAGCTCTTAAGACGTAGATTACAGAATGATAGATAGTTGTTTTAAATTCGTTTCTTTTAGCACGAATTTAGTCAAATATTTGCAAAAGTTCTTGTCCCGCACCCTTTTACCAAAAAGGGTTAAACTAAAAATCTGAAATAATTATAGGTAATGTATATTGATCTGAGCCGAAAACGTACCAGAGGAATTTTTGATCAGATTGTGTTTTTGACAAAATTGATTATTTTTTTAATTCATGGTTAAATTATGGCTAATAATGTTATGGATTTTTTGTATTTATAGCTAAGATAGTGCGTGTATTTTTTTGGAATTAAAAATTTTTAAAAATAATACTACTATATGTTTTTAATAGTTGCGAACTGAGATACTCACACCACACCACACTACACTCTACACTGTAAAATATTTCTTATTAATCTAATGAAGACTTGAATACGAAGCAAATGCAGAAAAAAACGCTGGGATCTTTAAAATTTGCAAATTATTTAAATTTTGTTTAAGAAAATTAAATGGAAGCTCTTAGTTATCAAATAACGAATAAAAGTGATTATCAAAAAACTGTTGATTTTGATGTGATAAATATACCTAGACATCCAGTATTATGTTGGCTTCTTACACCTATTGAATACCTGCAAAACCCTGAAATGTGTGAAAATTCACACTTCACTTCAATTTTTAAAAAGTTTCGTAGTTTACCAAATGCTGCTCATCCTTGTGATATTTTCCTGAAAAATTCTCACGTTTGTCTATTCGTATTTGGTACCCAAGATTGTAAGCATAAAATTACCTAGGTAAAGTACATTGAACAGGAGGTCTTTATAAAGCATATTAAGTTCTGCAAATATCTCAAGGTCACAACTATGCAATTTTGCTATCCCAAATTGTCAAACTGCTATAACATTTTTCATTTTAATTGTTTTTTTCGAACTGAAAATGTATATTTGTTTTGGGATAATTTTTCTAAAGCATTATTGCCAATTTTGTAAATCATTTTCACAAAAAAATAACTTAAAACCCGTGTAACAAACGTTAGCATGTGTCAACTTTTTAAAAATGAAATAAAGCATCACAATAAAATTTTAGTTGTTCTCTGAAAAAAATCTATTGTAATTTTATGCATATTTTCATTATAACAGGTCAGGGGTGAAGCCCCCGGCTTCATGTAGGAACCGGTCAGCTTGGTCGACCCAACTCCTAGTCTAATAATAAAATGAACTAACAATGTATATGTTTATATTTATATTCAAAAGTTAAACAATTAATGGCGGGTTGCTAACGTAAGAGTTTTCTCTAACTCAAGTTAAAATCATTTGTTTTCAAATCTTACAACATACAAAAACAAATGATTTTAACTCGAGTTAGGGATAATTCTTACTTAAGCAACCGGCCATAAGTGTAATAAATTTAAATAATCATAATATAAAGTTAAACATAATAAATCAAAGACTGTAATTTTAACTTTAACAAATATTCATAATTTTATGAAGCCAGGTTCAATAAATTGATGACCTTTTATTTTCAATATTTTTCGCTTATTCCTAAATTCGAGCATGGGCGTACTCCCGGCTAGGAATCACTGATGTAGAAGAAAGAAGTAATTTTTCGTGGTTCACTTTACATCTTTGGTCCCCATATTTACTTATTTTCTTAGAATGTTATTGGGGCATATGTTCTCCATTTAGAACCACTGATATACTGCAATAGAATTATGCTGTTACGGATCATACCTTATTTGATCTGATGTAGGAGATAATATGTAATATCTAGCTTACGGATTATGAAATATAGGTTTAATATCTAGTTTTATACTAACAAAGGTACACAAATCATTGTGAATTAATTTTTAAGAATATTATATCACTAATCTTGTTAAGCTGCATTTGCAAGATAAAATATCTATGTCGTATACCATACAGTTATTACTTCCTTATATGTACCATAAGCATTTCAGCATTACAATTCTTTATCAATTTTTACGGTACTTAATGCATTCAATATAGCTTACGAGTAAAAGTTATCGTTTCTAATTATTAAATTCTACAGAAAAAAAAAACTAATTCTGTAATTTAGCGTAGCTCTATCAAAATACGAGGGTTACTCTATAATTATTGAGAATAAGATATATGGTTAATTTTTTTAGGATTTTATTTTAAATATGTTCAAAGTAGTTTCTTTCAACAATAATACACCATTTTTTCATTCCACTTCTTTAAAGCTCCTAACCAAATTTTTTACGGAATATCTTCAAAATAATTATGAACTGCAGCATCAAGCTCTTTCACAGACGAAAACCTTCTACTCCGTAAAGCCTAAATAAATAGCCAAAAATCGTACATTTCCAAATCAGGTGAGTATAGCGGGTATTCTATTACTTTTACACTTTTTTCACCAGAGTTGAAGCTGCCCTATAGGAAGACGCATTATCATGATGTAACATAATCCTTTTTCTTAGAACTCTACTGAGCACTTCAGGCAAACAATTTTTAGTGTACCATTTAACTGTTTTCTTTACTCTAAAGAATACTGTATACATTACTTTTTTCATGGCTCGCTGTTTCTTGGTTATTGATGGAGTTTCATGCATCAGAATACGACTCTCTTGGCGTGTAAGTACGTGGAAAAAAGGATGAGTTTTATCAATTGTCATAATTTTTAAAAAAATTTGATGTTTGCCACTGTTTAAGAAATTTTCACGGCAAATTTTTACACGCCCCGCACTTTGGAAATTATAAAGCTGATGTGGTACAAGATGACAACTTTTGTAAATGCAGGTGATCGTATATAATTCTGTTATTAACTGAGGATTCAGTCTTAAGTTGATGCTCTATTCAGTTCTGCTCTATGCTCTAAATCATTGGTCTCCAAAGTGGGGTACGCCGAAAATTAAAGAATGTTCTATAAATACGTATGAGAATTTTCCAGTAAGAATCATACAGAAGACTAGCTATTCTTCTTCTTATGAATAACGGTTTTCCCCAGGCCACACTGGTGCCTATGCCCATGCTCTATATAGAGAAATTAAGGCCATATCACACTAGAGTTAATATTAACGTCTAGACTTGGAAGATTTTGCATTCGAATCGAAGTCATTTGTGTGTGATTTTAAAGACTAGGCAAATGGAAGATGATTCAATTCCTCTGTCTCTTTATCCAGGTTTTTTTCAAAAGGCGCGTCGCTAACCGTTGTTCTCTCGCTCTCAGCTGTTGCGTCTTTGTCTTTTGTTTACGTTGAAGTTAGTTTGTTATATAATTGTTATTTTCGAATATATTTTAAAAAAAAAGATTTTGGAAGAACATCTAATTAATGTAGTGAAACCTCACTAATAATCTTTTCAAAGTAAAACTGTGCACTGTCATAATAACAAGATGTACGCTTGCGCAAACAAAAAATTTCCAGGTCTTAAATAATATTCATATACTGTGTGATAAATCAAAACCTGAAGACGTAAATCCTAAAAAACATACAAAAGTAAAACTTGGATAACGCTCTAGTGTGATACGCCCTTTGGGATGTTTCTATCTTAAGTCACTTATGTTGCTTCGTGAAATGCAATTTCCTAGATCAGGCTTGTCCAACCCGCAGCCCATGACGACTATGAATGCGGCCCAATGAAAAATCGTAAACTTACCAACTTTATAAGATTGTAATTACAAGTACCATTAATAACAATACAAATACAATTTCAACTTGCTATTAATTTATAAGCGATGTCTTTTTTAATTTAATGCGTTCTTTAGAGAGAATCTTAAAATCATCGTCAAACTATATAATATATTACTCCTAATTAGTATTAGTGTATTGTTAATTATATAGTAGAAAGGGAAATCCTGAAGGAGAAAGGAAAAGTGTACGCCTTTTTCGCAGATTTGAAGGCGGCGTTCGATTCTGTTGATAGAGCAGAGTTGATCAAAACTCTAAAGGAATTGGGAATAAGAAACAGAATCGTCAACAGAGTAGAGGAAATATACAACTTAACCAGCAACGTGGTAAGAGTGGGACAGAAGGAAACCGAAGAGTTTTGGACAGTTCAAGGACTTCGGAAAAATGCTGGAGGGAAATTGAAAAACGGAATCAACAAGGAAAGCCACTATAAAGATGGGAAAAGGAAAGGAAGGAAATGTACGAATATTGTGGCTACTTAACAACAGCGGTAACACTACAAAGAATGAATGGAGAAGAATTGGGGTACGAAGTAACAGAGCGAATGACATACAACAAACGGAGCAAGATACAAAAATAAGAGAATTAAGATATAATAGTAAATATGAAAAGACCTGGACGGTGAGAAAACCACAGTATTTAACAGAAAAAGGCAGTAGAGGGAAGAAAAAAGTGATGAGGAGAGGGACAATAATTTTTGAATAAAAGAGGAAGAAAGAACATGTAGAATGTGCAGGGAAGGTAAAGAGACAATAGAACATTTATTGGAAGAATGTGAAGAAATACGACACAGAACGGAAAAGAGAAAGGAAATTTTGGATGAAACAGGAAGGGGTATGAATGGATGAAAGAAGTGAAAAACAGAAGGGAGGAAATTAAGGAAAGGTGTCAACGAAGAAAAATTATAATTATTACTAAGTATTATTAAGTATTAGTGTATTTTATGTGTGGCCCAAAACAACTAATATTCTTATAATGTGGCCCAGAGAAGCTAAAAGGTAGAACACCCCTGTATTAGGTTTTTCAAATGCTGGGTTCTAAGTGGAAACTGCACTTCCTCCTGGAGGCTTACCATTTATTTTGCCTTTTACTATCATCTTTCCCATGGCTGCAATTTGCTTAGCTAGATGCCTCAGATGATTTAAATAAGATTTGTTGATCTTCGTAGGAAGAGTAGAGCGTTCAGTGGTTTTAAAATAGAGATATTCTTACGTTGTTCTGTGCTATGATACTTACGCTATAAGTTCACATTTCGGAAGCTATTTTTTTCTGTTTCCCAAGTTGATAGTTAATATCTCTGCAGAATGTCTAATATCATGCAGATAATCTAATGCTTCTTGAAATTTTATATTATCTGATGATGCCTTTTGCCATTTTGTGGTTTTTCAATTTCCCATTTCACATTTTCACATAATTTGTAACGACTTGAATACCATCTTGAAGTACCTACTAAAAATAATTTAAATAATTTTATATATGAAAGGCAAAGTAGATAATATCAGTTGGATATTATCCAATAAATATATATGCAACGTATCTAAATGCATATAAAGTACATCTATTTATTCTCTTACATAAGCAATATATCATTCAAACAACAACAAAACGAAAAATATATTTTCTTTATTATTTTCAGTATTGTACGTTCAACTATCATTACTAGTCATTTAACTGTTTCCACAAATAGAAATACTATGCTTATTATTTTTAACATATTCCTGAGAAACATAAGAATTTTTATAGTGTTTTATGGTAGAGTTATATATTACGCATTATGCGAAATAAGTATTCTGGAATACTAAGGTAAGAATAAATAGAACTTGTAACTCCTTAGGTAGAGGAAAAGGATTCAAAGAAATGTCGCCATTCTTAGGGCTTTTATTTATCTCCAGGTAATACCGTGTTCTTTACTTTCTCGAAGGTGCGTCGCAATATTTGTATCTTCCAACTTTAGCCTTTTCTTTAGCCCTATGAATTCCAATTCAGTTCTCTCCTTGCAATGTTGTCTGGTTCTCGTCTGGAAGTATGACCGACCCCCTTCCACTTACTCATTTTAACACTCTGGCTGCCAGATGGTTTTTCGGGAAGGCTTTGCCAAATATGATTGACATGGCAGCCAGAGTGGTAATTTCCTGCCTTTCAGTAACGTAACTACTGCCCAGGCTGACCGAGAATGTTCCGGAGCCCCAGCATCGGAGGGCGCCTTATTATGAGTGTTGAAACATTTTATATATGTTATGAGGGGTGTTTGATAAGTATTTTTCTTTCGGCACTGTCAGTCGAGTTGACTTTTGGTGTCACTCACATAAGTTTTTTATATTGATCTGTTTCCATGTGTTTTGTACACCAATACTTATTAAATCTATGGTTAGCTGATCTCTCCATCTCTTACGAGGTCTTCCCATTGGTCGACGGGTATTCAATCTACCCTCCCATATCTTCCTAACCATTCTGTCCTTCGTCATCCTCATCATTTGTCCTATCCACTAATGGTCTAGTAATGGTCTACCTCTCAGCTCTTGTGTGATACCCGGCCATGAGTACAGTTCTCGAATATCTTTATTGTTACGATTCCTTAATACACCATCAATTTGAATGAGACAAAAGATTCGACGTATTATTTGTTTGAAAAGTCAGCGACTGCGAAATGAAAGTTTTTTTTTTTTTGTTACCCAACTGCGACTTATTTTTCTACCTAGTCTCCTTTTAGCTCGATGCATTTTGTCCAACGATATTTCAACTTCTTTAAGCCTTCCAAAAAGAAAGATTTCTCGGACTCTGCAAATAAGCTTGCGTTTCAGCGATCACCTTCTTGTTCGATGCGAATCTTTCGCCAATGAGCCATTTATTCATGTTTGAAAAGAAAAGGTAGTCGCAGGAGACTAAATCTGGAGAATAGGATGGATGAGAAAGCAGTTCGTAGCGACCAATTTGGTCGCTGCAATTGCGGACGAGTGAGTCCGCAATTTTTTCGTCCAATGAGGCAGCTTTTACATCAATTCAGCATGTAATCGATCAAATAAAGCGGCATAATATTGTCCAATGACTGTTTTCCCTTGTCCAGATAGTCAATAAAGATTTACGTCTTGCAAATCCCAGAAAATCGTGACCAAGACCTTTCCAGTCGAAAGACCTTTTACCTTCTTCGGATATCCGCCAGGAAAAATCCATTGTTTCAACTGTTCTTTTATTTTTTGTGTGGATCCATGTTTCATCAACGGTTGTGAATTGCCAACTCATTTGGATGGCACTTGTATATGTCCAAACTTTGCTTGGAAATGGTCACGCGATTTCGTTTTTGATTCATTGTAGACCCATCTTGGCGATAGCTTTTTATGCCCAAAAATTCGTGCAATATATGAAACATACGTTCGTCTGAGATGTTACCATCTTGGCTATCTCGCGTATCTTTATTCGGAAATCTGTACGACTGCCGTATCCAAAACAGTATCAAGAATTTTATTCACCACCTCATTAGTTGTGTGCTCATTCGGACGTTCCGGGCCACTAAATAATTAAGTCGTTTGGTGCAATTAGTACTATGTGCAATTAGTTCAGAAATGACAATAATATTTACATTTACTGAAGTAAAAAAAAAATCATCAATTTATACATGTTATTATTATATACTATAAGTAAATAATAAATCATGCCCATCATGAATAAACGTGTATATGTCAGTGACGCTCAAAAAGAAAGCAGAAGACTCAAGCCGAAGCAGATAAAAAGTTCCTAAAATAACTTCATTCTTAATCTTAGAAGATTAATCTTTAAAACAGGCAAATCATAGTGAAAATTAGATCAAGTCCTGGATCCTCTACATCCGATGGCTCTTTCGGTAATTTTATTTAGCGTGCGACTGAATCCGAAATGACACTATCACTTGGAAAATGATAATGGTGGTGATGTTGAAAATTTCCAAGTGACGAGTAGCTCCGATTCTGAGTGTGCAGCATGTGATGTGATCGAATATATGCACCCGACCAGGCAAGCTGATAAAAAAATAAATCCCGCAGATAAAGGGCATTTTAAGAAAGCAAATTTAACAGCTGTAGAGCATAGTAGTTAATTACAATTTTTTAACAAAAGAAAATATAAGGTAATAATTTTATTTTGCCTTTGGGCCCAAATCCCTAATTGTAGTTATACCACTGCTGTCTCTGTGAGCTGTGACAGATCTTTATTGGCTAAGAAAACAAGAAACATATATTTTCAATTTTCCAGAATATTCTTTTATTTTTTGTGATGACATAATAGATCTAATAGCATACTCATAACGGTAAATATTACTTTAAAGATAAGAGATATTTAGTTTTGTGAAATGAATTCTCAAATAAATGGAAAAAGATTCAGGAGAATACAATATGTGTGCATGACCTAAGTGATCGTTTCTGCGATTGGAAATAAATAATACAAAAAATATGTTTACTTTTTCTGTAATTACTTTTGAATGATACTGCGGTTTAGCATATATTTCTTTAATGTATCTTCTTATTTACATAAAACCACAAATATTCTCTTGTTATGCAAAGAAGATTGCGGTTAACATCGCTGCTGTAGTGGTTTGTTACATACTGAAATAATAAATCCGATTATCATTGTAACGATTGGTAATTTGTATACTTCAATATGTTATGATATATTAAAATCTAACCTAGTTTGGATTTTAACATAAATAACAATTCAGTTGAACATTTAAAGGTAGGGTAAATACCACAGTTCTCATAAGTTTCTCAGACAAAACTAGCAGAAATAAAATTAGTACCAATCTGCACTACTACGACCTGCTACGCAGTGCTGTTTCTTACACTCCTGCTGTAGAGAAAGCAGGTTTTATTTCGAATATTCCACGGACCAGTACCATATCTGTACCATATATTTTGGTGTTTCTGGTGAATGTTTGCTATATGCTTGTGGTGGTACTGAAAGAATAACTCCGTATTATGAATTTTTGGTCTTTATAGTGTCTTATGTTATGTCGTATGACTTCTTTCTTTGATTCGGATTCATTGAGTGAGACGGCAACTGAAAAAAACTGTCCAAGCTAATATACAATGAACATACAATATAACGAATAATCTGAATCAGTTTTTATCTACAGACAGTGGTTAATTTTAAAGGTAATTAGGAACACGCTAAGCAAGGCTGTAGCTGCAAACGTCAATTCGTTTGTACCTGCCATTTGTCCGCTAAGCAAGGACACAGATGTGAGTTCAATGCTAGCTTATGTCAAATAATTTGTGTAAAAATATTTACAAAAATTACAAGTTCTGCTTAGCCGTTCGCAACCGGCAAGAAATAGTAGGTGCCGGTCTGTGTACGCTAAAAAAATGGACGTCATATTGACCATATTACTCCTCAACAATGTTCCCTCTAAGCAGCGCGGATGCGCGGCCGCGTACTAATTTTTCGAAAGTTGCGCAGCCGATTTAGTATTTTGCGCACAATGGGCAAAACTTTAGACTTCAAACAGGGGGTCCTGTGACAGGACCCCCCTACTTGCACACTTTTGCATACGTTTTGAGCATTCTTGCTCCCATATACTTTTGAACCGCGCAGTCAGCGAAAAATTTAGAGGGAACATTACACGTGTCCAAAAGTTGTTCATCAAAGAAAATACCCTTTCGGTGGATTTATTTTTTAGTTCAAGTTTTGTAAAAATAAATTTAGTTGAAATATATTAAAAATAAATATTGAAAATAAGTACGTTTTCTAAAATACGGAACGATTTGGGGGAAAAAAAAAACTGAATTCGGGATAAATATTGTTTCCGAAAAGATTTGGGACCCAAGGCGGAAATTCGGGACTGTCCCGGCCAATTCAGGATGTTTGGTCACCTTTATCTTAGGGACAATGCATAATTTGTGTTTCTGATTTCTCAGCATTTTTCATTTCTTGAGAAATCTCGAGAAAAATAATTATTAGAATATATATCCTTTTTTAATGTTGAAAATATTGTAGAGGATAAAAAACATGTTAAAATTATAGTCAACTTTAAAGTAGTAAAGTATTCATTTAAATAACATTAGAATAAATGGATAACGGGGATTGAAGAATGATTACGAAAACAGCACATAATTGCATATTAATTGAAAATACATATGTATAGAGAAATTTTCAAAAAATTAAGAAATTAATAATAATTATTTTATTTAACTTGTAGGTAATCTTTTACATAACAGTTTTAAACTGAACGATAAATGAAACGTAATTGATTATAATAAATAATACACTAAATTAAAATAAAATATTGTAACAATAAATGCTAATTAGCTAAATATTATAAATCGCTTCTTATCTGTTGCCACAGTTGCGTTGCGGGAGACAGAACACAAATTTTATCAAAATTAAATTATAATCAGTGACTCACTAAACATTATATATTTTTTTAATTAGTTTTTTAAAAGCAAAATGCGTTGAACGTGGCGTCGAGAAAAAATTACATTTCTCGAAAGAAAATTTTTACATTTCTCGAGAAATGAAAAATGAGATTTATAACTTTTTCTCGAGAAACTCTCGAGAAAGAATTCTCGAGAAGAAACACTATGCATAATTGCTGAAGAGATATCTAGTAACTTCCATAAATATTTATTTCTCTAGTTAACGAAAAAACATGTAATTCTTTTTCTAATCCAGAAATCCCAGAATTTTTATAATTTGAACCCGAGATTTCAGGATTATTAATTTGTGTGGGATTTCGGCAATGGGGATCCCTGGATTACTAACCCTAATAGTAAGCATAAGGTTAATGAGCATGTTTGAAACTAAATCAACTTTAACTCGATTTAGACGTTCAACTAGAGACTTCTTATACCATTCATTTTGTTCGCCTGTAAGCGAATATAATTTTCCAGGGCGAATTATCGTTCTATTTCTAGGATGAAGGAACATAATAATATAAGAGTCATGTAATTCATCATTCGAAACTAGCGCTGTCTAATTACGTAAACGCCAATTTCATATTCGCCTCTAGTACTTAATTTCTTAATCATCACATCCCTCCACATCAACCATTAATATCTATAAAACTTTCAACACATGCTCTTCCTGAAATCAATCATGAAATGCACCTGAACTCGGTCCTAGTATCTAGGTGGACGTTGGTCAAGCGACGGGCGATGGAAGACGGTCAAGAAAGGTTACACTTGACCTATCATCACCCTAACTATTGCAGGCGATCAACGTGAATTCCATCATGCGCTAGAAACTATTCATTATGACAGTAGTTTCGCAGTAATGAGAGACCCTGTTCTCGAGTAGCGTGTACTATTGTATATGTTGGGCGTGCTGTTCTGGCTAGAGATTACGGTCAGCCAGACACCTTCCTATATGCTGACCTAACAGGTCAAACTGTCGACGTGTTTCAAGCTATTTCAACTGTTACGGTATTCTCTCTGTTGAGTATGTCCGCATTTTGTACCACCCGGTACGTATGAAACCGGGAAAATCAAGGCGATGGATGTTGGTAACAGTGGTTGGTCTCTTTTTATAACTCCAGGTGATTTAGAGTTCTGTTGTGTGGATAATGTACGACTTTGACGTTATGATTGTTGGATTATGTACTTAGCTGTTTAACACGTTCGGGGAAAATAATACACAATGTTTTAAAAAGAAAATAAAAGCAAATTTAAACTGAATACTCGAACAAAAGTAATAATGATACACTATTGACAAGATTGGGTAACAACCGTGTCTGTAGGGTAACATCTGGAACTAACAAATCTATATGGATCAAAGGCATATCGATACTTGTTACCACTTCTTTCAGAATACCAATGTGGTTTACTCTGAGTAATATTACTGGGTCACTGTTATTCACATATTTTGCTACGCAAGAAGATTAGCTTAGGCGCCCTTCCAGAACTTTTACTTAGACGGGGCTCAGAAATCATAATTTTTAGAGCTTTGTAAGTATGACCACAAAAATACCCTTATAACGTCACTCATTTGTCTGTCTGTCTTCCTGTAAAATACAAATTGTGCTCAAACGGCTGGGCCTAAGAATATATTTTTATTTTTGTCTCCTACTCTATTTTTCAAAAACGCTGGATGAAGATGTTAAATTAAAAATCTGTCTGTCTGTCTGTTTGTACGGTAGAAATTGTAGCCAAACGGCTGAACATAGAAAATTGATATTTGGCATACTTGTACAACTTTTTGACCCACATATAGGAAAACTATAGAGAGTTCAAAAAAATACAACGCGGGATAAATATAAACAAATATGTATTAAATAAAAAAATAAATATTGTTTTAAAATTTTGAATGGCATACCAAATGAAACCTCTTAATACGTGGATCAACAAACAAATTTTTATTTTTGAAAAATCAATTTTTTTATTGGATTTTTGCCAAAAATGTGTCAAAAAACTTTTCTCCCCCACTATCACCCAAAGGGATTGATCTAAAAAAAATCTCCGTAAAGAACATTGATGGGAACTGACATAATTCAACCGGAATTTTTTACCAGATAAATTTTTAGTAAAATGTCGATTATTTTGTGTCAAACATGTTTTTAAAATTTATTTTGTGGTATCAAAAGAAAGCTCTTAAGACATAGATTACGGTAGTTAGATAGTGTTTTGAAATTCCTTTCTTTTAACACGAATTTAGTCAAAAATGTGCAAAAGTTCTTGTAATGCACCCTTTTACCAAAAAGAGTTAAACAAAAAATCTGAAAAAATTATAGGTAATGTATTGATCTGAGCCGGAAACGTACGAAAGGAATTTTTTTGACACCTAATTGTTCTAGGTCTTTTTGGACCGCACTAGACCATCTTTTTTTGAACGTCCTCTCCTCTTTTTGGTAATTACTCCACTTTGAAGGACTATTTTTGTCACTCTATCTTCTGATAAACGGGTCAATGTCCTAACCACCTTAGTCTTTGTACTTTGACTTCACTACTTAAACTGAAATCCACATACAGTTCCCTTATTTCTTCATTAGTTAGACAAAACACTAAACCGTACAATTTCTTTCCTCCATAAAATTTTACTTCCACACTTTTCTCTCCATATATCGAATCTGTTTTTGTTTAAATTATTCATTGTCCATAACTCACTTCCATACATCATTATTCGTCTTATTATTGTCTTGTAAATGCGCACTTATGCCACCTTGACACTTTGATTTTAAAAGTTTCCATAAAAAGCCAACACATTTACTGCCTTTACCAATCTTATTGCGATTTCTAGGTCTTCGTTATTATTGTTTGTGACAATTACACCCAAGTACTAAACAGCAGGTACAAACGATTTAACGCTCGCGGCCACAGGCTTGCTCTATTTAAATACATGTCCTTTATTTATGTAAAAATTAATATTAATCACACGTGCTGGATCCCCTTGGCGGAAAAGTCTCTGACAAAAATTTCAGATGTCACCTCTCGGCAATCCTGGTACAGACATACCTACAGCATTCTGTTGGCCCCTTTCACTTATAAAATACATGCGGAACCCTGACTTGCGTAGAACTTCACATAAGTTTTTTAGACTGTATGTGTGTCGCTGTCAAATTAGATAGATGATTTATTGTAAACTGCAAGATACTATGGCTTTGTATTTTGATTTTGCTAGTTTACAAGCTATTGATGTATAGATAAGCAGCTAAGAAAATGTAATTAAACACTAGGTATAAAAAGGTGATCTAGGCGACCTATGCCCTTGTATGTACAAGCATACAATTTAATTATGCATTTTCTTCATCCTTCATCTTCCTATTTTGTACAAACTAAATTAAGATATTACTTTTATTTTCTTATAATAATTATGTTTTATATCAATAGAAATATAATTATAATTTGAATGAAATCTCATTAATAAAGCACGATCCTGGCTTCCTGCTCGGCGTATCAGGCATGCAAGAGGCCACTCTCAACCTTCTAACCTCCGACAAACGTGAGCACCCGGTAGTTTCCTTCATAGTTCAACTTGCAATTATCAAATTCCCATATGGTTGAGGTAATTATCTATACATATAGCTATAAATAATGTCAATATGACGGAATATTAATAACGTACACTTTCTGTAATATAACTTTTATTGAAATTGCGAGAATATAGTAATGGGATTAAATTTTTCTTTTTTCTTTAATTTCAAGAGTGATATTGTATCCCAGTGTTTATTAAAACTATAGTTTTTTCACTGACAGTAGCAGACTGGCAAATTAAACAGGCCCGGGACGTTTAACAACAACAATAATAATAATAATAATAATAAGAGCAGCAGAAACGAAAAGAGACCGACATGTTGACAAAAGAATACATGAGTAAAAGTATGCACTCTGTGTTCTTCAAACATATTAAAAGTCCAGTTGTCCACCAAACTCACGTTCTCGTTTGGCCACTAAGCCGCTAAGAGGGCCACTAAGCCGCAAATAACCCTCCTGGATATCGAGACCAAAGCGATGTTTGTCATCAAATTCTGAAGTCCAGCTGAGCAGTATATCTCTCTTAAGGAGGAGGAAAAGTGGTCGTAGTATTTTGATCTTTTGTCCGAGTTTAGAAAGTTGTATCCAGAGCATAAAGTTAAGCTTGTAGTCCTGATAGTTGGTGTTTTGAGTGGTATGAAAACCTCCTTCGAAGGGAAATCGAGTCCATTCCCGCCTGCAGGTCTTCTGCCACCTCTTTGATCTGCAGGATGCAGAAATCAGTATTGCTCGGGTCACTCCGTATTGTGTGTGCACTATATCTAGCGTCATTTCCACTCCACTAGTCTCTAGTATGATGTGGCTCAAAAGGTTGCTGAAGTTTTCGATTATTGGACGCTTATCAAGACCTGACAAACCCCAATAAATATACACACTATAAATTCTTTTTTAAATATTTTATAAGATTTTTATAACTTCCTTGCGGCCTCCGCTATGACAGGCTTACCGGGAATTCCCCCGATATCCCGCCGGCCCAGTCCGCCACTAACCAGAGCTCGAAATGTCCCAGACCACAAACCGAACAGCGTTCCAGTTCGTGAATATATTGAAAATATTTTTCCAGTTCATCCAAACAATATTTAAAAACTGTATTATTATCATTTGAAATCCACAACTGCTTACCCTCACCACTACTATTTGAAAATAAATATATTTATAAGAATTAAAAAAATAAAATTGTTTTCTTGTACGAGGTTTACCTTTTATGCTTTTACAAACATGGCAATATTGAAATGTGTCATTACTATATTCATAAAATTTTACAATTGTTATTGTGAAATCAGTGGCAGCTTATAAAATGATCGAGTAGTTTGATGACAGTGAACGTTTAAAAAAAAACAAGTTTAAAGTTTAAAAAAAACAAAAAATGGATATTACTCGTGAAGGTTTTCGCTGGATGATTTTTTACGATTTTAGTAAAGGCCTAACTCAACAACAATGCATAGATTCGTTTCGTTCGACTTTTGGTAATGAAACACCATCAGAAAATACTGTTTACAATTAGGTTGAAGAATTTCGTCGTGGTCGTGCGTCTGTCAGTAATGAATTTCGTGAAAGTCGACCAAAATCGGTTGTGATTGAAAAAAACATCGATGCTGTGCGCAAAATGATTGAAGAAGATCGGCATGTGACTTATCATGAGATAAAGGCATTCTTTGGCACATTGCAGACTGCAATACATTCGATTTTGCATGAACATTTAGCTGTGAAAAAGATCTGTTCCCGATGGATTCTCATTATTTGACTGAAGCTCAAAAAAAGACTCGTGTTGATTAATGTAAGGAAATGCTAAAAAATTCAACCTAGACACTGCAAAATCCGTATAAAGCATCGTTACAGATGACGAAACTTGGATTTATTCATATAAACCGCAAACTAAGCAACAATCCACTGTTTGGGCCTTCCAATATGAACCAAACCCCACAAAAGTTGCTCGTTCACGAAAAACTTCAAAGAAAATGATCAATTCTTTCTTTGGTTGTACTGGACATGTCGCAACCACTCCTTTAGACGATCGGAGAACTGAATGAGACTATAGACGGATGATGAATGGTATACAATTTGTTTGCCAGAAGTCATCGACAAAATCAGGAAAAACAACCAAAAACGATTCTTCATCGCCAAAATGCAAGCTCCCACACAGCACGTCAAACAATTGATTATTTGAAGGAGGAAACATCGAATTAATTAATATCTCATTGCCCGTATTCACCTGATTTATCTTTTAACTACTTTTTTTTGTTCCCCAATGTCGAACAAAAAATGTGTAGACAGCGATTTTCAACACCTCAAGAATTGTTGAAGCCTTCGAAAACCATGTTTTTAAGATACCAACTTCAGAGTGGAAAAAATATTTCGAGAATTGGTTTGACCGCATGCAAAAGTGTATAAATCTCAAAGGCGCAAAATTTCAAAAAGCAAACATTTTGAAAAGCAATAAAACAGTTTGTTCAAAAAAAAATCTTTCTTAGTTTTTGTAAAAACTTATAAGGTAGCCCTCGTACGCAGATACCCATCAATTTTTTACCGATCCTCACATAAAGAGCAGAAGATATTGTAAACATACTAATTTTAACTCTTCGAGATTTTTTCAAGTAAGCACGAATTAGGCTTTTTGTAACACGAATCAATTGTTTTTTTCGTGTTGTCAGTCTGTGGACACTTGTAGAGAAAATTCGGTTGAACGAATTTTAAAGAAATTTCGTATTTAAGGGGGATCACAACCGTATAGTTTCTTATACAAAACTAACAAGATGAAATAAAATTAATAACAATCTATGCATCAAAATTTACAGCAAATTGCTATCTATATATACACACTGTGGTCTTCTTTTTGGAAGATATGTCCGTGTGTCATTCGTCAATGGTACTGACTTTGCAGGATGATTATACGATTTTACTAATACAACAAATTTTTACAATGAATGACATTCTATCCGGAATAATATCAGCACACCTTTAAATTAGATCCACCTTTTACACATTCCCCAGCCCAATTACAGATATCAAATTGCTTTCCTTCCTCTTTCCAAACTGCTCATTATGGTCAGTGCATTTGCAAAAACACTGTCAATATTACCATGCAATTATTCGTATGAATGATGGTTAATTAAGCACGATCGAAGCTTCCTGATGGAACATGCGACTGGCGGACCTTGTAACCTCTGAGAGCTGCATCGGGCCCGAGTCCAGCACGCCGCTAGTGATAGCCGGTAGTTAGAATCAGCGCGATCATAGCACATACCATCAATCCCCCATATGGTTAACTTAATTATATTTCTGCATATTCAATCATAAATTATAATTTAATGTTTGTGAAACTATAGAACGGGAGGTGAACTATTGGTAGTAGACATAATTATAAGGAACCTTTAAAATGGTTTAAAATGACTTTCAATTATCATCGACTTATTTGGTGCAATACTCTGGTTTTTATGAAGCTGCCTCTCCAGCTTACATTAAGTCGTCCGAGATGATTATTATTTCTATACCCAGCGTTGTCAGGTTGGGCAAAAAAAATCGGCAGACTTGTGTCCCGTCAGGAAAAACGCTGGAGTACAATTCTCGCCACTAGTCCCTGGATGTTGTCACTTGATATGTGACAACATCCAGGATCCTGGAAGTTGTCGTTGATATTTTTTTCAGTTTTGCAACCCAAAATACAAGCAAGTCGCCGAGCGATTATTTGGGCTCTTGTACAGATTTGGGATTTGAGTGAAATTGGAAATTTTTCAAGTCATTAAAAAAGTAAGCATCGAGCCAAAAAATTAGAAACTTGTGTTATATAGAACCCAAGGGTACCACCGATAAAATTTATGGTTCCGCAATGAACTTAGTTTTTGAGCTCTAATAATCCATTTCCAACAAACAGTAGCACTGAACTTTTTAATTATACAGCTCAATTTGTAACAATTTTAAGTTTGAAACAGTAAAAAAAAAACATTAATTATTTGAATTAGATTAAGATTTTTTTAAACAAGTTCAGTTTTCTTATTATTACTTCTATTACCTAAAATACGTAAAACTATATCGTTACTTTTATCCATATTTAGATTTTAAATTATTATTATGTCACTAATAGCAACTGCACTAACTAAACATAATTGTAAATACTGTGAAATTATTCATATTTCAGTAATGCATACTCAGCAAGAGCATACTCAGCCAGAAGCACTTATGTCATAGTGTAGGTAATTTCACAGCTTTAGGAAATGCCCCAATGTATTCTTATTGAGAATATAGAACTATGGTATCAGTTGCTATGGTGCGACGCAAGAGGCTTTTTTTATAAATATAGGCAATGTCCGGGAAAAAATAGTTGCATGTCCCAAAATTAAGAACGCTACGATATTACACAGCGCTATTCATAAACAATCGCACGAAAACAAATAGCGCAGCCTATAAAAATAAACAAGGTACTTAAAGATTTAAATTAAAAATTAAATAATAATCTTAACTACTTAAATAAAATTTAAAAATATTAAAATTTAAGTATATAAAATATTATATTATAAAAAGTATATTTTTTCTTGGGGGAGGGCATTTCCCAATTGATCTTGCATAAAAGCCGCTCTTGATTGTAAATGAATAATCACATGACTAGCCATAACTCAATTTTAATTTGGTAATATGTTCAACAATTGTGTATCCAAGTATTTGATTTTTATTTGTGAGAATTACCCAACATAGATGGCTCCATAGCACCTTTTTTATTTATTATTTCAATGATATATTAATTTTACATTAATCCCTTGTGACACTTCGACGGTTCTTCGATGGTATACTTGAGAAGTTAGTTGGCCGGTGCCGGATCTAAAGAGCATAAGGTACAACCAAGGAAGTTATCAAAACTAAACAATGCCATTCCTTCGGGTATTGCGAAAGTAATATGACTCTATTTCAGTCGCTCTTTTCACTGCTACTATAGCAGTGCTGCAAATAAGAAAACACACATACGTTTATCTGGATATATTCAAATATAAAAAACGAAGATAGAAACTACAAACATACGTTAGTATGAGTAGGTCAAATACGTTATTATAAACTCACATAGAACAAATTGAAATAGATATATATTTGTTTATCAGTTCAGTCGATTGATCGGCATCAGGATTCTCGTGAACTATACATCAATCTGCCGCGGAATACTGATTAAAATGTCAGAGAAGCTCGTTAAACGGTACAACCTCCATGTCCTATAAGATGCACACAATTTGTTGGCAGGGGTGTTTGGTTTTGCGTTGATATTGAAGAGCCAATATATTGAAGCCTAGCAATGCTATAAACGGAGAGTTTCTGAGAACATCTGAATTTTTTCCACATCATGCAGTCGCGTCTAAACTATTGCTAGATCTACTACCAGGTACAAGTTCCTCTTGTGGCTGCTACAGATTTCCACTCAATAATGCTTGCAAATCGTCGATCTTCAAACCTCACGAAGTTCCAAAGTATAGCGGGTGACGGAGAAAGAAAATATCAGCTTTATAAGGTCGAAACCAATATTAACAAATATCATATTTTCTCCAAAGACAGAACAAATTGACTTACACGTTCTTGAAGTATTTTAACTTTGATAAACTCATCACTCATCGTGTTCAATGCTGTTTCGTGCGATTACATTAATTGAGATTAACAGACAAAACTGAAATATATACCAATTATAATTATTTAGTTCTCCGCTTGCAGCAACTTTTAAAACCTTTAGGTTTTTCCACTCATTTAAATCCTCTTTGTTGTACCAACAAGTTTATATATATTTCAGTAATGTCTGTTAATATTAGTATTCTGAAGATGGCCTCATTAGCCGATATGCGTATTAATACCATACATCGAAAATTTTCATTCGGTTACATGTTTTTATTATTTCCTTTTTCAAAATGTTTCAGCGAGTACGTTCAACTAATTAAATTAATATTATAACAAACAGACTGACAACAAAAGTTAACCAACTCTTTCTTCGATGCTTTGGACATATATCCAGAAGCAAAGCAAAAGGAACAAAAAGATGAGGCTGAGAGGTAGATATCCCAAACGCTGGGTGAGCTAAACGAAACCATTAATTGACCCAATCATCTAGTTGAAGATTCGCGAAGCATGGCTTCATGGGGTAATAAGAATCATCGTACCAACAATATACTACCAAAAGCTTGGATCCAGAATAGAGCTTGGATAAGAGAATAATCACAATATGGTATGGTTTACACATTTAATATAAAAAATAAATGTACACCCATTAATATTAACAACTAATGTAACATATCCCACAATATAAAAATATTAAAAAATTACATCAATAAAACAGCAATAACGAACACAAAAGATCACAATAAAAAGCCCACACATCTCGTATGTACATACCATATATTATATTCACGTCCGAATAAGGTAGATATTTTTATTAAGTTTTGATTGTTGATGATTTATTATATAAACACTTCAACGACATAAACTGCCAACTAAGCTGCATCCATTGAATATCTATGGGTTATTTATGGTCTAGGACATAGGAATATCATTAAACTACACCATATGCGGAATTGATAAAGTGATGTTGAGATAGCAGGGAGATGAGACTAACTACTGGCTATCGCCGCGTGTTGTGTACATCTAGGCACGAGTGTCAGACCTATTGTACCTGCTTATCAAACGTGACTGTAATTAAAAACGTATTTAGTATCAATAGCATGTTGGAATGTTTTATAGAAATTCTTCACATATTTCATTAATCTCTTTAAGAAAAATTGATGTGAATTTCACTTTAATATTTCAGTGCTTCGTAGATATATAGTTAGTGATGGGGACCCACAGAGTGCCCGAATACTAGATGGTTGGGTCAATATTTTATTCTGTAATTGTACCCAAATTAAAAGTATTAAGTGATTATATTTAACGTACGTAGAGGAAAATGGGATAAAGCCACGCACTTGTTACACAAAATCCTGTGTTAAATCTTATAATTTTCCGAGATAAGAATTACAAATATCAAAGTTGATACCCATGATTTTTTTTTTTTTTTTTCAAAATATGTAAAATAATTTTCTTTTTTATTTTATAAATACGTATGGATAAGTACACATCATATATTCATATATCACACTGATTTTAAAATTATGTTGAAATTGAAATTGTATTCACTTTATTTCCTAAACAATATTTGGGGTCTTTTTAAAAGCGAGTTCCTAAGTTGAATCTTGGCAAATTTATGAGTAATTCCGATACTGATTGCTTTGTTTATATTTAAAAATTTAGTAATTTATTCATGAGAAGTTCAAATAAATTCACATTTAACAAAAATGTAACAAAAATTACAAAAATTAAGAAACAAAAATTAAGAAACAAAAATTAAGAATCAAATAAAAGTAATCTAAATAGAACTAGGAAAATGAAACGATCTAGTCAGACTTGACAGAATTTACATCGACTACATTTATTAAAAAGGGTGAGGTACGCACGGGGCCTTGTGGAGGCGCATCGTTCGCCCCGCCCTCAGCCCGGCCCTGATACGTCGAAACAACGACAGCACTTCGCTGCTAAAAGAAAACTATTTCACAAATTTCGACGAGAGTGGGCTTGTTTATGATTGAAGAGACCAATTCTGGATACGAACATTTTTTCACAAATAGTACTGAGAAAATTATAGGCAGAATCTGGCAACAGCGTCTGGAGTCTGGATTTGCGTTTATCGCGTACTAGTGTGGCACGCACTATACGTGTCCATTCGTACTGCTGTATTCCGTTTGTCACTAGATTGCACCATGTACTTCAAGAGAGAGGTTTTTCTTCCCAGCTGAATAACTTGAGGGTATTTTTTAGCTTGTTTTTGTAGCGTTGTTTAGGAGCTCCCACACCCCTGTAGCCGCCTTCCAACTCTGAATAGAGTACATCTTTTGGGCAACCTAGTATCTGGCATTCTTATGACGTGTCCAACCAACCGCAGCTGAATTTGGTGCAGCATGGGTTCAATACTGACGATATCAACTTCAGCCAAAACTTCTGTGTTCGGCATATGACCTTGCCATTTGACTCTCAATATCTAAGGTATCTTTGGTAGAAATTTTCTAGAATTTTAATATCCCGTCTATAGAGACACCATGATACCTTGCTGTAGAGCAGTAGTGAGAGTACACCTGCATTGTACACTTTTTTTTTTTTTTGTTTCAAGCTGTAAATCTCGGCAGCTCCATATAGATAGGGTGACCAGATTTCAGTGAAGGGTAACCGGGACACAGGGAAAAAAAAGAAAGTTCTCACCTCCCAGATCCAAGTGAAGAGCAAAAAAAAGGTCCTCACCTCCCAAAACCAAGTGAAGATCAAAAAAAAGGTCCTCACCTCTCAGATTAACTAGTTGTAATATTTCTTTTCTAACAAATGCAGAATTATTTAATAAATTATTATTATTATTATGTAAAAACCGGGACAATCGACCGTCCCGAAAACATTTTTCGGGACACCGGGATAATTGACCTAAAACCGGGACAATCCCGGAAAACCGGGACGGATGGTCATCCTACATATAGAAGATTTTACAGCACCGAAGGCCTGGTATGCAACGAATATTTTTTGTGACATTTCATCGTCAAACGAACTGTTGCAGGATAATATATTACCTAGGTAGTTCAAAGATTTTACATTTATTACGTCTTTGCCATTTATGTTGAAAATGTTAGGACTGTTGCTATGACCATGTGATTGGGTTATAGTTTTTTCTAAATTAATGTTTAAACCAAAGTTGAAGGAACAAAGAATAATAAGAAGGCAATACCACGCATGATTTCAAAAGGCTTTTCATGCACTGTGGTGCATGCTCCATATTTTTGAATATTAACTATGTGATATAGGTACTTATTTTAGGGAACACTGTGTAGAACTTCGGTTGCAAATTCCAATAGTTTTTTTAAACATATTTTACTCGCTTTTAGGATCAATCGCACAATCCCATATTTACAAAGCGAGTGCGCTGACTGCTACTCTACTGTACTCGTAGAGAAGTTATATTTAATAATTAAAAAACTGTGAGGTGTTATATAAGTCAAAGAGTCTTCAATAGGCTCTAGCCGCAAGCAAAGGAAGATTTGTTTAATTAAAAGAAATGACTGACAACTCCCCGTCAAAAGGATCATAATTCATTGATTAAAGCTATATTTTATTTTACAGGAGGAAGTTATTTTTTTGTAATTCTGGTATTTTTTAAAAGTCACTGCAACCATAATTCAAGTGAATCACGTGTCTTCTCTGTTAGTAGGTACACACCTACAAATCGATCGGGCAGAGGGCACGCAACCTTACATCCTCGGGTAAACACCGCAGCACGATTATAATTTAATAGATATAATAAAAGCTGTAGTTACCTCATATCACCCATATGTAATATGTATTTAATTAGAAACTGTGCATGGAAATCGATTTAACCTCATCCATTCTTTGCAACCTAACGCATGTGTACAATTGAACGTGATGTGCATGGATTTTATATACAGGGTGGTCACAAAAGAGACCTATGGCCCTTGTTACTTTGATATTTTAAGAATTTGTAGAAGTCTAAAGCTGAGTCTACATTAGTGAACCATTTCCTTATGCGGATGACACTGCTCTCGCCACCCAAGCACAAAATATAACATTGCCTGAAGTGATTCTAACTAAAAACTTTTTAAAATTCTAAGTCAATATTTTGTAAATTTGAGACTTTGCCCAAGTTTAGCAAAAAGTATCGTATTTTCATTTAAAAAACAAAATGGCAAACACAACTCTGCCAATAAAATAAAACAATCACGAGCTCCGTCATACGGCCCATCCAAAATACCTAGGAGTAACCTTGACGACACTCACATGCCGTCAACACCTGTCAAACGTATCAGCCAAATTAAAAACCCTGGGGAGCGTCAGCTAGGGTATTGCGCAAAGCTGCTCTTGCTCTAGTTTTCTCAACGGCCGAGTATTGCGCCTCAGTATGGCTTAACAGCACACATGCTAGCAAGTTCGGCATACAGTTAAACTGAGCAATGAGACTTATTTCGGGAACAATAAAATCTACGCCAACCTACTGGTTACCGACGCTGTGCAATATTTCCCCCCTCAGTTTCACTGCCAGGCTAAATATGCTCGAGAATGCAGGAACATTTTCACAAACACAAACCTGCCTATTCACGCAGATCTCAAACCATTTCGTCCTAGGCTTAAATCTCGACATCCATCAGTGACGAGTAATAGCCTACAGTCAGACTTACATGTGGATAAATTGAGTACATGGACGGGCTTCTGGCCAACAAATGCACCATTAGAATGTCAGGCGTTGATGCCTACTGAATGTAACCACCTGGGTTCAACCTACCACGATATCTTTGGTCCAGCATTAACCGCATTCATACCAACCACGGTAGATGTGCCGCTACTTTCACGAAATGGGGCACCACTTCCTCGCCAAATTGTGACTGCGGCACTTCAAATAAAACAATGTAGCACATAGCATTCGAATGCTCTTTTCGAGCTTATTTTGCCAAAAAGGAGGATTTCATTACCATCCCACATTAGGTTCTGACCTGGCTAACTACACTTAACGTCCAAATATAATGAATCCTCATGCAATAGATTCTTTTTTATTATTTTATATTTTTGTTACCTATATTTGTGTTTTATTTTTGTTTAATTAATTTATTTTTGTTAATGTATTTATATAATAAATAATAATAATAATAATAATAGGATCCCAACACCTAGATAGGCGTATAAGGGGAAGAAAAGGTAAGTTCTCCGTTTCTAGACCGCCGGTTATAGATATGAAACTAATCTATTCATACGCTAAATAAAAAAATTAACTGATCCTGTAAAGAATCGCGTAAGATTACACGCCATGTAACATTTTTGTGTAGTTCGGATGGGGTTAAGCATACAAGCTGAGCGGATTACAAAACGCTCCACATAATCCGCTCTATGTCAAATAAAAAAATTGATGTGAAGTGTGAATTTTCACACATTGCAGGGTTTCGCAGGTATATAATAAGTGAAGGCGGCATGCTGAGTGTGTAGGACAAATTTTGCTTTGTAGTAACCACGGCAAAATGAACGATCTTTTTAAAATAATTTATCGTCTGTTAATCTCAGAGCTTTAAAAACAAATTTTATGTTAAAATATTTTTTTGTTAATTTTAATTCGAATACCTAATATCATTATTTAGGTTTCTAAATAAGTGCAGTATTTTTTTTATATAACAAGGTTCATTAAGATTTTGAAAATTGGGCCTATGGCTTTCATTGGTTGTCTTAAATCATACGCTCCGCCACTCTGGCTTCGTATAAATGACACAGAATGAAAATATAATTCCAATTGGTTATTAAATTTACGCTCTTGAAAATTAAATTCAAAATATAACTAGAATTTTAACAAATTAATTTAAACATAATAAATATGAAAAAAAAAAACAAAAAATAATATTGACTCCACAAGCAAGGAACGAACCTGTGTAGTGAATAACGATCCTGTGTGGTTGTCGAGCAACTGATCCACTAGACCACCAAACGCTTATCAACTTAGTGTGTTATAAGAGTATAACATGTATGCATCGTCAACCAAAAAACACAAAAAATGCGTTATTTTCCGAAAACATAATCTGATCAAAAATTCCTGTTGTACTATTCCGGTTCACACCATTATACATTACTTAGAATTTTTTCACATTTTTAGTTTAAACCATCTGGGCTACAGGGTGTGGGACAAAAATTTTTTTGCACAATTTTGGCAAAAATCGCCTCAAAATAATTTATTTTGCAAAAATTAAATTTTGATCGTTAATCCACGTACTAAGGGCTTTCATTTGATACCCTACTCAGAATTTTAAAAAAATATTTTTTTTTTCGATGAGCACATATTTGTTTATATTTTTAGGGGAATATGTTTTTTAGATGTTTTAGTATTTTTCCTATGTGCGGGTCAAAAAGTTGTACAAGCATGCCAATTTTCAACTGTCTAGGTTTAGCCGTTTGGCTACAATCTTTACCGAACAGACAGACAGACAGACAGACAGACAGACAGACAGACAGACGACAAAATGACGGTATAAGGGTTTTTTGGTCATACCTACAAAACCCTAAAAATTAAAATTTGGAAAGAAGAAATATGTCATGAATTTAGTTTTATTTACATTAAGTATTCATATATTTCACACCATCCATTTGTATATTTTAGCTGAAACTTCTGTGCATTTCTTTTGTACTTCTGTCTACGACTCACCCTTTATCACAATAGTTGTATCATTGGCATAAGATAAAACAATACCGTCAGTTCTTATATCAAATAAATCATTGACATTAAAAATAATATAGGACCAAGTCCAGTGCCTTGAGGCATACCGTGCTTTATTGTCATTAAATTACTTTTGATACTATCAATTTCTACATATTGTTGCCTGTCTAATATATATGATATCGTTTTAAAGATTGACCTCGGAAGCCAGTTTATCGAGCTTGAATAGTAGATATTCATGATTGACAATATCAAATGCTTTTGATAAATTAATGAATATAGCTACTGAAGGTTTTGATGTGCCTACTGAACCATATATATCAGTGACAATGGCATCTAAAGTGTTCTTGTTGCCCCTGAAAGCAAATTGCTTCTCTGATAAAAGTGATTATTTCTCAAGAAATGTAACAATTGTGCTCTTTATTACTTTTTCATGTATCTTTGCAATATTTGAATTTAGTGAAATAGTTTTATAATTGTCTAATTGCCATTTTCTTGCGTCCAGTCAGACCATAATTTCTATCATACAGGCGACAGACAAATGTGTGACGATATAAGAATTTCATGGTTACACCTACGAAACCCTAAAAGGAACTAAACAGCAGCATAGATAATTGATTGCATGTTATTTATCTTATTTTTGTGGTTGGTAATAAAGGTGCATTCACCAGGGCAGAGTACGGGAGTACGGAGAGGTTCACGATGTTCAGTGAACAACAAGCGGCGAACTCACCGGAAGTATCTCTTGAGATCTGTTAGGTATTTTTCATATCGGCATTAGCTTCAACTCAACCATTCTGCAGACAGAGGTCAGATGTTATCGGCAACCGTTGCATTGGAGTAATCAGTAGGCAGTTCGACCCACGCCTTCGCAAAGCAAAAATTCACATATACCTTACAGTATATCACGTCTATTCGATGTATACAGGATATTACAATAATCAGCGAATAGCTGTTAAAAGATAAATACACACAAGATAAATATTAAATTGTTACAAAGAGAAAGAGAAATCCTAGAAAAATGATGCATGTTCCAGAAATAGAATTTTCTAGATAACGCATCTGAAAATACACAGAGCAAGTTCTAAGATCCTAAATAAAAAAATTGATGTGAAGTGTGAATTTTCACACATTGCAGGGTTTTGCAGGTATATAATAAGTGAAGGCGGCATGCTGAGTGTGTAGGACAAATTTTGCTTTGTAGTAACCACGGCAAAATGAACGATCTTTTTAAAATAATTTATCGTCTGTTAATCTCAGAGCTTTAAAAACAAATTTTATGTTTTTAAAGCTCTAATATCATTATTTAGGTTTCTAAATAAGTGCAGTATTTTTTTTATATAACAAGGTTCATTAACATTTTGAAAATTGCGCCTATGGCTTTCATTGGTTGTCTTAAATCATACGCTCCGCCCCTCTGGTTTCGTATAAATGACACATAGAATGAAAATATAATTCCAATTGGTTATTAAATTTACGCTCTTGAAAATTAAATTCAAAATTTGCTAAAATATAACTAGAATTTTAACAAATTAATTTAAACAAAATAAAAATTAAAAAAAAAAACAAAAAAAAAAAATGACTCCACAAGCCAGGAACGAACCTGCGTGGTGTATAACAAATCTGTGTAGTTGGCGCGCAACATAGCCTCTAGACCACCACACGCTTAACAACTCAGCGTGTTATATGAGTATAAGCTATATGCATCGTCAACCAAAAAACACAAAAAATGCGTTATTTTCCGAAAACATAATCTGATCAAAAATTCCTGTTGTACTATTCCGGTTCACACCAATGTACATTACTTAGAATTTTTTTAGACTTTTAGTTTAAACCATCTGGGCTACAGGCTGTGGGACAAAAATTTTTTTGCACAATTTTGGCAAAAATAGCGTCAAAATAATTTATTTTGCAAAAATAAAATTTTGATCGTTAATCCACGTACTAAGGGCTTTCATTTGATACCCTACTCAGAATTTAAAAAAAATATTTTTTTTTTCGATGAGCACATATTTGTTTATATTTTTAGGGGGATATGTTTTTTAAATGTTTTAGTATTTTTCCTATGTGCGGGTCAAAGAGTTGTATAAGCATGCCAAATTTCAACTCTCTAGGTTTAGCCGTTTGGCTACAATTTTTACCGAACAGACAGACAGACAGACAGACAGACAGACAGACAGACAGACAGACAGACAGACGACAAAATGACGGTATAAGGGTTTTTTGGTCATACCTACAAAACACTAAAAATAGAAATATAGATAATACCTTTACAGCAGAATATACTATTAATTTTAAATTATGCTGAAGACGACACATGTCTAACCAGGGCCGTGCAGTGATATTTTGTTGTGGACATAAATAAAGTAATCTAGCTGAATAGTTTCGAAATAGTTTATTTCTTCATCAGAGCTGATCTAAAATCGTACGTTAAATAAGTGAAAAAAATCATGTAAAAGTCAATGATTAAAATATAAATAAGTAAGTTAGAAATAAATAATAAATAAATAGTCAAAAAATAAAATAGTTTTAAAAAAATTACGTTGCACACAAGTTAAAATAAATAAGTATAGACGTAAGTGTGGTGAGATGGAGATTTTTTTACAGATACGACCAACTCCACAAATATGTACTATATACTAAAAGAATTTGAGACAACTGGAAAGACATAATCCAAGACAACATCCAAGAGATAATTTAAAATGTGTTTAATTTTTTAATGTAAATTAACTTTTGATAATCTGTGTTGACTATTGACTATGAAATAATTTCCAAATTGGTTAATATGTTTTCTAAGAAAAACGAGTCCGATAAGATATTATTAAAAAATATTTTCCTATTTCACAAATTAAACATGCAGAAAGATAACACAATTTTAAAAAATATGGAACACTCCGTGACCTTGTAGAACGTTATCGAAAATTTAACTTTCAAACATTTGATTGTTTGTTCCCGTTAGTGCAATTTAAAGAATCAATATTTAAACACGATTTTATTATGTTTACTGTTTTTCTATTTATCTATGTAAAAGGCTATATTAGGCGGTATAAAAATTCATATTCAAGATATAAATTGAATGTTTACTTAAAAATTTGTGTCAAAAAAAATATTTTTTGATAATGTTACGAAATATTTTCTAATTCCCTGGGGAAATAGCAGTTTTTACACTATTTTTAAACATTGTAAATATATAATGGTATCGTAAATACAAATATTCTGTAGATCTTATATCAGCTAATCTCTTCATTTTTTAGATTTCGTAGATATAAGGCTCGGACTCTTCTTCAGACAGGAACGAAAAAAATAACTACATATCTAATTTAAATAAAAATCACTTTATTTTATTAATATTAAAATCAAGTTATTATCAAAATTAAATTAATATACAAGATGTTTTTAGGAACTGTTTAAGCATTGCCAATTTCTTTATTATAAAATAGTAGTGGGCAAACTTTTTTTAAAAGAGCCAGATTGCGCAAATTGGGCGATTAAAGGGCCGCACTAAAAAAAAAAATAGTAATAATAATCGTTCCAGCTATTATAAAGTAGTACCGTTGAGCTGTTATAGAGTAGTCGGCCAATCAGTGCAGTTGCGTCACTGGAAACGTCACTTTTTTGTAACGTCATATTAAGAACGTTTACGTCCATTTAACGAATGTAATATATAAGAATAAGAACAGAATAACAACAAATAAACTATTCTAATACGCAAAATAATCCTAAAAAGGACTAATGTGATCCAAAAATATGATTAAAGAAAAGAAAATAGAAATTAGTTGAACTTAATCTAAAAAGTTATGCACTACAGATATGGTGACTATCCGTCCCGGTTTTCGGTCAATTGTCCCGGTGTCCCGAATACTGTTCTCGGGACGCCGGATTGTCCCGGTTTGAATCTTTTTCCCCTTTTTTTTGCTCTTCACTTTGAATTTGGGAGGTGAGGACCTTTTTTATTTTTTTTGGTCTTCACTTGGATCTGGGAGGAAACAAAGACCTTCTTTTTTTTTCCTGTGTCCCGGTTTTCCTTCACTGAAATCTGGTCACCCTAAATACAGACAATATCAAATAGAAATCTATAAGGTATCTATAAGAAAATATATAACTAACCACAAAACTGCTAAATAAACAACAAACTAAATAAAAAGGTTTTTAGAAATTACTATAAGTTAGATATTATGTGAACACAAGTATCAAAACAAATCAGAACGTATTATAAAGTGTCAAATATAAACATAGTTAAATTTAGCGATACCAATACAAATGTCCCTATATTAAATAAAAACTTTTAAAATTTGTTAATCTTCAAAATGACAATCGAATACAAACTAAATATGACTTCAAAAGGTATGTTTTAGTAAAATAAAAGAGCGAAGAGTAATATTAGTGTATAATTCACATGCAAAAAAAAGATTTAGTTATTTTTTCGCCACTAAAGCGTGTTCTACATTATACTTTATTTGTCAATTTTCTAAACTTTTTTCTTTGAACTAGAAGTTGTCAAAGTTTTAATACATTTTTTTTTTTTAATTTTTTGGTAGAGAATGAAATTCTTACACGTGTTTCAGTTCATTTAAAGTACCAACATAAATATATAATTCTTATCTTGTCAAGTGTTTATAACCTAGCTATTAGATTTGTAAAATTACTGATTTACGTACAAAACACAATTTATATATTCACCTATTCAAACCAATGATCAACAAAACACTATTAAACACGTGGTAATACAAAATATTTACAATTGCGTAATTTTAATGTTGGTACCGTTGTTAAACTTGACAATGTTTTCAAGAAAAGTTTGTCCAATTCTAGTTTTGAATAAAATTGACCTTGACTACATAAAGTGTTCTACACTGTACAATTTCACTGATTTATTTCTAGTACAAGTTTTAGTCAAAGAAATAAGTATGAAAATTTGACGAGAGTTGTATAATGTAGAACACGCTTTAGTCTGTCATTGAAGTTATAACGCAAAATGACGAACTGCGTTTTAAACCGACTGGTCTATGCAATTTAATACTCATAAACAGATCAACTGTTTCACCGAAATCAACGTTAGTATAATAAAGTCACTTGAGCCCGTGGCGTAGAATGCTTTTTTAGTGACAGTAAAGATAAGTTCTTACTAATATAATAATTCATGGAGGGCCGTATGTAAAACTATCAAGGGCCGCATACGTCCCGCGGGCAGCCGTTTACCCACCGCTGTTATAAGAGATACGAAGAAGGTTAAATGGAAAAAATCGAATATTCCACTGTGAATAATAGGCATATTAAATTGTAAAGACAATTGAGCATCAAATAAACGAATTAATACCCTTTATCTACGACTACTAAACTACTACTTTATCTAAAAAAAAAAAAAACAAATGCATTATGTGTCCAACGTCCAACTGTAAATACATAAAGCTGCACATATTGCAAAATGTGATCCGCATGTGTGCTTATCGGTAGACAATGATCGTTTTTTTACACTGCAAGTTTTTATTTAGTAAGTTAGTTAGTTAGTTACAATATTTGGCAATCAACAACGATGGCTATTTGCGCCTCACAGAGCTCATCTTTATGACTAGAATATTTTTTATAAGTTATTTGATGTTCAGTTGTTTCCAATTTAATATGCTTATTTTTATGCTTAAAGCCGCATTCAGAGCTCCTAAATCAATATGCACTGTATCCTATGGACTGTTCACTGTCACCAGCAAGTTTGTCATATGATAAGACGTGAAACCATTCAGACCTCCAAATTTAATACGCTGTTTGTTGTGGATTGCGCATAATTTTCTAAACTTATAGCTAGTGAGATGTTTTAATGAGACAGACATATAAATACATTGGCTATCGCATTCTATCAGTGACACCGTAGTTATCGAATGCCTTTACATAACCTAACATAATGTCATCATTAACAAATCTTGCTCAAAATTACAAAGACGGAGAGTAAATATGATCAATTTAGGTAATTAGGTAGTTAAAATCTAAGACAACAGAATTATAAGAACGATAATACATATAATATATTTTACGAAACTAAATAGTTGGTTTCAAAATTCACAGATGGAGGGCTATTCGCAACGTACTAATTTATAACAGATGTGAACGGTACATGGAACGTTAAAAGAATGTATTAAAGCATAACTCAGAGCGACACAACGAACAGTCTATAACTTATTAATTTAAAGAGGTCTGAATGCGGCTTAAGTTTCAAACTGGAAGAATACTCGATCTTTCCCAAATACCAATACAACCAACACCTTTTATGATATAAATCCCTCCTATAAAAAATCAATGGAAAATTTGTATATGTATATTCGGAAATTTATTAGTAATGACCCCCCCCCCCAGACCATTTTTCTATGTGCGCCCCTGTAACCATCAAAACAACATAGAAATAATACCATAATAATATAAATCAAAATATTTTACCACAAGTCATGAATATAATCTGTAAAATCCGATAACAAAACCTATTTTCAAAGCTACCAAATCCCTGTTTCGTAACATAAACATTCCTGTTATTTATTTAGCAGGGTGATAGACATTTTTAAAAGTCCACTACAAAGTGGGTATCACGTGGTTTTGCCTGCTATGACCTAAAGTGAGAAGCACTTGACTCGGAATGTGTCAAAAAAGCCTTGTTCGAGGAACAGCTTAGACTGTGTGGGGCCAAAGTTACATGTATCAATGGGGATATTGTTTGGAAATGGAAGATCATTCAAACTAAACTGGACCATATAAGTTATAAGGATGATGTGGGTTTTTCACTTTCATATGCCCCTAATTTCATTAAAAATTAGATCGTTTCTGTTATTAGAGGCTGTATTTGGGTTGAACAACCAGTAAGTCCTCTATTTAACTATATTAATTCAGATTTTTTCAGGTATATTGCATACTATCTAGCTTTTTGTCAATGCAAATTTCTATCTTTTAAGTGGTCTTCCCACAGACCCAGGGTCGCCACAACTCGAAATTGCTTAAAAATATAATTTAAGAGAACATCATGGTTCATTAAAATTTAAAAGGTTGTCCAATAAAGATTTTTTAATCCGTGAATTAATGAACACAATTTTATTTCTGGAATAAGGAATACGTGGTTTTTACCCAAAATATGCAAAAAAAAACTTGTTTATAATAGAGTGGGGCTATTTCCTAATAGAGCTGTTTTAAATATCTGAGAAAAATCAGAGTAATGCACATTAATTTATCATGCATACATCTTTAATCTACATATAGAAAAAAATCAGCTGTGGCCACCACAGGACCGACCGCCATCACAAAGTACTTGTATAAAATACATGCTAGCAGCAGAGTAGGAATAACTTGGCCCAATATTTTCAGATATTATTATCATTATTTATCATTACCATGGAAACATTACATATAGGTATGAAAAAGTAGATACTACGAAAAAATTTCGAAAAATTTTTCTTAAATTTTTCGTTTTATCAAAAATTGTCTCAAATAAAAGTTGTTAGTTATTACATTTATAGCAAGTTTTGTTAAATAAATGTTTTCGAAATATTTTTCTATTGCTAAATATTCCCAAAAATCTTAAAATCGACACGGGTAAACTCCCATTTCTATTCAACCGATTTTTACCAAAAGTTGATCAACTCGTGCCATTGATGTCAAGAGCTTGAATATGAAGTTTCATAAAAATCTTTTAAGACGAATTTGCTCTGCATGTGTACACAGACAGACGGACTGACAGACAGACAGACAGACAGACAGACGGACATATGGATAGACGGACAGACGGACCGACAGACATCATACTAAAAATAGTCAAAACGTTATGTAGGGACCTCAATTCGTGGAGATCCATCGAAATCTCGAAATATCAAAATCGGTATGATCACAATACGTCCCTTATATATGTTGGCGGTCGGTAAAAATATCGTCGCTTCGAAATTGCTCAAAAATTTAAACTTTAATATTATTTTAGATAAAAAACATAGTTTATAAAAATTTTAAATGTTGTTAAATAAAAAGCTTTTAATCCATGAATTAATGAACAAAATTTAATTTCTGTAAAAAAATGCCAAAATATGCAAAACAAAAGAAAAATATAATTGTTTATAATATAGTGAGGCTATTCCCGAATGGTGCTGCTTTAAAAATCAGAATAATACACATTGATATGAACTGGAATAGTACTCTCGCTAATTTTTTAATATGCTCTTTATTTTGATTGTATCGCATGAATATGTTCTTACAAGTTTTTGGAAACTAAATCTAGATTAACTAAGTTTTTTTGTGTCTAATTTGAGAACGAAATCTCTGTGTTATTTAGTTTCTACTTCTTTTTAGTGTTTTTTGCCGTTTTCAGATGCCTTCGACCTCGCCTTTTTTGTTTCCCTCAGATAGGTCTTTTTGATACATATAGGGCCGGTTTCTGAAAGCTAAGTTAACTATAGGGGAAGTATTTTAAGATCGAAGCGCTATTGCGGCATACTTGGAACCTTCAAAATAGACATTCGTTACATATAAACAACGTGAATTTTAATGTTTACTGATGGTTTTTGTAATTTTGCTACAATATTAATACGTGTTTTTATGCAAATATTTTTTATAAAAAAAAAGCGCGATAGAATGTCTATTTCTGTAGTTGCTAAAATCCCACCAGATGTCATATCGCTTAGCAATTTTTCCCTATAATCAATTGGTTAGTAAACGGTTGCTATGGTTACTTATGGGATTCTTATATTTTGACCGTAGTTGACCATTTACTTATAGTTTACTGAGCTTTCAGAAACTGGTCTTAAGTTGTTGATCTGTGATTTCCATTTCACTGCTGGTTTTCATCTTCTTTTCTTTCCTCTTGGAGACCATTGGAGAATCTCATTTGGGTATTATCTTATTATCCAATCGTTTGGTAATTGTTGAGATAACTTCCATTTCATGCCATATTCTTTCTGTTCTAACCAGGGTTGTAATGGCCAGTTCTGCTTTGTTTCGAATGAATAGCGTATACCCTGAGCTTTTTATTATTTCGAAATGTTAAACGAGATTATATCAGACTGTACCAATATACCCTCTGGTTTTAACGATATATATATATATATATATATATATATATACAGTATAACCTCTGCTGATTTTACGACTACAGCCCTGTTTCTAACGCAAATTTTTTTTAGTGTATTACAAACTTCTCATGAAGTCTAACTTGACAGTTCTTATCATGTCCCTTAGTTTGTCTGTAACAGGCCACGATGCTTCTTCATATATTGTGATTGTCAGACCAATTCTGTAACTCCGTTACTATGATTTTAGTAACTAAATTTGTCACTATGAGCAAATTCAGTTACTATCATAATGAAAGTCATTATACTTTTTATAATATAATCAGACCAATTCTGTAACTCAGTTACTATGATAATAGTAACTAAAATGTCACTATGAGCAAGGTCAGTTACTATCATGAATGAAAGTCATTATACTTTTTATAATATTTTATCTTGTAGTAACGTTACTACACAGTAATTTTTTACAGAATTGATCTTTTTATCTTATAGTAACGTTACTATACAGTAATTTTTTACAGAATTGATCTGTGTTTCTACGATGGTTTGAATAATTCTCTTTTTTGTTTCTTTTGATATATTCTTATTTTATATAATTCCATGTAGTGCTTGAGTTCAGAGCCGGCGCAAACGGGCATGTTAGGCATGCGGTGCATGCGGGCGCCACCTCGAAGGGGGCGCTGACGTGAGTTTCGAAAGGGCGCTTTATAAAAGTAATGTGAAATGTAATTTGAGAAGTGAGGACTTTTTTTTTGTTTAGGTCATCTTTTTTGATCTAGAGGGGCGCTTAATCCAATTTGGCTGCGGGCGCCGCATACCCTTGCGCCGGCTCTGCTTGAGTTGCCCTTTTTCCTCTTATAATCTTGTTATCTATGTAGGGACCCCCATTCTCTATATCAGATATAATTGCTCCCAAATATCGAAATTCTGTTATTTGCTTTTTAACTACAAATTTTAACTGTGTAGATGTCCTGAATTATGTAAAGACTTAATAATCGTACTAATAAGATAATTATCCCCAGATGTACAGCACTGTGTAGTGGTCTCCACTAACTATCTGGTCTTCTGTAGAATGACCATTGAGCTACCGTCCCGTAATGCTGTCCCGTACAATGAATGGCTTCTCTACGGGGTGTTATTTTAGGGTGTTGTTTGTTTTGTATGCTGCATGTCCATACAGACGTCATTACGAGTGGCCTGCCTGTCCTGACACTGCTGTACGCTAGCTATACCTCACTAACACCAGCTCATTGCCGACCTCAGGCGTTAAGTACATGCTATTATTAGTGTTGTCGCTGTTTACTGGACGTAATTTTATTTATGACACACTATGGGGAGTCTCTTATTGACTTTTAGTTCGATAATATATTGTTTAACAATTTTTTTCTTCTTTACAAGAACAATTTCACGTGAAAATATGTGTTAAAAATATGTGGGAGAAATAATAATTGTAGACAAAGTATTTAATTAATATATCGTAACGTTTGACGTGATTTTATATTCGTTAGAATAACGAAAATAAAATCAATTATTTGGTATTTACCCTTTTCACCACCGTAGACGAATTTTTCGTTATGTTCCAATTTTCAGCCTGACAAAATTGGATTAAATAACGATATATTAGATTTTAAGAAAGAAAGAAAAAAGTTGATGTGAAGTGTGAATTTTCACACATTTCAGGGTTTCGCAGTTATTTAGTAACTGAATGATATTATTTGGGTTGCCAAAACAAATTTTATGTCAAAATATTTTTTTATGAATTTTAATTCGAATGCCTAATACCATTATTTAAGTTTCTAAATATGTGCAGTATTTTTTTTATATAGCAAGGTTCATTAAGATTTTGAAAATTGCGCCTATGGCTTCCATTGGTTGCATAAAACATAAGCCCCGCCCTCTGATTTCGTATACATTCAAACATAGAATTAAATTATAATTTCAACACTTCCCACTGGTTATTAAATTTACGCTATTAAAAATTAAATGCAACATTTACCAAAATATAACTAAAATTTTGACAATATAATTTAAACAAAATAAAAATGCAAAAAAAATTGACGGGAATCGAACTCTAGTTTGTAAATTACGAAGCGACGACACAACGCACTACTCTGCGAGCGCTTACTTATCTACTGTATTACATAGCGAATTAAATATTTAACATATTTTAGTTAAAAACACAAAAAATGCGTTATTTTCCGACAACATAATCTGATCAAAAACTCCTGTTGTACTATTCCGGTTCACACCAATGTACATTACTTAGATTTTTTTCAGGTTTTTAGTTTAAACCATCTGGGCTACTTTAAACCATCTGGGTGTGGGACAAAATTTTTTTTTTACAATTTTGGAAAAAATCTCTTCTAAATAATTTATTTTGAAAAAATAAAATCTTGATCGTTAATCCACGTACCAAGGGATTTCATTTGATAACCTAATCATAATTTTAAAAATATATTTTTTTTTTTTCGATGAGCACATATTTGTTTATATTTTTAGGGGGATATGTTTTTTTAGATGTTTTAGTATTTTTCCTATGTGCGGATCAAAGAGTTATATAAGCATGCTAAATTTCAACTCTCTAGGTTTAGCCGTTTGGCTACAATTTTTACCGAACAGACACACAGACAGACAGACAAATTTTAATAACGACAAAATATACAAGTGAAAGCAAACAAAATCTGGTATGTCCAAGGCCGCCGAGAGTACTTCTGGGGCCCCGGGGAGAAACTTTTTTGTGAGCCCTGGGTAATGATCAATTCTATATCCGGGAATTTTTATTATAATACAGGTGAAAATACAAATCATGACTCATACAAAAAACAAGTGATGAACACAAAAAAAGGTCCTCACTTCCAAAATACAAGTGAGTGACGGCCACGCGCTCCTTGCACTTGCCCCGATGCCAAACCGTACTTAGGGCTCTGCCCATGACTCCGGGGCCCCAGGTATTTTCCCCGGCTACCTCCCCCTCTTGTCGGGCCAGGGTATGTCATCGGTGCACCCCTGTAGAAATCATTACTAAATGAGTTCATATAAAATAGAAACTGAACGCGGACAACTTGTTATGAAGCCAACATCTCCGGGCCGGGGGTTGTCCCTTTGAGTTGAGCGGGTTGCTTACTTCAATATATTAGCGACAAAAATTGCAAGTCAATATATATATATATATATATATATACAGTTACGGTCAAAATAATAAATACACCTAATATAGTAACCTTATTATTTGTAGTTCGAACACTAATTAAATTCATATTTTTATTTTAACTGGAATAACCAATAAAGCACTTTATTATCTATTAAATCCATAATATTTATCAAGAAATATTATTTGGTCATAGAAATATTTTGATTTTTGTGAAAACACTGCCTGACATGGTTGGTCAAAATAATAAATACATTTCCTAAAACTCTTAAAAATTATTTGATAACGGATTTAAGACAGGTTCAAACAAGTTCATAAAGTATTTAAAAGTATATGTTTTACAAAAAAAAAATTATTTAGTTTTGTTCAAACTATTGCAAAGATGGATAAGAATAAGCATTGTGGTAGTGAAATGGAACTTAATTAAAAATTTTAAAAATGACGGCAATTCTTTTACCAGATTGCTAATATTATGGGTTGCTTTTTGGGAATGGTACAAAATGCCATCAGTCACTCATTTAAAGAAGAAACCTGGGGTAGACCACACAAAACTTCGAAGAACGAAGATAGACGCTTGGTGAAGGAAGTGAAAAAAAATCCTTTCATGTCATCAACTAATTTACTAACCGAACTACAACCGAATATTTATATTAGAAGGAGGTTGGTAAAGCATAACTTAAGATCATGTTCGCCTAGAAAAGTACCATTATTAAAACCAAGACACTTACAAGCCCGTAAGGAATTTGCTCAAGAACACAATTACAGGTATGGTGCAGAAGGTATTAAAAAATGGAGAAATATTTTATTTAGTGACGAAAGTAAATTTATGTTGTTTGGAAATGATGGGAAAAAGTTTGTTAGGCGTCCTCCAAACCTGGCGTTTAACCCTAAATACACGAAAAAAGCCGTTAAACATGGAGAAGGTAAGATTTCAGTTTGCGGTTGTTTTTCTTGGCATGGTATAGGTCCATTATTTCGCATAGATGAGATAATGACGAAAAAAATTTACATCCTAATTTTGGTTAACTATTATGCTACCCTATATGGAATGGAATATGCCACTAATATGGATCTACCAGCAAGATAACGACTCTAAACACACGGCTCGTGCAACAAAAACATTGTTCCAGTAAAACAATGTTCAAGTTTTACCTTGGCTTGCTCAATTACCGGGTTTGAATCCAATAGAAAATTTTTGGAAACTAGTAAAAGATAGGGTTGAACAGGAGAAACCAAGGAACAAAAATGAATTATGGACTGCTGTTCAAGAAGGTTGGTACAGCATTCCTGTAGAGAGCTGTCAACGGCTCATCGAGTCGATACCCAAACGATGTCGGGCCGTTTTGACAAATAAAAGTCATGCTATTGATTACTAAGATTATAAAAATTAGTATTATGTAATTAGTAACAGTAAAATCAAATATAAATTTTATATTTGACTAAAGTTTCTCGATTGTATTTATTATTTTGACCAACCATTTCAGGTAGTGTTTTCACAAATATCAAAATATTTCTATCACCACATATTATTTCTTGATAAATATTATGGTTTTAATAGATCATAAAGTGCTTTATTGGTTATGCCAGTTAGAATCAAAATATGAATTTATTTAGTGTTCCAACTACAAATAATAAGGTTAGTGTATTAGGTGTATTTATTATTTTGACCGTAACTGTATATATATATATATATATATATATATATATATATTTAACACTGTAAACTGTAAATTTTAATAGGAATAAAATGAAATCAATGGTATTAACCCCCTAGTGCCCCATTTTTTGTGCCACAAAATTATACTAGTCTAATGGAGGGTCACTAATGCTAAATTTGTATTCAAATTTCACCTAAAGTGTAACTTATTACCTATAGACCTATAAACGGTAAGCCCGCCCTAAGTCGGATCTGAGCAGGTAGTGCCAAAAGGGTTTATATATGCCAAAAGGTTTATATGGGTGAAATAAAAACAATATTTTTTTTATTACCGACCGAACGAATTGAATCTGTCTGTCTGTCGGTCCGTGTACACGAGCAAAGCAAATTCGGCTAAAAGGGTTTTTATGAAACTTCATAATTAAGCTTTTAACATCAATGGCACGAGTTGATCAACTTTTGGTAAAAATCGGTTAGCTAGAAATGAGAGTTTACTCATGTCCGATTTAAGATTTTTGCGAATTTATTTAATAAAAGTTGCTATAAAAGCAATAACTAACAACTTTTATTTGAGCTATATTTGGATAAAACGAAAAAAAATTGTTTTTTTTTTCTAAATATCTATTTGTTCATACTTATATGTAACGTTTCCATGGTCATGATAAATAATATCTCTGTTAGAAAATATTAAGCCAAGTTACTTCTACTCTGCTGCTAGAATGTATTTTATACAAGTACTTTGTGATGGCGGTCGGTCCTGTGGTGGCCACAGTTGATTTTTTCTTACTTTATTTTTACAAAGTACTTTATTTAATAAAAGTTGCTGTAAAAGCAATAATTAACAACTTTTATTTGAGACATAATTTGATAAAACGAAAAAAATTTGAATTTTTTTTTTTTCTAAATATCTATTTGCTCATACTTATATGTAACGTTTCCATGGTCATGATAAATAATATCTCTGTTAGAAAATATTAAGCCAAGTTATTTCTACTCTGCTGCTAGAATGTATTTTATACAAGTACTTTGTGATGGCGGTCGGTCCTGTGGTGGCCACAGCTGATTTTTTTTTATGTGTTCTCATAAACATTGGCGTTCGCGGTAGGGGTCAAGGCGCATGTGACTCCTGGACTAGAGAAAAATCAGTATTTTACTTCATGTTTAATATTTCAATTGTTAAAATCCGCGCCAAAGAAGTTTTGCACTGGAAATTTTTCGGCGGCTTACCCTGCTTATAAAGTTTATTTTTCCTGTAAACTTTTGGATCGAATGTAATCTTCTGCCGTAATAAAAACATATTTTTGTCGTGAAGTCGCTGTAATGACGTGTGTAATTTATCGTGGAATATTTGGTGTTCGATGTACGTATTTTGTCGTGCCATAATAACTAATGTATGAAGAGAAACGTCTTAGAAAAAGATCATTTGTAAAAACATATTTACAATAAATATGAATATTCCTTATAAAGTAATTTTAAAATTGCATGTTAACAATCGTGAAATGGGTTGTTATAGTTTTATTACTTAAACAATAAATCCATATTAATATTAACACCGTATAGAATTTCTTATAATTTTATTATAGCTCAAAGGAAAGTGAGCCAATTTCCGCAATTAACAAACCAATTATCTATGTCTATATTACTCTATTATTTAAATTTAAGAAAATTCTAAACATCTTATTTATGGTTTTATAATGTTGGTTACATAGTAATAAAATGGAGCACTCAACTGTATAATTGTAGATTTACGTTTATCTTAACTATTTGCAGATAATTTTATTGCGTATATGCATTAATTATTTATAAATTAAAGGTAATAGTACATCTGTTGGCAAAAACGAGTAGCCCGGAAAATATAGTGTAAACCATATGTGGCATGGAGGTTATTGAATAATAACTTATAACAATAACTGGATTTCGTAGGTATAAACAGGGCTGCTGCTTGCGAGTGTTCAGGGTGTGCACAGCACACAGCTCATTAAGAGCGCTGCATTTCGGACCTATTGCTCCTCACTAGATTTGAGAATGTTTTTTCCTTTTTTGCTCATCACTTTAATTTTTTGCTCATCACTCATCAATTTTGACGAGATTTTGGCAAGAGGGAAGGTCTTAAAAATGTTTGAACACGGGCAGCTGTTACTCATTCCGCCGTCCTGGGTATAAACTTATTCCGTCCCTCGTGTGTATGTCTGTATACTCATATAGACATACATATGAGTTCTATCAGGGTAGCCGCATATAAAAATAATAATTCCCTTGAAAAATATTGGGGAATATATAACGAAGCGTCAAAATATAATAGCTATAATGCAATATATAAATATTACATTATAGCAACAAATGGTCAATGACAAATAAGGTTCTGTGCACTACAGTAGTGTTTCTCAACCTTTTCTGGCATGGGACCCCCCCAAAATAACTTAAATATAGTCTGCGGCCCCCCTATATATATATACAGGCTTACCATAATTATGAAACTCTAAACCGGGACAACAACGGGAGCTAGGGCAAATGAAAAAATTAACCACAAAAAATTGTTTTATTATTAAGTCTTACAAAAGAAATATGCAGATGGTCTGCTGCAGCAGAAAATTAATTATTTTATTTATTGTACCAGTACAACAAATATTTTTAAGAGTAGGTTCTAACTTATAAATTGTTGTTGCTATACTAATATAATTCAATATTCCATTTAGTCAATAATCGGGATTTATGAAAATGATTTAAAAAACAGTTTTGTTTCTCTAGTTATAGCCGATAGTGTATGCATGTATGTGTTTCTATATTGTCCATAGAAGCACATTCTACATAACAACGACTTACATTATAAAATTAACAAAAATTTCTATAAATACCTTTCCAGTCGCTCCAATTTTGGTCTGCATGTAGTCCAAATACTGAAGTCCACACTATAACACACTATTTCAAGTATTTTCTGCACTTTTATCACTTAAAAATAACTAAAAACTTCATAAAAAAATGAAGACGCCACTTGCAAAAATCACGTATCACTACATATCAAGATGGTTAATCCTGATAAAGCTCATTAAGAAATATAGTCATTAACAATTAATAAATAAGGAACAGAATTGCTTAAAATAATTCTTTATGAGAATAAACACATATATTAATATTTTATCAATAGTATACAGGTGGTTGAAATTGAACTACCGGGCCCAATACACTATTTTTTTATTATTGAAGATGAGGTATAACGTTAAATTTGGAAACTACTTGGTACTTCATGATCTAAAATAGTTTATATTTTGTTACTTTGTTTCTTTATATAAATAGTTGTACATTTTGATTGAGGATTTATTAAAATTCCAGAGCTATAGCGTTGGAGACACGGCCTATATGGTAAAATGGGAGGACAGAGGTGATAATAGGATGACTTTTGGGCTTACAATGATAATTCTGAGATCTCAGAAAGGGATGAAAATTACTATTAGAAGTATAATGGAGTTATCTCTCGAGAATTTTATACAGGTTAATTTTTTTTATTTACGGGTTCATATGGAGGGCTAAGGTGTTCCCCCCCCGGGCATTATGACCTTAAGGCACGATCTTTCCACCTTCATTTAAACCACTAGGTAACTATTCGACAGATAATGTTATCTGGAACTTTATCTTCTGAATAAATGTCATTACCAAGCAGTGAATTCAATACATCTCATTATCCGTTAGATAACTATCCGATAGATACATTTGTATTGAAAGACGGGATGACATCCTAAAGATGTTCACAATCTACACCTTCACCCAGAGACGTACCGAAGCTATGGAGAATGTAGTTCCGACCATAGGTGCTAATCTTATGAAGGCGCCAAATAGAAGGCGACGAAAATTCTTAACAATTGTTTGTTATTGCGGGTTTAGATCTGTTACGGGTTTATCTATACTTACTTATTTAAAATATACATTAGCTTTGTTTGCGGATTGAGTTTCTAATAAGGTACCACCAGTTGAAATGCGTTAGATATTCTTGTCACCACGAATGCTAAACTTGGCTGACTGATAAGATTACAATCACGGTGTAATAAATTTAACTGGGAGAACACAATTATCAAATTCAACGAAACTAACAACGCGCATGTTCTGACTTGGAGTTTTTGCTGTATTCTGCAAACACGATTGAATTTTTATGAACATATTACATAATTGTTTGAAGGTTACGTCGAATAACTAACATCTTGTCAGAAATAATAACTCTTTCATCCATATACACTAAAAGCAATATTGCGCACTCGATTAAAGGCTATTATACCGTATTAGATTATATTATACTAGGTGTTCGTTCCCAAGTGTGTCCATAGGAAATAAATATGGAAAACCAATTTTAGGTAGATTTAAAACTTGTGCAATAATTTAAGTGTATATTAATTTGAATTGAAATCTATTTGAATTATTTTTAATTGTTTAAATTTATAATTAGTCAAAGTCCTCATAGATTTTAGAAGTGATGACTTTTATTTCAATTATGGCGCAGTTTTCTTTACTCGCCATAGACGCCAAAAGTACTCTGCCTTAAGCCGCATTCAGAGCTCTTTGAATTAACACATTGTGTTTCTATGGATTGTTTTAACGAGGGCAATTGGTATGATCGGACATGCTCGTGCTTTGTCGTTGCTATACTACTGTTGAGCGATATATTACGAGCTTGTCCGATCATACCAATTGCCCTCGTTAAAACAATCTATAGAAACACAACGTGTTTATTCAAAGAGCTCTGAATGCGGCTTTAACCAATAAAGGAAGAATCATCAGCAAAAGTCATAGTCAAGCATTACTTATCAAGTCGTATATGTATATAAGAAATATAAAAGGTCATAGGATCGTTTCTTGACCAATACCTAGATGATTTTTCTGACGACACAATATTTTTGAAATGTACACACATGCAATGTTTATATTCATCAAAATGCCCGGAGGTCTAATGCTCTAGCTTATATCCCAAAATAAGTTTTCATATAAAATTTGGCGGTATACGCAATTAAATGCTTTCTGAACGGCAAACCCGAAAAAACAACAAATTAAGACTTGTCCACTCTCTATTATGAGAATATTCCCAATAGCCACATATGAAACCGAAACGAAGAATTTGATAAAAAAGAATAAAAAGCGAGTGGTACAAATTTCCCAACTGTAGTACAACTAAACTTTGCAAATTGGCTAACGACAAGAATACTTATTTCAATCATTGTTTAATCCAGACATTTTCCCCGAGCGTTGTGAAACTACAGCCGTGAGTGAGTAGGGCGGGAGTAACTACAGCTATAGTTTTTCTACGGGGGGATTTTTTTTTTTTTGCCTCCGTGAAGAGGAGGATTTATTTCTTCGAGGGGATCAGCCTAGGGTATCCATTTGGAATCAATACTGCTTTCAATACTTTGGACACATATCCAGAACAGACGACAACACGTTACAAATTGAGAAAGCGTGGGCTTCTAAATTAAGAACCATCGTACCAACATGATACCACCAAACCCTTCTATAGGGCAATGGATCGAAGAAAGAAGGTACCTATTCAAAATAGAGTATCGCACAAATGGAATTTTTTTAATCAAATTTTTAATAGATTTTAATGGATTAATATTGAAACAAATTGTTTTAAAATATCCATAACAGCTTTAAAACGCGATAATTAAAATAAAGTAATTAGGTCATAGTTGACAATGTGATGCAAATGAAAGGTAAATACACATGTCATTAACGCGCAAGCGTGCGAGGGGGAGATAACAATCCCTACGCGTATAGATTAGTTCGCTAATTGTCCGTCGCGCAGCGCTGAACACAACGTGTTCCGGTAGACGTACGTCCAACGTTTTTCCACTCTGTTTCCCCTGTAATACGTCAGTTCCGGTGTTACAATGCTTGCTTACATTACATGACATATTACATCACATAAATGAGTGCACAAATAATCCATTATATGTATCTGTGTACCTGGAAATCATTATTAACATCGGCCATTATCATAATGGTTGCTATACATAATTACACCTTTTCTGTAATTTATTTTGATTTATGTTTAATTGCGAGACGAATGCGAAATATGGCATTTATCATGTCTATTAAATCTTCCATGCGTTGAAAAAAATGGCGTATTGTATTGTTGCTCGTAGATGCGTATGAAGACAAGTTTATTTAAGTTTGGTAGAGAAGATGCTGGAGTCTCTATCATTACACAGTAAAAACCTGTGATATAAATAAACGATTTTTCCCTGATATACTGTTCATAAAATTTAAAAAGAAATAAATAGAAATATATACAAAAGGAATAAAATACATATGTATTTTTTAGTAATTTTTTTTCATTTTCTAGATTTTTGCGCGAAGTCTAACTGCGACGTGAAAGAGTCGGCGCGAAGAAAGTAGTTAAGATCTGCTAAGAATGTCTTTCCTAAAAGCTTAATAGATCCTCTAAAAGGGTTGTTCCCCTATCACCGCAACTGAACATATTGCGATCCAAAATTTGTAGATATCGTCAATATATCTGGGAAAACTTAAGCAGTAGGGCTGTAACATGAGCTTAAATGTTCATTTACTTAATTCACATCTGGACCATATTCTTGAAAATCTTGGAGCAGTTAGTGAAGAATAAGATGAAAGTTTTCATCAGGACATTAAAATTATGGATATATAACATATGTGCAGATAGAATGAATCCTCAATATTAATGCACCAGCTTTGCATTCAATTCTGCATGGTAAATTATATTTTTTCCTGAAGACTGTCCTTTATAACAAGTATTGTTATACAGGACACATGGAAAGACCTGACAGTTAACAATCCATATCATTGGAGATCAAGATGGAGGACTTATGTTAGTGAGGCCAAAAGTCAACCTGAAGTACAGAGTACAACAAAGAAGAAATTATATTTTAAAAAGATTTTTACAAAATCTATAATCATTCTATAATCAAAAACAACGACTAGCTCATGTTACACAAGATTCTTTGAAAATTTTAGAATTACAATTACTATCCTCCGTAACAACATAACAATTGCGTACAAACCAGATCTTGCACCATGAGATTTTGGATTGTTCTCCTATGTCAAAAATTAGCTAAATGGCGCTTTTTTGGTAGTGAGCAGTAGCTCTTAGTCGCGTTGGATGAACTTATAATTCCGTACCTATGGAAAAGCGGGAGAAAATGGTGGATGAGTAGTTTCGACGAATGTATAGGTATACGGAGTGTGATGGAAATTATTTTGATAAGTTGTGAAAAATAAAGTTGTACGACAAAACTGTCCTAGCGCCCTGCGTCATATATGCTTAAATATTGCACTTGTACATTTATGTACAATGACGCTGGGTGCATGAGAACCTCCCATTCGAGCTCCATCAGTGTATATTTCACGGCTATAGCAACATGGGCAAGAATCACTTTCCAGCGATTTGATGCAATTGATGGTCGTTTTCTCATCAAATTATAAATATCTCACTCTAAAAAATATGCGAACGCTCCAATTGTTTACAACGTTCGGCGGTGGTTATGTCGTTTAGTTTTAACAGGGCATAATACACGTGACCCTCCAAATTCCACCAAATAGAGAGCGTTGCTTTGAAGCCGTGGATGTTTCGCTTTAGTGTCAACGGTGATGGTTGACCAAGAGCAATCCATGATTTCTTGCGTTTAGGGTTGTCGAAATAGATCAATTTTTCATCACCGGTCACAATACGGCACAAGAAACTCTTCTTTATATGCCTTGCAAGCAAAGAAATCGAAGAAATGTTTAAACGATTAGCAATAGCATTTTGGCCCAATTCATGTGAAAATCATCTCCTTTCTTTCTGGATCTTACCCATGGCTTGTAAACGCTTGTAAAGCAATCGATGAGTTTCAGCTGCATTTTTTTTCAAATCAGATTAGTGTAGCAGTATATCTCGGAAAAAGAACTTATCGCGTTACAATTTGATTCGATTATAGAAAAGCACTTGTGTAAACAAAAGATGGCGTCTGATGACTGAATTTTAATATGAATTTTTCTCATTTCAAAATGACATACGAGACATCTGTCACATAACGCACCTAGAGCCTTTTACACGTGAGCAGCAGCTTTCAATACAACCTCCTATTATAAGTTTGAAAGACGATTTGAAAGGCACTTTTGGAGCCTCGTAGTGTTTTGGGGTCCGACTATGGTAACATCATTTGCACCCCTGATGAGCTTTGACCAAATTTTCAACAAAATTTCTTGTAAAAGATGAGTTGTATACATTTTTACGGGTTATGGAACAAAATCAAATTTGCTGAAACAAGAGCATACAATTCAAAAGCCCCAAATAAGCAGAATATCTAGAATTTCCTTTTAATATATTTTTTTAAATTGCATATGTGCAGTTTTTTCCAGAACTAAAACTGCTGTTACTCTGCTGGTACAAAGCTATTATCGAAACATTATTCCGAAAGTATGTACTTCAACGAATTCTTTGACATAATCATTATATTTTTCATGGATAGAAAAAACAGTATCTTATTTCTTGAATTGTTGGTGACGCATTGTTTATCAACCGATGATCAAATGATGACTAAAAATTGAGTAATTTTTGAACACAGTTTTGTAATTTAAATCGATTTTTTTGTCCAGTTTTTATATTAACAATACTGTGGAATTTGTTTATTATTCTAGCCAATTTGAATAATAGGTGGTTTCTGAAGTATTGATGTGACATTAAGGAGGAATTACAACTTCTAACGGTGTCATCATGTCTTCCTGCCAACGTAATTAAAATTACAAATACTGATATTTATTCACCAATTACCAAATATGGAATATAATGTAAGACCGCCATTATTGAGTTTTGGAGTCTGCGTGAGCGTGGGTGCGTGAACTTGTGCTTATTTAAGTGCGCGTGTCTATGACTTGCGTACGAACGCATTTGATTTCCCCCTCTAAGTGAAGATAAATTACTGTTCTTATATGCGACTAAAAAATAAAGACGTTATAATTAGACGAGGCAAAACGGTGTAATTCTTAAAAGTTTCTTTTACAAAACTAACAATCAGAAATAAAATTAGTAACAATCTATATATCAAACTTGCAGTGAATTTTTATCTATCTAATAGAATATTTTTAATTGTAAATAAATTTGTTATGGAAATAAACAAATAAACAAATTACATTACAGATGATATCTTGTAAACTAATCGCCGCATATTTTCACACGATGCGGCAAATTGTGACAAAAGCTTCATTCTGGCTTTTAAATGTTTTTAGCTATTTCGTTCTATTGCGAAAGTTGCTTATAGATATTATACTTGATGTTTAAGTGTTTTATTCCAAACACTTTTTTTTGTTCTCAAATTTATTTATTTTTATATTTGTTGATTTTATATTATAACTATTTTTATTACATCTATTTTATATTTGCTATCAAATGTTAAACTAATTTTATTTCACGGGCATTTACTCATTTCAAGTTTGCATTAAGGGGCCTCGCACCACTGGAGCACCTCGGGTCTCGGAAAGGGTAAGCAGGGGCGAAAGAGGGTCCGAGCTCCGGTAATACAATAATTTTGGGTCCGGGAATGCAGAAAATCTGCCCCATCTCTCAGAAAGCGATAATGACGAACCCGGTGACACATACAAAACTGGGCGAAGAAATTGCACGTCACATAATATATATTTTTTTAAATTTATTTTATTTACCAAAAATCCATTTTAATACTAATAGAAGAATATCATAAAAATATATAATTAGAGATACAGAGTTATTACTATGTTTAAATTAAAAGTAAAGATATGAGTATCAATATAAAATACATATAATTTAATTGTGAAAAGGATTAACACCACAGATACTAAATATGTGTGTGGTTTCAGTTAAAATTGAATAATCTAATTTATTTTTGAAAATTGAAGATTAACCAGCATCTAAGGAACCATTTTTATGCAGTTTTGCAGAGGATGCAGTTTTAAGTGCTGAAATTATTTTGTATTTTTAAAATTATTCTTTATAATAATTATGTACTTCTTCGTGTGTAAGGATTTTTATCCATATTTTAGCGTATTTTCTAATTTTATTAGCACAGAGGCGCATTAAGCGGTGGGCGGACTTGGTGGCCGCCCGAGGCCCACGAAGCCGTGGGGGCCACCGAGGCCTATATACAAATATTTCCATTCTATTTAAAATAATAGAGGGCCGATTTTAATGTTACCGCCCAGGGCCCCCAAGCAACTTAATTCTCCACTGTATTAGCAGCAAATGTTGTAATTGAAATATTATTATCAGTTATAAATTTTTGGAAGTTATTATATAGTTAAGGAACATAATACATGAAACTTCGCTGTCCTATAGTCTTATTTGCTTTATAGGGCAATGCTTTGCCAGCATTTCTATTTTATGTTCATGCGTTGTAAATTGTATGGGGTATTGTACTTTATAGTTATGTATTTTATTACTGATAACAGATACAGTTGCTTAATTGTACATAGATTACATTCTACGAAAAGCTTTTTTGTGGGATAAAGAACAGGTTTTTTACATATAATTTTAATTATTTTCTTTTGGGTGATTTCTCATATATAAGATATGTTTACGTGACCTGCTCTTTTTCCATGCGGAAGCTACCGATAGAAACGCAACAAAGGGGCCCAAAAACTGATGACAACTATCTATATAAACGAAGTGTGCAATTCGTGTTTGGCCCGGACCTATAAACACTATTATTTCACATCATTATTACGTCAACTATGACGGATGATCGTTTATCCAGTTTGACTATATTATTTGTGCACAGGGAAAAAATTAGTAATAACGAAGTGGATTTTATAGAAAAAGCCATTAATGCCAAATTATGGTTCAGTAATTCACCGTTAACAGTTTATTTAAAAACAAGTTAAGGGTAGAAATTTCCATCAATAAATAGCAACTAAATTTTAGAAACATTAATAAATTTCTTCTTCACTTGTAGCAAAACACAAAGCCGGATTTAGGGTTAGGAAAGGCCTAAAGCGCATATGTAAAGTGGACACCCAAAAAAAAATTTCTTGACTTTAATTTCTTTTTGTTAGTAGTTGTTTAAATACAATAAACTGAAAATTGTAATAAGTTACACCTATGAAATCTTTAAAGAAAATTGAAATAAAATCTTTTTCTAATTTTTTACTACAAAAACAATGTTACAGAACGAGAACAGAAAAGATTTAAATAAAAAAAAAACATACGTATTGTTTCTTCAAACATACATACACGTATAATAAAATAACAGATTTTAACCTGAAATTGTAAAAAAAAATTTGGTAATTTTGAAATAAAACTAAACTAATCTAGAACTCAGAACAGAACTTGAAGAAAAAAAAAGTTTATGTATTTGTATTATTTTTCTAATGTATGTATTTTATATTGTAAAATAAATTTTTATTAATGATTTTTTTTTCAAAATTTTTGGGCTCCACCGCAAAAAAATATGTAAGTTGGTTAGAAGTGGGCCTGAAGTGGCCGCTTACCCCGCTTCTGCTAGAATCCGGCCCTGGCAAAACATTTTTCTTATTGTTGTTAAAATTAAATTGTTTGTAATGCATTATGCTTTGTCGATTGTAGTTGGTGCGCTGTTTTAATGAGACAGACATATAAACACACATTAGCTGTCTCACTTTACATAACCTAAAAAATACTGTCACACATATTTCCACAAAATTCGGATATGGTGTAACGAAAAGGAATTGCTGTAGTTGCGGTTATAATTTTGTTATTAATATTTAGTAAGAAATTACGATTTCGCTTATGGCGGCTTCGTAACAAGTCACAAATGCCTTTTTTCCATCGTAGTTGGTTTGATCTCCCTCAGAAGAAATACAATATTCTAACCGTTCTCTATTATTACTAAATGGTTAAAGTTTCAATCTAAAATCAGCATATATTTCAAGTGTATTTAATTTTTACAAAATCAAATTACAAACAGCTGAGAGTTGAGATAGGAAACACGCTGAGCAAACAGTATTATGAGCATGCAGGCTTGAAGATGTTAGCGATAGCCAAAGAAATCCATTGGACGGCGCAACATTCATTCTTATATCGGACAAGGCAGTCAGAGTCAGTCAGCTTATAAACCCTTCTTACAGTAGCGAGTTATATCCAACGACTGATACGCCTACATCGATACCATGTCCATACATTATAATTTTCATAATCGACCACTGTACGATACAAGGTCCCAGTCAATTTATATAGTGCAGCTTCTGTATGTGCAGTGACGGTGCAATATTTGGGACAAGTTCGAAATTATTAAAAATCGATGAATAGGAAAGTATTTCTTTAAAAAGATTGTATTTAAGTTTACGAGTTAAAACCAGAGATTTTAAATTTATCATGCAAAACTAGAATTCTGAAATAAAATTAGTAACAATCTATATGGTCGTAAAATTTTTATCGCCGATTAACTTTTTTTCAGTATTTTTCAACATATTTATTAGATGCATATAATCCCTGGCCAGACATATCCGCCTAGAAGAATGCTCACGCGAAAAATGCCCACAGAAAAGTGCGCACAGTCATAAAAGCTCACACGAAAATTTCTCACGCGGAATTATGGTCTCACAGAAAATTCCCCGCACCGAAAATAACGCACAGTGATAAATGCTCACACGAAAATTGCTCAAACTGTAAAGTGCTCATACGGAAAATTACCCATTTTTATGAATCCTCACATGGCCAATAAAATAGCTAAGATAATTGGATTTTAAAATGATTTCATACATTCTTGCTCGGGTTTTTTTTTTTTTTTTAATTTTCAGATGTATTTTTCGTCCATATTTTTGGTCCGTTGTAGACTTCTGGGTATAGCGGGGGTTTGTCAATTTTAAGAATAAGAGAAATAATTACATAGTTTTACAGTAAAAAAAAAATGTTTTTTTTTTAACACTGTATTTAACTGTATATTAAATTACTGAAAGCTGAAATTTACTCGAATGATAACTAAAAATTGGGTTTCAAAATATTTTTCCAGCAAATATCTCTTTATAGAAGGGTCCTGAGCTTTCAAAATTTCGGAAACAGTTATCTACACTCGGCAAATGACATTTGATTTTGAAATGTAGAAGAATTAGTTTTGCTACTTTGCTATTATGTTAATCTACAATAAAAAAAAAAAAAAATAGGTGCCTAGTTAAATATTAATTAATATATTAATAAACAAACTTATATTATTATGAATATAATAATCATTATAGTAAATTCAAAGAATAATAAAAGAAAAACTATCTACTGATACGTCAAAATAGGCTATTTTATAAAACTTTTCATGCATACCTTAAATAAAATTTTGAATAATCTATTTTTATAATTTTTGGTTCCATTTAGTGCAAAAATGATATCTTACTTGAAAAGAAAACACTTTTTCGGCAATAAACAAAAGGGATTAAATTTTTAAATTTTTACCTTATAAATTATTGTCCATTATAAGTATTATCAAGTTGATCCATATAAATACAATATTGTGCTGATATAATTTTTATATATATATTAAGAATTATAAAATAAACAAATGGGTCGGGTCGCGGTATGACTTCAAAGAAATATGTTGGGTCGCGCGGCAAAAAGGTTGAGAAATGCTAACTTAAGCTGGGCGCTGGCGTAGTAGCGAAGAGTTATAGAAGGGGGCGTTGTTAGGATTCGTGTAGCAGTCGTGCGGTACAGTCATACAAAAATGAATTTTCAAAGCAAATAGGGAAGTGCTCGTGCGTTAAAAAGTCAATCACATTTTTTCCGCTTGTACTCGGATGACACAACTTATGTCTCACTCACTCATAATACTGCTGCACTTTGCGTAATACAGTGTCCCACCGGCCAGCTCACAATAGCCCAACTATAGAATAACCACCAAAGACGAGTTACATGCTAATGCACATACAAAAAGCCGATCATGCTTTTGGGACACACGTTAACATATAAAAATTTGCATACCTGTCGCGATTTACAAAACTGCGCATCTTTAAGTTTAAAAAAACTGTGTATTTTTAAGTTTTGTTCGAATTGCGTTATTATTGCGAAACGTGAAAATCTATCATTAGAATGGCTAAATTAGAACCCGAAAGGCAGTCGTAGTAGAACTAGACCATGCATGACTTGGAGAAGGATTGTTGCCAAAGAAGTTGAAATAACATTTTTCTTGGAGAAAAGCGTAAGCTCTAACTGAAAACTAGGTCCGTTGGAGAAGTTTTCTGAAGCCTGGAGGAATTATAGGGAATGTACGGAACATAGGGAATAGACAGAAGACCCGGGAGGATAGATAAGAGTCTAAATGATGGTATGTGAAAACACAGAATTATCTGGCTTAGAGGATAAAACGAACAACTGTTGAAGAACACTCGTTTCTATATAGGTATGGTTAGATATAGTTCCTTACGCCGCTACTGAATTTGCATGCCCAATATGTCAATCTTACATTATAACATTAAATTTACATATTCCTATGTATTTATTCGCGATCCTGAACAAGGATAGAGACATATCAATATCTCTATTCAATTTAACGAGTTCTCGGAAAGGCACAGTGTTCTGCTTTATCGGCCAGGTAGATCATTCATTTGATTGACATGTATCGCAATTATGACATAGGTATTAAAATTCCGACAGCAGTATGTGTTGCTCCAATTAGTTGCATGTACAATTGCTCAAGAAAGTAAATGGAACTAACATTTTCATTGACAATGTGTTGAACTGTACTGAGTAATGCACCAAAGATATACGACCTAAAAACATGCGAGCTTTGTGCAATAATAAACAATTAAAACAAATGATACTTTATTACAATTACAGGGAATATTATATAAACATATAAAATAACGTATAAATTACTTAAAGGTTAAGTGCATTACGTAAGCTGTGTGTTATGTCAAATATAAAATGTGTAGCTATTGGAAAATATGTGCTGCTAATCCATCTTACGGGGTTTTATAAAAAAAAATAATAATAATAAAATAAAAAATAGTCCAGACTGTGCTTGCAGCACAATTTTTAGACAGTCTGTATAATCGAAGTTACTAAATATATTGCTAAATTAAAACGGGTTTAGGCTGTGTAGGTAATAAGAGGAGACGATGAACAATGAGAAAAAGCTCTAATGAGTGGAGACTAACATCTAATAAACGTGATCTATAATAGGAAAAGCAATCGCCAAAGCTAAAAGAAAACATTGGACTATGAAACTAAAGCGTATACCCGATATTGTACAAAGTAACGTTGATAATGATAACGATATAGGGGAAAACTAGCGTCAATTTATGTAATTACGAGAGGAAGTCAGTAATTAGGTCACAAACTGATGTTGAAAAGGTGAAAATAGCAGTAAGTTATTTAAAAAAGTATCATTAGGTGGCAATACAATCCAGCTTGATAACACTTAAGTGGCAGTTGCTGTGTGCGTGCGCAGGCAGTGTTAAAATGGCGACCGTGCTCGAAGAGTATACTGCGGAAGAGCAGCGTGCTCTTGTGCGTTTTTTTTTTTTTTTTGCGTGCAAAAGAAAATCCTGCAAGGGATATTTATAAGAAAATGTATCCTGTTTACAGTGAAGATTGTTTGTCGCGTAAGGCAGTGTACAACTGGTGCTCGAAAGTTGTTGACGAACACCGAACTGGACGCCTCGGGCAGATTGCGAATTAGGGTGGTAACTTCATGAACATCCGGCTTACAGTCCCGACCAGGCCCCAAGCGACTTCTGTTTGGTCCACTCAAAAAGCATCTTGGCGGCAAACGATTTACGCGTGATAAATAAATGTTGAACGAGAGGTACGCATTTGGCTGAGACTGCAGCCCAAAGACTTTTATACAGCAGGCATTGGGGCATGATAAAGCGATGGGATAACTGTATTAATGTTGGTGGAGACTTTGTTGAAAAATAAAAATTGTTTTCGTTTAAAAGTATTGCTTTGAGTATTTTATTAATAGCCTTTTGTGACTTAATTCCCTTCCCCTCGTATCTTTTTTGGATAGACTGTGTGAGTTTTTGGAATTTTTCTAATTTTACTGTGGTTTTTTTTCCATTTTTTTTTTACCCCAAAAGCTGTGTAAAAGAATTTTAAATACCAAATACCAATCACAGTAATTGAGATAGCAAATACTATTGGTTATCACTGATAGAAAGTATTTGAAATAATGAATTTCAAATAATTTAAATGTATTTGAAATACAAGAATTGTTTGAAATACTATGAAATATTTGTTATAATGCATTTCAAATAATTTAAATGTATTTGAAATACAAGATTTATTTGGTATACTAGGAAATATTTGAAACAAAATATCTGAAATAATAGGGAAATATTTGAAATACTGGGGAAATATTTGAAATTGTTTTATAGCATTTCAAATACTGACATTTTCAGACAACAAATATCAAATATAAATACCACGGAGAAAATATTTACAAATCCAAATACCTAGCGATTTTTTTGAAGTTGTTGAAATACAATATTTCAAATACCAGAAAGTAATTGAATTACTTTTCAAATACTTTATATAAATATTCCCAGCTCTGACTCTTAACGATTTTAAAAATTGATTTGAAGTGTGAATCTTCACACATTTCAGGGTTTTGTAGGTATTTAATAAGTGTAAGAAGTTAACAGAATGCTGGATGTCTAGGACAATATTTTTTCTATAATCACATCAAAATGAACAGTTATTTGATAATCATTTTATTCATTATTTGAATGCTGAAAGCTTTCATTTAATTTTTTAAACTAAATTTATACAATTTGCGAAAACTTCGTTTTGAATAAATCGTATTAAAATAAATAAATTTTACAAAACTACTTTTCGTTCCTTAATTTACGTCTTAAGAGCTTTCTTTTGACACATACACACAATAAATAAATAAAAAATCAATATGATAAATTCGATATTATTCGAAAAACTAAACTGATCAACAATTCCTGTTGAACTAATACGGTTCCCATCTAACAAAATTATCCCATATAACAAAGTTATTTCGTAAATATAATAACAAGACTTTATAATCAGCCTGCACTGATCTACATACTGAATAATTACTTTTTATTATTATTATAAAAAGTATTCTGTAACAATAGTTAGTTGAATTAAATAACTACAAAACTTATTTGATTCTGAAAGTTCTTTAGCAATACGTTCATTTTTATTACTGTGTTCTGCACTACTATAATCATATAAATATCATTGTTTCTCAACTAGATAAAAAATATATATTAATAACTTTGTCGTCTCTCGTAATGTTACAAGATAGAGAGTGCTTTTCCCACGAGATCAGTCCAGTGACGTCAATGCGCAGAAACTAGAATTCGTAGTCGCTTCTTTGCTAAGCAACGGACGTAGAATCACGTGCAAACTCTGTTGCTATTGGTCCGACGTCATTATTTAGCGAATATACAATAATGTCACCGGCCTGATATTCTAGAAAAAGCACTCAAACACCTAAATGATACTGTCAAAAATGAAGCATGCTTTATTTTGTAGGCATGACAAAACTTGTTAGTAACACAGATGTGACGATGGAAGTGATTTGAAAGTTCAGTGAGCGCTGTATAATTTACTTGTATTGGCTTTAAACATATGACGCGTTATTTGGAAGTTATGACAAGTATCTTCCATCATATCCTGTCTTAGAAGTATAAAAGCTTTAAAATTGCAAATGAAACTTTATAAATTGCCTTTCCAATTACCAACTGAACAAAGATATAATTATTAAAGTTTCTTTTGTGAAACTATGTAAATATAATACAGACATGAACATGTATAAATCAATAATCACATTTTTCAATGTAATAAATGATAATTCGTGTGTAATTTCATGCTGGTTATATCGATGAATGGCGTTGCTGTTTGCCGTGTATTCTCAGAGGTTCCAAGAAGCAGGGGAACGTATGGTTATAGATCACTTTATGTAAATAACCCTCATACGTTTATTAACGTTTTAGCAATTCGCTTTAATTAACGTGCCTTATAAATATTGATTAAGTGACTTTTCGTCGGGTTCCGATATGTTAAACAATGTACACGTCAATATTAATATATAATACTTTACAGTTTTTTTCAACGGTAAATAGATGTATTTATGACACTGTTAATGGGAATTTATTTCATTTTCATTTAAATTTTAATGGCTTTTCGTTTAATTAATGATTTAATGAGTCATTATTAGTTTAGATACATTATAGTTTATATATTTGTTTATAAAGTTGCAAATGTTTCTGACAGTATCTCGAAATGGCAATTCTAAATCTAACGGCCATATGTAAATCATAAGAGAAGAATTGCAAGATACTACAAAGGGTTGGACAAATGTATGAAGCACATTGAACCATTAGTTAACAATAATTTTCTTCAATTCTTCTTTTGATTTGCATTTGTAAAGATACACCTTATTTTTCAGAATCGACCATAAATTTTCAATTGGCAATAAATCTGGTGACTGGGAGGCCATGCAAAATTGGAATATTGTTTTTCGAAAACCATTCATTTGTTGCTTTGGCTTTGTGACAGAGGGCAGTGTTTCTCAACAGGTGGTCCGTAGAAAACTTTAATGGTCCGCGAAAGTTTTTGTACGTGTTTTTTGCAGTTATTTTGTTATTTTTTATGTAAATAATTTAGATTTTGTTTATTTTCTGTAACCCTTCTGTGATTTTCTACAAATAAAATATATGTATTTAGTAGCACATTAAATAGACACACCGGCAAATTTAAATGAACAGATAGAAAATTATGTTTTTTTTTTTTTAATTTCATTATTTTGTAGCCTATATCTAGATAGCTTTGAATACTCTATTAAACCGTAGGGAAAGATTGTATCGAAGCCAAGGAAAACAAAATACACCATTTCATTTTGCTACTACTGTATCTTTTGGTGGAGCTTCAATTATTGTATGGGCTGGAATATGTTTGGGAGCTCTCACAGAGTTAGTGGTGATTGATGGTGGAGCGTTGACTGCAGACAGGTACATTAGAGATATTCTTCAAGACCATGTTGTACCTTTTGCCCCATATATCAGAGAAAATTTCACCCTAATGCAGGATAATGCGCGCCCACACGTCGTTCACTGTGTAACAGACTTTTTAAATCAAGTGGGTATAACAAAAATGGGTTGGCCAGCATGCTCCCCTGACCTTAACCCGATTGAACATTATTCCAAAAAACATCGTACTAGAACATTACCTGAGAGATATCAACAATATATAATTTAAATTTGCCTATGTGTATAAATTTGTCGTCTTGCAAAAAATTAACCAACACTTATTATTGGTGGTCCGGGTTAGAAAAATATGTATTTTACTGGTCCGCGGTGCGTTTTTGGTTGAGAAGCACTGTTCTAGGTTGTCTTCGTCAAATAATTTTAATATTGATGGCTCCAAAACTTCATTAAAAAGTAATATAACGAGCAGAATACATGCGTCCCTCGCATAAGATATTTGCCTAAGCTACTGGCGGACATGCAACCCCAGATGATGATGCTACCACCACCAAATTTGACCGTAGATATGATGCAATCAGGATGAAAAGATTCACCCGGCCTACATCTTACAAAGATGGCTTCAGGTTGTCCAGAAAGCGGATCCACAAAAGAAAAAACAAACCTTAATTTCGTAAATTTATAGTAAATTAAATTTTATATTGTTAACGCAATAATTGCTTGGAAATATATTTTAATTTGTATGTACTACGCCAGTGTTTCCCAACCGCCGGTCACCCGGCACCGGACCGCGAGATATTTTTGCTGGTTCGGGAGATTTTTTTTACTATGCAATTATACGCCTAATAAGTTATAACCCACTTAATTTTGAGATGAAATTCTCGGTCCTTAATCTGTTAATTTTTTCTAAACTTGCCGGTCCGCGAACTTTTTTTAGGTCGCATGCCGGTCCGCCATGAAAAAGGTTGGGAAACGCTGCACTACGCGAATTCACGCAGCTCTCTGAGCCTGTGGGACGGAGAATACATTATAAAATAGAAACGGAGCACGCTTCAACTGTGTTGTACCATGAAATTACCTGTACAACGGTTCGGCGTGGAATTTGATGCCCGGTTGCATATAAGTCTTAAAACTGGATGTAAGCTAAAACTCGATGCAAAACACAAAATTGCCTAGCAACGCATTGAAAATTTATTAACCCATTAACCCAAAGGAGTTAAATTAAAAATCTGAAAAAATTCTAAACAATGTATATATGATCTGTACCGGACACGTAACAGAGGAATTTTTGATCAGACTGCGTTTTTGGAATATATTGCAGGTTTTGACAAAAATATTTTTTTTAAATTCATATTTATATTATGGCTATAAAGTTATGAATTTTTTGTATCATGCTCACATTGCAAATTCTAGATTAAATTAATTGTCATTATAAAATGTTTTTTACTGCTTTTTAATTTTATTTTTTTTTTTTTTTATAAATGTCATTCCTTTCCATGGTTTCACTGGAATTTTAAATTTTCGCATAACAACTTGCAATATAAAATAACCCAGGCAAGGTCCCTTCTCGTGACAACCTAAAAGAATGTAATTCTCATTTAGTTCCGCCTATACGTTTGGAAATGCTTGTAGACAAAAATTCGCTGAAAAATTAGATGTATAGATTGTTATTAACATGATTGAAATTTTTAGGTCTAATTACGTCTAACTTTTCAATAGATGTTATCACTTTATTTCACATATGGATATAAAAAAATTACAATTAAACCTACTATTTATCAATTGCAAATCTATAATGTTGGCAATAAATTTCCATCAAAGCATATAGGAGATATATCTTTACGCATGACCAACCATTAAACAAATAGTGAGATATTATTCTCAGTAGTACAATTTAAAAACTGACTCGATATAATAGAAGGCGTGTGTGTATTTTATTTAGGACAAACTGTTAACTAGCAATGTACATACAAAGCGCCATTTAAAAATCGCCGTAAGCTGTAGGTTCACAATGTAGGTCTCGGACACAATCGAAGTTCATCATTTTTAAGATCGATTTTGATAAGCGGTTATGGTTGTATAATTTATCTGTACCGTATTTGCTAATTGTAAACTACTTTTTTAAGATGTCAGTTTTGTAATATTGAAAAGTAGTAGCACGTGCTGATTAGTTTTTTTGTCTATAACTCGTATGTCAGTTTCATGTTGACTGCCTTGGTACCCGTTGGTTCTGTCTCTGGCTTGATATGCGGTAGAAGAGGATTAAAATATTAGCATACCCTAAGCCAGTGGTTCTTAAACTTATGTAGTCCGAGGACCCCCACTTGAACAACATTTTTTTTACGGACCACATCCTAACCCTAGGCATTTTACATCGTTCTTGAGACTTAATTTCTGGCTCAATAATCTCATAAGCACGTTATAATAAATATTGGTAAATATGTATCGCTGGTTATTTTAGTAAATGGTCTTGCGCATTTATAGAGATGAACATATTTATCAGCATATAGAATAAAAAACATAAAATGAATAAAAATAGTAGTAAAAGAATTAATAAAGTTACAAATTATAATACGTTAAACTCATACAAACATTTCTTGGTCAAAATAGATCTTATTATAATATGTTTTCCATAAATATTTTGCAGTTGAATAAAAATAATGAAATTTTTACTAATTATTGTTTAGTTATGTAAATAACTAGTTAGGTAACAACAAATACAAAAAGTCTTGACCATGTAGGATTTTTATTAAATGAGTTATTTGAATAAAAGCGAAAAGTTGGAGGATGTAAAGTTAATGTCAAAATTGTTTCGCGGATCCCCAAGGGTCCGAGGACCCCAATTTAAGAACCACTGCCCTAAGCAGTGCTGTATCTAACGTCTATAAGACCTCTGGCCATTTATTATTTTGCATATATTTTGCGAGCGAAAAAAAAATTATGTGAAGTGTGAATTTAAATACGATCAGGGTTTTGTAGAAATTTAATGAGTGTAAGAAGCCAATAGAATTGTGAATGTCTTGACTAAGAGCTTTCATTATTATTTTATTTATTTTTTTTTACTGAATTAAACAATTTGCGAAAATTTCGTCAATAAAATTTGGTTTAAAAATCCCCAGAGATTTTTTCTGCATTTGCTTCGTATCTTAGCTTTCATTAAATTAATAAGATATATATTATAAAATAAGATTAACATGGCTTGAATCGTATTTAACTGATCGCGTCCAGTTCGTCTTCATAGATGGCTTCATCTCGGATGTTATCGAGGTTACTGAAGTTCCGCAAGGATCGCATATCGGACCAAAATTATTCTTGTTGTTCGTGAATGACATCAGAAGAAACCTTAAGTTTTGTTTTAATCTTCTCTTTGCAGATAACCTCAAACTTTTCTGTAAAATAACGTCAGCAACCGATATAATCGCGACACAAGTTTTTCCGCACAAACAGCACAAATATTCTCCAGATGACACAGACATACTATTAAATCTCTCTTTCCGTCTAGCACGAGCAGTCTCAGCTAGTGTTATTCTCCGCTGTTTAAACTGGTTCACTGCACAAGACACCGAGTTTTTCCAACTGGTGCGATCTGTCCATATCTTGCCCCATGATGAATGCAGGAGGTGACATTATTTGAGTGAGCTCTTTACCATATCTCCTGTACGGGGCAACAGGGTTTCTACTGCCATGTGATAGTTCTGAATACAGTACCTGCCTAGGCAGGTTATCTGGCATTCTAATTACATGTCCTGTAAATTTAAGATGTTTCTGGATTAGGATGGCCTCAATGCTCAACATTTTCGTTTTCTTTTTAGGGTTTTGTAGGTATGACCAAAAAACCCTTATACCCTCATTTTGTCGTCTGTCTGTCTATCTGTGTGTCTATCTGTTCGGTAAAAATTGTAGCCAAACGGCTAAACCTAGAGAGTTGAAATTTGGCATGCTTATACAACTCTTTGACCCGCACATAGGAAAAATACTAAAACATCTAAAAAACATATCCCCATAAAAATATAAATAAATATGTCCTCATCGAAAAAAAAGCTCATTGAGTAGGGTATCAAATGAAAGCCCTTGGTACGTGGATTAACGATCAAATTTTTATTTTTGCAAAATAAATTATTTTGAAGCGATTTTTGCCAAAATGGTGCAAAAAATTTTTGTCCCACACCCTGTAGCCCAGATGGTTTAAACTAAAAATCTGAAAAAATTCTAAGTAATGTACATTGGTGTGAACCGGAATAGTACAACAGGAATTTTTGATCAGATTATGTTTTCAGAAAATAACGCATTTTTTGTGTTTTTAACTAAAACATGTAAAATATTTAATCCGCTATTGAACTTAGTAAACGAGTGAACCTGCGTAGTACAGTGGTAACGTTGTCGCTTCGTGAGTTGAAACTACTGTAAGAAACTAGTGTTCGAATCCTGTCAATTTTTATTTTTTTTGTTTTTTTTTTTGCATTTTTATTTTGCTTAAATTATTTTGTCAAAATTCTAGTTATATTTTGGCAAATGTTGCATTTAATTTTTAAAAGCGTAAATTTAATAACCAGTGGGAAGTGTTGAAATTATAATTTAACTCTATGTTTGAATGTATATGAAATCAGAGGGTTGGAGTTTATGACTTAAACCAATGGAAGCCGTAGGCGCAAATTTCAAAATATGAATGAACCTTGCTATATAAAAAAAATACTGCAAATATTTAGAAACCCAAATAATGGTATTAGGCAGGGCTTCGAACCGTTATTTTTTTCGTTTCGGTTTTCGTTCCGGTTCAATTAAAAAAATATATATCGGTTCGGTTCCGGTTTTCGTTCCGACAAAAATAACGGTTTTTTTCGGTTTTCGGTTCAGTTCCGAGTGATAAATTTTTAAATGCTTTTATTTTTATTAGAAATTTATTTTCTACTATAATTTAGAAGAACATTTTATTCCTTATTCTGTCATAATCATACCAAGGTCGCTGATAGGGGGGGGGGGGTTCTGGGCGTTCAACACCCCCCCCCCCCTTCCCGGAAATAATAGAAGCACATTTTTTTTACTTATGAGTTAATAAATTACGAATTACGATTTTTTCTGCTCATCAGTTTAAAAAATAATTTTAAATAAAATGTATTTTATATTCACTCACATAGACATTATCTGAACCGAAATAAACCGATATTTTTTTTCGGTTCAGTTCCGGTTTTCGTTCCGACAAAAATAACGGTTTTTTTCGGTTTTAGGTTCAGTTCCGGTTCGAAGCCCTGGTATTAGGCATTCGAATTAAAATTAATAAAAAAATATATTAACATAAAATTTGTTTTCCAAATAATCATTCAATTACTAAATACCTGCGAAACCCTGAAATGTGTGAAAATTCACACTTCACATAATTTTTTTGTATTACAATCGATCAATGCAGCCATCAGCAATATATATCTAAAAATTGTGAAAAAAAATGCTATTGAATAAAAGTATCCAAATCTGCTCAACCTTACCCTGTCTAGCCCTATTATTGTATCAGATACTTATATAGTCAGTCCACTCCTGACCTACCCTGTTCTCGGGAATTATCGCTCTAGTCAAATCACTGAATGCTTTGGCAGAATTAATGCTACATCCACTGTTGATGAACTAACGCAATTTCTCTCCAGATATATTCATGAATATTAAAACAAAATGACTGACACCTATTTATCATTATAGCTGGCACAATCTAAATCGTAACATTTAATTTTAATATTACATCACGAGTAATCCACGAATACAATAGGCACAGTAAACATAAAGTAACAAAGGAAAAGGAAGTAATTTAAAATTATCAACCAATAATTTAAACAGACACAAAATAAATTAATACAAATTATTATCTAATAATGTTCATGATGTAATGTTCTTCTCATAACGGAGGTTAACATTAACGGATTGCGCAATATCTTTTCCACTTGATTTGATATGAATAACTTTTGACCCTTGATACATAGCAGTGTCGATTGCACAGTGTACCTGCATCAGGCGTTCACGTCAGCTCGATACATGTCTTGTCCGTGGAATAACTACACGTCTCCGGACAATGATAAATCGCTACGTACTGTAAACGCAACAAGCCGATAAAGATTTAAGAATTGCTAAAAAATTAAGCTCATGCGCAGCTGTATGAACACCCGGTATGCGTCTAAGGAGGTAATTATGTTGATGGTGTACGTTAATTTGAGATTTGATGAGATGTGCTGAGTATAAATTAGATGTTTAAGTTTATTTTTACTACTTTAGATGGTTTATAATTAATAGTTAATTATATTATTTAGTATGAGCTTAGATACATTCGAGGTTAATCATAAAATAACGTCGGTTGCTTTTAGTTAGGCATGCTACATTCTTGCAGTCTTTTAGCCTGGAACTTAAAAACGAAATAAACGAATATTTAATTTAAATTTTTGTGACTAGAAAACACTAAAATCAAAACGATGGTAATCGATACATATTTCATCATTTTAACTGAACGATAAAGATGGTATAGGGCAAACTTCTTAAACGCCCTGACATCTGGTGACAATTTGCGGAATATACGAAAGTGACATTGTTTTGTTTTGTACAATGGAGAAATGTGTGTTTTTTGTTGTTTGTGTTTTATTTTTGTGAGTCATGGACAAAAAACAATCAATTTTGTTGTGTGCCGCAATGTAAATCGTGAATAAGGAAGAATCCTTCTTAAACATTCCATAATTTACTTAAATCGAAAAAAATATCAATTGAAACGACGTTTGGAGGCAGAGAGAAAGTGGATGGTAGGTTTTTACGGACCCAAAAGCTAAAAATAGGCAAAAATCCAAGCCCATACATGCATGTTTGCTCGTTTTATGGAAAGTGATTTTTTACGTCCAAGAAAAGACTGAAAAAAAAGCATTTATCCCACCCAAAATTTGCCTAAATCACCAGTTGATATATTAAAAGGCCCTTCTACTTTTTCAGGCAGAGATATTAATTTTTACTGATATATTTACCATATTTTTGTTGTTATTATATTGACAGACAGTCAAAAAGAATTAAAAATACAATAAAAAAACTAAAAATTATCTTGAAATTTCTTTAGAATAGTATATTATTACATATCTTGTAAATCGTAAATTACCTTAATAAAAAAAGCTCGGAAAACAGAAAAAATACAACTTGTGTTTATTTTCACCATGCAAACAAATACACGAGTAACGGTTTAATGTCACTTTCGAGTGTTCCAGCTTTGCCGCATATGGCGCTGCGATGTTAAAAAGTTTCCCCTATGATCACATGACGCGTATGAATGATATACTATCTGTCTCTCTTTTTGGGAACTGTCAGTCGGGATGTCTTTTGGAAATGTCATCTACGAGGGTTACCTGTTATGATTTACAAACGACCACTAAATGGCAATATTGAAATGTGTCATTACTATATTGGTAAAATTTGTCATTTGTTATTGTGAAATCAGTAGCAGCTTATAAATTGACCGAATAGTTTTGTTGACAGTGAGCGTTAAAAAAACAGGTTTGTGAAAAAATGCATATTACTCGTGAAGGTTTTCGTTGGATGATTTTTTACGATTTTAGTAAAGGCCTAACTCAACAACAATGCATAGATTCGTTTCGTTCAACTTTTGGTAATGAAGCACCATCAGAAAAGACTGTTTACAATTGGTTCGTCGATGTCGTGCGTCCGTCAGCAATGAATCTAGTGAAGGTGCGCAAAATGGTTGAAGAAGATTGGCATGTGACTTACCGTGAGATAGGGGCATCCTTTGGCATATCGCAGACTGCAATACATTTGATTTTGCATGAACATTTAGTTGTGAAAAAAATCTGTTCCCGATGGATTCCGCATAATTTGATCGAAACTCAAAAAAAGGCTCGTGTTGATTGGGAATGCTAAAAAAATGCAACCTAGTAGAACTAGTTGGGTATACTCTCCGAAAACCAAATTGTTCAGCTATTGAGATGTTCTTTTCTTCTAAACAATCACTTATCATTTTGAAATAAGTTGTTTCAGCAAAATAGACTTGCAGACCGAGGGATAATGGCAGAAACAAAGGCAGATCACCTGCCATGTGGACAGATGAGAAGAAGTGCCGGAGACTGCCAGCTTAAGCTAGATCGAATGAAATGAAAACAAACAGGGAAGGCCTATGTCCAGCATGGATAAAAGAGGTTGGATGATAATGATGATGAGGTGAGCTGTGCTAGACAAACAAGTCATCATTACCGCTAAAATTTTTCTGAACTAACAAAAACTTGCATACGTTAAGAGTGTACGTGAATCCGATCCTGAACACATTATTACTGGCATGTTTACATAGAATTTAGATTCAGTTATTCCTTAACCATTAAAGTACACATTTCAATAATGCACAATATTCATGTAAAAAGTTAAAATGCATCTAATATCCATTTAAGGCGGCTTAAAAATGAGTCCAACTAGACATTAATATTTCTAAAGTCGCACAGATATGCGGAAATATTTACCGTAAATTGATGTAAACTCCTTGTAAGAATTATAAGAATGCATCACACGGTTTCATCAGGAGATTCTTAACATTCGCGCATTTATCACGCAGTTTCTAAAATTATTTAGAACGTTAATGTGACACCATACTGTCGAATATTATCATAAATACGAATCTGTATGCTTGATTGCGTGCAAAAATTTGGTTAGCAGACTTTAATTAATATTATTAACAAACAGTTTTTATTTAATTAAATTAAAACATTAATTAAAATATATTTTATAATTAACGTGAAAGTAGCAATGTAGTTCGGTATGAAAATTAAACTACTTCAAAAATTCAGTGGGAGGCAAACAACTGAAGTGAGCAGGAGACGTGATAAAGATGGTAAGGTCGATATCGTAAAAATCTATTTGGACGAGACTATGAGCGATGATTAATAAATAAGATTTTCAACTGAATAATCGACACAGAATGCCAATACAATACTAGGAATATTGCGATAAGGGTTTGGAAAGACATTGCATTATGTTTGTTTTTGTTCTTATTTTTTGAACTGAAAGGTAAATAGCATTAAAATAATGTTGTACGTTAATAAAACAAAAATAAAACACCATATTCTAGAGCAGTGGTTTCCAAACTATTTTCCAAAATTAGACCATGGAGTTCTTCCTGCAGGATTAACCGCAGGGAGGAAACCGCCATCACGCCTCCTTCATGGACACCTCCTTCGAGGTGAAGAGTCCCCTATCTGTGAGACGTGTATCACAGATTTGTCTGTGTTGCACATTTTAACTGAATGTGTACAGTTCGAGGATGTCAAGGAGAGGTTAGGCCTGTGCTATGACCTGCCAGTTGCTTTAGATGACGATAGGGTACTCGTAGACAGGCTGATACTCTTCCTGAGAGAATCGAAGTTATTGTTTTATGTGTGAAGTCTTGCACCTTATTTTAATGTGTTTCTAGTTATTGACTTTGATATTCGATGGTAAATGGCCCCATTACAGCCTCTTACCATCACCCTGAGTGTGTTCAAATTTTCGAACAGACTTTTTATATTATTTATTTGTGTTTGTCAGTGCAAGATTTCTTTTATTGAGTATGCGTATTTTTAATGATTTTATTTATTTATTTATTGTTTTTAATATATAGTCTAGTCATTTAGATGGGCTGCGTTAGGCACAAATAGCCTTTGTTACTGTGCACCAAAAATTTTAACTAACTAACTAACCTTTCTAAAAAGTTACTTACTTACTCGCGTCCCCCTTATGGATAATTTTCGAGAAAATAAAATTTTTAGGACATTTTGAATTACAGCTTTATTGATATACGAGGGTTACCTTTTATGTTTTTACAAAGGACCACTAGATGACAATATTGAAACGTGTCATTACTATTTTGGTATATTAGTGGCAGCTTATAAATTGATCGAGTAGTTTGTTGACAGTGAGCATTTGAAAAAGAGTTTGTGAAAAAATGGATATTACTCGTGAGGGTTTTCGTTGGATGATTTTTTACGATTTTAGTAAAGACCGAACTCAACAACAATGCATAGAATCGCTTCGTTCAACTTTTGGTAATAAAGCACCATCAGAAAAGACTCTTTACATTTGTTTTGCAGAATTTCGTCATGGTCGTGCGTCCGTCAGTGATGAATCTTGTGAAGGTCGACCAAAATCGGTTGTTATTCAAAAAAACATCGATGCTGTGCGCAAAATGGTTGAAGAAGATCGCAATACATTCGATTTTGCATGAACATTTAGCTATGAAAAAGATCTGTTCCCGATGGATTCCACATAATTTGATCGAAGCTCAAAAAAAGGCTCGTGTTGATTGGTGTAAGGGAATGTTAAAAAAATTCAACCTAGGCACTGTAAAATCTGTATACAACATCATTACTAAACTTGGATTTATTCATATGAACCGGAAACTAAGTAACCCACTGTTTGGGTTTTCCAAGATGAACCGAAACCCGCAAAAGTTGTTCGTTCACGAAACACTTCCAAGAAAATTCCACTCGTTTTTTCGGTTGTACAGGACATGTCGGAACTGGTATACAACAATTTGTTTGGCAGAAGTCATCGACAAAATCAGGATAAATAATCAAATACGTCGCATCATTCTTCATCATGACAATGAAAGCTTCCACACAGCACGTCAAACAATTGATTGTTTGAAGGAGAAAAACATCAAATTAATGTCTCATTGCCCGTATTCACGACTATCCCCTAACGACTTTTTTGTTCCCCAATATCAAACAAAAAATGCGTGGAGAGCGATTTACATCACCTCAAGAAGCTGTTGAAGACTTCAAAAACAATGTTTTTGAGATACCAACTTCAGAGTGGAAAAAATGTTTCGAGAATTGGTTTGAACACATGCAAGAGTGTACAAATCTTAAAGGCAAATATTTTGAAAAGCAATAAAATTGCTTGTTCAAAAAAAATCTTTCTTTGTTTTGTAAAAACTTAAAAGGTTCGTAGGTACAAAGTTTATCGTTTTTTACCCTGCCTGTCTAATCTTCAGCAAATTCATGAAGAAGGAAACGCATTTTTGGAAGCCATTGCACCAGCGATGGGACAATAATGAAATGTGAATACTCAGATTCACTGAATATGCCAAACATTCTTCCAGTTAATTTAATGGAACGTGTGACAACGATACACGCGGATAGATATTGTGCAATATCAGTGACGCAGCCATGATTTTGTCTTAGGGAGGGCCGAATCAAATTTCGAGGGCAGGCGGGCCGCATACGGCCCTCAACTTCATTTTTTGTGGCCCCTGAAGCGGTAATCAAAAACACTTGAGCTTATTTAAGGGAAAAATATATTTAAAAATGTAAAATATATTCTCTTCCCCTTTTCTGTTTATAAAAAAATGTCAAGAAACCCTTCGGGATATTTAAAGTTCCGTCACTGCTTATCATTTTGTATGTAAAATAGACTGCGACCCAAATCAGTTCGACACCCCTGCTGTTGGATATTGATGTTTATATCAAATAATAATTCCATTATTTGTTGATAAAAAAATGTAATTGTTAATCCATGTATCAAAAACTTTCACTTGATTTTTTCTTCGATAAATACATATTTATTTATATTTTTCGCGGGATATATTTTTGAAGTCTCAATATTTCTCTTACTTATGTTCAGTTCTCTAAATCAGCCGCTTGGCCACAAATTGTTCCGAACGAACAGACTCATGTGACGGAATAAGTATTTCTTGATTATACCTACGAAACGCACACCAAATACTGGACCTTTTGCAGTCTTTTTATTGTATAATTCTAAACCATCTATCATTCGGCCCAGCTCTTCTATCTATCTAGCTCTTTAAGATTTTCACTTATTTGTGCTGTTGAAGAAACAACTTGAAGGACAACGCTATCCAGATGATGTAGCAATGCCGAACGTTGTCTTTACCACAGCAAGATCAGGATTTCTACAATAGAAGAATATTTAACCTTATACCACAATGGGACAAATCTCACGGAGATTATGTTGAAAAATAGTCTGTTCTCATTATTGTCCTTTTATTTATCGTCAATAAAAATTTGTCAAAAATAGGGCACTTTCTTTAGCAACCCTCCTACATAATTTTCAGTTTATGTACATTCCAAGGCGATAATATGGCAATAAAGTCATATTTGTATACAGATAATGTAATTAAACATAAGTCATATTACCTCATTGACATCTGATATATGTACATAGATATTTTTATTCTGATATAATAGAATATTCATAAGGTCTGTAACATATAACAATTTAATCATCAATATTCAACGGAGCTGCTCAAAATTCATCAATAAATTCACACATGATGCAAAGGACTGCAGCTTTTCAGTGGCGCGCTCTTTCTAATACAACATTAACTGACAACAATAAGATAATCAAAAACATTTATAAAACTAGTTAATGTGTTAGAAATGCACGTATTTTATGTAAATTGAAGTTAAGTAATTTATTTTATTGCAAATATTTATTGCGTTGAATTTATAGAATTTTATTATGATAATATTTTAATTTAATGTTCCTTGTGGGAAAAATTATTGTTTGTCTTTACATGATAATTTTAAAGATATTTAAGTTTGATCAAATAATAGCAGGATAAATATCATAAATCTTTGTTAATAAAAGTTAACCCTATTCGAAATATTATCCTGAAGGAGCTACTATTTACCAGCAACACCTTTTCAACTTTTGGAAGAAATCCTTCTACACTTCTGGGGAACAACCTCCAAATTTCCTTAATCGTTTAGAAACGACGTCCTTTTTCCTCAGTTTAAGAAACAAGTAACGTAATTGATGTCATTGGATATAGCATGAAAAGAAGACCAACTTGCAGATAAATTATCTTTCAGAGATTTTATATTAATAGGTATCTAGGAATCATGAATCAGGTAGATTTGTTTCAATTAAATATCAAAAACAAGTTCCTATTTTTATTTTTTTTTTACTTCGCGAAATAATAATTTCTTCAGGATTATGCAAACTTACAAAGCAAGATTGGCAATACCTTACAATTTCCAAAACGTACTACGTTGAATGTTTAATTCAACGTTCACATTCAATCACAATAAATTTATTCAGATTAATGTACAAAAAAAAAAAACAAAAACAAAAACAAAAACAAAAACCAAGTCTAAATAAATCATGGACAATAGTAAAATCTATGCAAGGAAGGTTAAATCATCATCTAGATATTCAGAGGTTTAATAAACCATTTCTAACAAGAAGTTTTTTGATACAATATTTCAAGTTTACATTATTTATATTTCTAAATCTAATCGGTAATTTGTTGAATACAATTGCTCCGATAGAACTAGTGGTTCTTCTCGAGAATTTCTTGAGAAAAAGTTTTAATTCTCATTTTTTCATTTCTCGAGAAATGTAAAATTTGCTCGACGCCTTTACTTTAGTACTTTAAAGGTGATTATAATTTTAACATGTATTTATCCTCTACAATATTTTCAAAATTAAAAAAAGATGTATATTCTAATAATTATATAATTATTTTTCTCGAGATTTCTCGAGAAAATAAGTCTAATGTCGAGAAATCAGAAACACTAGATAGAACTAGGCAAATTTTTTGACATATTGTATTTGATTCTAGGTAGTCTGCTGCTAGACCTAATTCGGGTGTTATTATTATGTACAGTACCATTGGTGTGCAAAAAATTATCATTTTCTTTAACAAAAAAAAGTAAATGCAATAAATACAGACAAGGTACCGTAAGAATTTTTAATTTTGGGAAAATTTCTCTGCAGCTAGCTCTTCTGTTGATCCTACCAAGGATTCTGACTGATCTTTTGTAGTCAGTAGGTTGAGTTTCTCCAAAGTACTATACCGTTAGTAAGGCTATCCTGAATATAAGAAAAATAAACAATTTTGAAAGCACAAAATTATATTTGTTTATTTTGGTTGCAGTTGCATCAGTGTGTTTTTTCCAATTTAATTTTGAATCTAACAAGAAACTTAGAAATTTCACTGTGTCCGTTTTATAAAGTTCATCATTATCTCTAGTCCTATTTAAACTAAATTAATAGTAAATGGAAAAGTCCGAAGAATGATATAGCACTCTACTAAACTCACATTAAGACATTACTTACAGAACAAATGAAATGCAAACGATTACAATGGATACGAACACATACGTATGAAATAAAACAGAATGGTAAAAAAGATCTGGGAAAAATGATTGAATATTGGTCGACCAGTAGCAAGAGTTAGTTAGTTAGTTAAATTTTTGGCGCACAACAACTATTTGCGTCTAACACAACCCATCTTTATGACTAGTGTAAAGTATATATTTAAAATGCTAAATTAAACGATAAATTAATAAATAAAATCTTATACACATACTCAATTAAAGAAACCTTCCAAGAACAAACACAAATAAATAGGATAAAAATCTATTCGAAAATTTGAACATACGCAGGGTGATAATAACGGGCTGTAAAAGGGCCAATTACTATCGAATAGCACAAAAAATAATAACACACATTAAAATCAGATGCAAGACTTCACACAAAAAACATTAAGTAAGATTTTCTCAGGAAGAGTATCAGCCTGTCAATAAATACCCTGTCTTTACCTAAAGCAACTAACAGGTCATAGCACAGACCTAACCTTTCCCTGACATCCTCGAACTATATACACTGGGTTAAAACTAGTAGAAAGATCTCGTAGTAATCAGCAGATGAAGTGATTAAGATGCTTGGAAAGATCTTTCAATTGGTGAAACAGGATCATCATCATTGGCGCGACAGCCCGAATTGAGCCTAGGCCTCCTGTTTACAGGTTTCATGACCATGTTTTCAATCTATGTACATTCAGGAGTAATATGGTTAGTATTACGTCCATTTTTTAGCGTGCACAGAGAGGCACTTACAGTTTATAGCCGGTTGCGAATGGCTAAGCAGAACCTGTAATTTGTATAAATATTTTTTACACAAATTAGTTGGCATAAGCAGGAATTGAACTCCCGCTCGTACCCTTGCTCAGCGGACAAATAGCAGGTACATACGATTTAACGTTTGCAGCTACAGGTTTGCCATCGTGAAACAGGATGGAAAATTTTATTGATTTTATGAAAACCTAAGCAATGTATGTGAAAATCTACAAAATCTACGGGAATTTTTCTAGGAATTTGGAAATCCCAGGAAAACCTTTTTACGCAGCTTTTAGTATTTAAACTGGGGTCACTCAAGGAGATGCCTTTTAAATTCTGCAATATTCTGGTGGTTTTACAAAAAGCCCTAGCTACAAACCACTGTGGTATGCTGTTCAATGGATATCACAAGATTTTAAGGTATGCAAATGGCATCAATATTATTTCACATAAAGTTGAAGACGTAATATACCTAACTCAACTTATTGATACCGAAGCTCAAAAAGTAGGACAACAGAAGGAAAGAAAAAAATGAGTATCTCATTGTTGGCAGATGGTCTTGAAAAAAACATCAATGTACTAATTAATACTTAGACACCATGCTTCATGGTTAAAATATATCCTATATTTTAACATGCATTAAAGTTCACGAAACTTGCGGATTGATCGACAGAGAACCGATAAACAAATATACACTTCGATTATCTAAAGTAGTTAAGTCAAGGTCATATTCGAAGTATGTAAGTACGTTTGTCGTAGTTATACCTTACAGATAAGAACAAATTTTGACATGTTTCATTTGTATTTCTCTTACTATTTTGCCAATGTGAGTGAGAGAGTAACACATCAGTACGTTAATTATTATTTCAGTCATATGACCTTGACTGGACTTCTCTGGATAGTCGGACTTTATATTTATTTCACACAGTTCTGTGTAAAATACAATTAAGTCTGTGAACTTATCATACTTAACGTACACGTCCGTAGATTTTATCCTTGTTATATTTGAACCAAGTCTGTAGCTGAAAACGTTAAATCGTCTGTACCTGCTATTTGGCCGCTAGGCAAGGGCACAGACGTTAGTTCAACTCCTGCTTATGTCAAATAATTGTAAAATATATTTATATATGGTAAATTACAGGTTCTGCTTAGCCGTTCGCAACCGGATTTAAACTGTAGGTGCCTTTCTGTGTACGCTACAAAATGGACGTAATACTGACCATATTACTCCTGAATGTACATAGATTGAAAACATGGTTACCTGGAAACCTGGTTACCTGCATGGTTACATAGAAACCTGGGGACAGGAGGTCTTAGCTCACTTCGGGCTGTCGCGCCTATGATGATGATGATATTTGAATATATTCAGATAAAAGTGTGTGTTTTTCTATATGGAGCGCTTCTATTGCAGCTGTGACTAAAGCGAATGAAACAAGACAATAGTTCTTTCTCACCACCCAAATCAATAGTATCGCCTAATTTGTATGACCTTCTAGATTAAACCATATACTTTTTCTGACAGACGTCGGTCAAGGTAAATCCTCCCCGAGTATATCAGTAAACTTTGGAACTGTTAAAGTGATCAACTGTGTTCAGAAAAACACTATAAAAGTGCCCAAGAAAAAAATAGTGATAAAAATCATATTATACGAGGTCTGTTCAAAAAGTATCGCGAATTTTGAATTTCCGCGGGTACGTATATTCTATTTTCGATGATTTTGTGGCGTTATGTTGGTACTCATATCTCTCACTTATGCCGACAAGTACGGCCATTTTGAATGTTCAGTTAATTTTTGACAGTTGCTTTGCTTGCACGTGTTTTGGCTCGTCTTCGATTTTTGCCTATACCAAAAAATGGATCAAAGAATCTGCATAAAATTTTGTGTGAAAAACAAAATTACGTGCGCGGACGCATTACGAATGTTGACTGTGGCATATGGTGAAGCTACCTTGGACCGAAGCAACGTTTATCGGTGGTACAAAATGTTCTCAGAGGGCCGAGAAGATGTGAACGACGAAGAGCGTGCCAGACGCCCGAGCACGTCAACAATAGACGAAAACACTGATGAAGTGAAGAAAATAGTATTGGCCAATCGTCGAATCACCGTTAGAGAAGTTGCTGAGGACCTAAACATATCGATTGGCTCGTGCCATTCGCCTTTTTCCAATGATTTGGGCATGAGACAAGTCGCCGCGAAACATCGTCGCCCACACATCGTTGCTTGTGCGCGAATTTTTGGCCAAAAACAACACACTAATAATGTCGCAGCCAACGTATTCCCCAGATCTGCCCTCCTGTGACTCTTTCTTGTTCCCGAAACTGAAGAGGCCCATGAAAGGACGACGCTACAGTAAGAGTGAGGAGATAAACACGGCATCGAAAGAGGAGCTGAACAAGATCACAAAAAATGATTTTTTCAAGTGCTTCGAGGATTGGAAAAAACGTTGGCGTAACTGTATAATATCTGGTGGGGACTACTTTGAAGGGGACAAAATAGATATTCATGAATAAATAAATAATTTTTGAAAAAACACAAAATTCGCAATACTTTTTGAACAGACCTCGTATGTGTAAGTTTGTACTCACTTCTATGCTTAACAACCGAATGAAAACTGTGAAGCTCTTAGTACAGTTACATTGAACAGCAATCTTCAGTGAGAGGACCTCACATATTGCTAATGCCAGTTGTTTATTGGGTAGATGGTAGCCGATGATCATTTGTTAACAATAGGACGGTAGTTTTTTATCCGGTAGGTCGAATTGGTTTCAGTAATGATTAGGAATGTAGATTATAGCCATAAGGCACAATCATGTTGTATTCATTTAAATTATCAGACTAATGCGTAACGTGATTTTCTGATAGCTGATCATCGGAACATGTTCTACAACACTAACAATGTTTTTCGTACAATGTTCGTCGGAAGTTTAAATTAATAAGTAATAAAAATAAGTAACGCATATCAGATGGTTTATTTTTCTATACCACAAAAGCATATAATTGCATATAATCTATTTCTTTACGTGGTGCGAAATTAGAAAGACAGCTTTGCCCAGGGAATCAGACCAGTGACTTCACATGCACAGAAACCAGAATTCGTACCGTCAGTTTGTCGCTATTGGTTTGACGTCATTATGTGGTGCATATAGGATGATGTCACGATTTCGTTGAAAAAGCACTCTAGTAATTTCTTTTTTTAATTTTACCTGCCTGCATTTAAAATTTTAAGTGATTTTTTAGTATTAGCTAATATCCGAAATACATGAAAGTTTAAATTTCAAATGTCAAATCTGTTTATGAATTATGAATATAAATGATAAGCTATTTCCATCTACAAATTTTTATAAAAACCCGATTTGCAATGTTAAAAACAATTTGTTAAAAGTTCAATTCAATCATTAAAAGTAACTAGATCTTCAAATCTAGTTCCGTATAGCATAAAGAAATGGTCTATAACATTGTTATTGTAGAAAAGTTTAGAATTAGATTGAGGAGGCCTACATCCGATATTGTTTAACCTCAATAAAAAACATTATTGCTTAAACTAATCAGGCGCATACTCAAAACTTTCAGTTAGAGGGGATCACATATACATTTAAAAGCTTCCCATAATTTTCATAATCTAATCCCGAAGGATTATAGAGCAATAAAATTCAAACACGGCAAGTGAATAATAAAAAATTTACATTACCTCAGACACCTTTCCACAAATACTGTATTGATTTCATTAATTTTAGAGAACACGGCTTACCTGAAAAAAAAAACGAATATTATAAAACAAAATACAAATATTAAAACAAATATATTTTTATTACATTTACGATGTTGAATGAAAAATAGTAATTCTATGAAAAATTAATTTAAAAAAATATCATTTTGTTCTGAAGAATTTTTTTTTTTTTTAATATATTTTTTTTTCACCTAATATACTCTGTCCCTATCAAATGAAAAAATACATCAAAAAACTAAACTGTTTGATACCATGGTCAAAGTAGCGTCAATGAGCTGGAGATGATCAGGGCATATAGCCCGTTCAGACGACAATAGATGGACCAAAATAGTTATTCAATGAAGACCGTAGCAAGAGAAAAGAAGTAGAGGAAGATCACCTACTATCTGGACTGACATCAAGCGAATAGTCACAAATTGGATGTAGGAGGCACAGGATCGCGAAGACGATTTAGGATTTATCAAAAAAATATTTTGTTAGTCGGTCTAAGTCAAGAGTTTATCAATATACATATGAGTCCACTACTATTCACAATACTGCTCGATACAACCATTAAAAACGCCAGAATAGAAGTAAAGAAATACCACACCGAGCAATGGAAATTGAAGCAAATGAACATCTCAGAGCTATGCTACGCAGACGACAAGGTTCTAATCGCTAGCAATGAAGAAAATCTGGAAGGTAACCTAGACATCTTTAGCAAGTGGCTTAGCAGAATAAATATGAAGATCAGCTCCAAGAAAACAAAGAGTATGATCATCAATGCAAAACCGGAAAAACATTTTATTACACTAACGGAAAAACACTCTAACAGGTTGAGCAGTTTAAGTATCTGGTATTTGTTCAGACGGAAAAATAGACAGGGATATAACAGAACTAGTTGGGGCTGCTGGTAAACTGTTTAATAGCATCAAGACCTCCTTCTTAGGGAAAAAGGAAATTCCGACAGAGACTTGATCTTTAAAAAAGTAGCCATACTAACACTTACAAATGGGTAAGAAGCTTGGACAACAACAGAGCAACTTAAAAGCAGAATAAGAAGCAGCGAAATGAGGTTCCTATGGAAGATCAAAGGGAAGACAAAACTGGACCGAATAAGAAACACAGAGTATAGAGAAGAACTGGGAACAAAACCAGTAGAAGAAGTAATAGAAGAAGGCCAGTTGAGGTGGTTTGGTCATATAAAAAGGATGGATGAAAGTAGATACACAAAAAAGGTTTATGAAGCCAGGGTATCCAAAAGAAGACGCTGAGGAAAACCTAGGAAGAAATGGAATGTAGAAATAAGAAATGCTGTAGAGAGAAGAAATATCCCCTCAAGTGAAACAAGAAGTAGGACTCAAAATAAGTATGGAAAAAACTGTGAAGACGTTCCCCCGTGAAAGAAAAAGACAAGTACAACTATCATTCAAACTCTCACAAAGCCCGACACCAGAGATGGTAAAAAAGGCTCAACGATTAAGTAGGTAGGTATATTTTGTTAATTAATTTACCTTCAAAACCTTTTATTTAACGCCCCGCTTAAATTTAATAAAATAAGTATTCACATCAATGTACATTATTCAGAATTTTATTTATTTTTTCAGATTTTTAATCCAGCCTCTTTGGAAAATAGAGTGGGGGACAAAAATAAAAAAGACTCTTAGGCTCAGCCGTTCGAGCACAATTTGTACTTTACAGATAGACAGAACGGCACATGAGTGATGGTATATGAGTATAAAGTATAATCTATATATATAAAATCGTAACTAAGCTACCTACTCATAATCAACGCCCAGCCCAAACCACTGGACCTATAATCATGAAATTCGGCGAGTATATTCCCTCCATGATGTAAGCACCCACTAAGAACGGATTTTTCGAAACTCATCCTCTAAGTGGGTGAAAAGGGGGTTATAAGGGGTAAAATGTGGCTTCACGGTTTCCTTAATATCTCTTAGGTCCAATAAGATATCGACTTGGTTTTTGCTTACAGTAATTACGCATGTAAATATTAAAAAACTTATTTCAGGATTTTGTCCTAATCAACCCCTAAAGGGGTGAATCTACAATCAGGGTAAATTATAGCACCCTTCGCATCTTCTGTGTTTATTTTGTTATAACATTCTTTTTTGGCATATAGGTGTCTTTTTAAAATATTTAGAAAGTGTTTTGACCGTTTTTTTAAATTCCACCCCTAAAGGGGTAAATTGGCATTTTTTATTCGATAGGATGTCTTCTAGACAAAGAAACATAAAATTTTGGGAGTATTTCCCTTTTATGACTTAAGGACCCCCTAAGAAACGATTTTTCGAAATTCGACCTCTCAGGGGTGAAAAGGGGTGAAATGTGTTTTCACGGATTCCTCAGTATCTGTTAGGTCAAGAATATATCGCCTTGCTTTTGCTTACAAAGACTACCCACATAAATGTTGAAAAACTTATTTTTCAGGATTTTGTCCTAATCAACCCCTAATGGGGTGAATCTACAATCAGGGTAAATTATAGAACCCTTCGCATCTTCTGTGTTTATTGTGTTATAACATTCCTTTCTGGCATATAGGTGACTTTTTAAAATCTTTCGATGGTGTTCTGACAGTTTTTTAAATTTCATTCCTAAACGTAAACGACGTAAAAACCCACTAAGAAAGGATTTTTCGACCCGTATGGGGTGAAGAGGAATATAATGTTTTTTCACGGATTCCTCGATATCTCTTAGAGATGATCTCTCACAGATGAGATATTGACTACGTTTTTTGCTTATAAAAGTTACCCGGGCACATGTTTAGAAACAAACTACGAATTTTACACTAATGAGCCTCTAACGGGGTGAATCTACACCTGAGGAGAGAGTCAGCAATGTGATTTATAAAGAACCATGCCTTATAATAATTGCACGATGATGGCAAACCGTCAATATACCGTAGCGAAGCACGGGTACTCAGCTAGTATAATAATATAAAATAATTTATTTGCCAGAGCATTTACAGTAAAAATTTAAAAACAAAAGACAATTTCTTATTTACATATACCTGTAAAACAGTATGTATACTTAAAATTATAATTTAATATTGTATTAACATTTGTACAATTAGTTAGACTAACAAATTTCGGTTGCTAGGGGAAAAAGGCAAAAAGCTAGCACTTGTTCAACTTAATAATAATTAAATGTATGTGGTTGTGGAAGAGTCGTGTCGTTGCGGACAGCAATGAAAACCAATCAAATCAGCTGACAAGTTTCGAATAAGATTTATTCTTCATCGGAGCTACAATAGGATATATAATATAAGTATATATAACAGTAGAATGTAGTATAACAATAATAAATTATAATTATAACAGTATGAATAAGAGTATAATGTAGAATGTAGAAACTGAATAAGTATATAAAGTAAAAATAAAAATGAAAATAAAAATACAAAAGTCAAATGAAATAAAATTTATAAAAAGTAAATAAATAAATATAAATAAATAAAATAGATAAAGATAAAATAAAATAAAAGTAAAAAATTAAATTAAAAAAAAAACATAAATAAAGTGTATGCATACCTGATAAGAGTATTAAAATTCATAGAAAAATGTGTAAGAGTGCATGTTGGAAAATATTAGTTAAAATTGATAAAAAATAAATTTAGAATTTTAATACTCATATCAGGTATGCATACACTTTATTTATGGTTTATTTCATTTATTTATATTTATTTATTTATTTATTTTTTATAAATTTTATTTCATTTGACTTTCGTATTTTTATTTTATTTTATTTTACTCATCACTATTTTTTATATCATTGTTATATTATTTTTATATCATTTTTAAATCATCATTTTTTATAATATTTTTTTATATTTTATTTAACTTTAAAGTTTATATTTTATATTTTTTATTGTTATAATTTTTATAATTTTTATAATTTTATATTTCTTATACATTTATTTATTTTATTTTTATTTTTATTTTTACTTTATATACTTATTCAGTTTCTACATTCTACATTATACTCTCATTCATACTGTTATAATTATAATTTATTATTGTTATACTACATTCTACTGTTATATACACTTATATTATATATCCTATTGTAGCTCCGATGAAGAATAAATCTTATTCGAAACTTGTCAGCTGATTTGATTGGTTTTCATTGCTGTCCGCAACCCGTACAACCTTCTTCTTTAACTTATTATAATTAAAGAAGTATATGTTTAATACGCTTATGTTTATATTTTTTCTATTTTAAGTCATATATTTTATATACATATTTTAATGTATAGTTGCCCAAGTTTTTAATTACATTATTGGCACTTATCATTTCACTAGTACATTTATCGAAGAATTTTTTGTGAGCGAAAAAACATGATCTTTCACGTAGTCAATATTCAATTCTTGGTGCATTTGTGTTATTCTTGTCCATCTGGGATAGTTCCCAGTGATTTGAGGCACTTGTTCTGTATAACCAGAAGAGATTGAATATTGGCTGCGCTTGAATTGCTCCAAACAGGAGCTGCATATGAGAACACGGGTAGTATGCACGTTTTGTATATGAGCATCTTATTTTTATTGCTTAATTTACTATGTTTGTTAAACAGTGGGTATACTTGGCACATTGCTTAGAGCGCTTTGTTTCTAACATGTTGTATATGGCTAGTAAAATTTAATTGTTTGTCTAATTTAACCCCTAAGAGTATAAAGTATAAGAGTTTCTTGGAAACCCTAAAAAAGTGCAATCTATTAGCCCCATAAAAGACGAGCCTACAATTGCCGTATCTTCAATCTAACTTTCCACAGAATCAGCTAGCGTGCTTTGTATATGTTTCGTGGAAACATATTAATAAAATACGAATAAATAAAGCTACGTCAAGGTCAGTTTAATTGTAAAATTACACTAATCAGTTGTCGTGGGCAGTGAACGTCCCCGCTCCCCCTCATATTAAAGTCAAATGGCGTTATTCCAGTTATTTATTTGAATTACATTTGAGTAGCTGTGTTTGTCAGCCCGCCCATTTGATGATATGAGTATTTTCATTGGTTAATGGATGATGAAAACATTAATAAAACTGTTCATTCATCAACATCATATGCTAAGTTATACATGCTAACATATTTTTTCATGTGCAATTTATTATAGTGCGCCTTGGGAATGTTTGTGTATTTTTGTTTGTCATGGAAAATTATTACATTAAAGTGTTATAATTGTTATTTACAGTATTATACAATGAAACAAAATAATAATTACATATAACAAATGAAAAACAATGTCATAGTAATATACTAATGTGTCATCATCATCATCAACTATGTTAGTTTGGCCAATAAAACAATATAATTAAAAAAAAAAAAAAAAAACTATGTTAGTTATCATTGGCTGTAAGACTTCTCTAGTTTTTTCCACTCCGGTTTGTTGTTCCAGCTATGTCCTGCATACATTTTATTGTCACTGGACTACCTTTGAAATCTACCTCATCATCCTTCAACCGTCTGAATCCACTGCTTAGATACGTATAGGCCTCCAGTAGCGGACTGGCAAAATTTTCTGGCCCTGGAAAATTGGAATAAATAAGCCCCATAGTGTCAAAAGCCGGCTTCATTGATCCAAGAATCGGTCCTATAGGGTCAGCCTACCGGGAAATTGCTCGGTGTTCCAGCGGGACAGTTCACCACTGCAGGCCTCCCCCTTAAAAATGTCGTTTTCTCTGTCTTGAGTTTCTTGTAGCTAGTTCGTAGATATACGCTTTAAGTCATCAGTCCAGTGAGTGGGCGGTCTTCCTCGGCTGTTTATTTACCCAAGGTTTCTATTAAAAAATCCGTTTGATCCATCTATCGTCTATCATCAGGGCCGCCGAGAGGATTTCTGGGGCCCGAGAAACCTTCTGTGTGGGTCCCGGGGAGAAATTTTCTTTGGGGGCCCCAGGTAATGATCAATTCTGTATCCGGGAGTTTTTATTATAATACAGGTGAAAATACTACTGATGACCTAAAAAAGAGGTCCTCACATACAAAAAACAAGTGATGAGCACAAATAGGTCCTCACTTCCAAAGATACAAGTGATGAGCAAAAAAAAGGTCCTCACTTCCAAAATAAGTGAGTGACGGCCACGCGCCTACTCTTGGTTTTGGTCTCCATTAATTTTTGGGGCAAGATTATCTTTACTTCTGCAAAAGTGTCCCGCCGAACTCCTTTTTAGTTGACATATTGAGTGATAATGTCAGTCACTTTTGATTTACTACGGAGATACTTGTCTTTTTGTCTATCCGAGTAATCCCTACCTTACGTGTCCATGTCACTTTGTGCTGCCTGCATCTTGGAGATGATGTTTTTATTAAAAGCCCACGTCGTCGTACCGTAGACACACATTGGCAGGATACACTAATCAAAAGTTTGACATTTTTGTTTGGGAAATTTAGTAGAAACATCAGTGACCAGGTTATTATGTTCTCTTCCCTAACGTAAACCACTTATGCCCGGTTGCAAGAATCAGGATCAAACGGCTTTATATCCGATCAACGTTGATTTGCATCAAATCGTGTATCAAACTATTGCATAAATACAAATTACCTCTTGATCGTGGAACAAATTGCGTATTAAATTGATACCCGAAAATTCACCGATCAAGTCGAGATCAAGCCAAATTCCTACCGCCATTTTATGTTAAATATTTTGACGTATGACATACATATCTCGTTTTGAAACATTTTTATTATCGTTAAACAATGGTGTTAAGATTTAATCTGGTATCAACGGTGATTTGAGAACAGTTGATATGAGAATTGATCTCTATTCTTGCAACCGGGCATTAATGTATCATTTTCATGCTGGTGTTGGAAGCGTGGAACAAGAAATCCAACCAATAGGATCGCTCTGTTTTTTAAAAAACCCGTACCATGGTTTCGTGGGCAATGTATTAAAAGCGCGATGTCGCAAGTTCAGAAATTTCAACTCTAGTGCTGGCCGTACCATCAGGCATGCGCATTTCGCTGTCTTCCACGTTAAAATTGTAACTTAACCTAACCTGGCCATTACCACATTGTTAAGCTGCTTAACAAGACCGGCCATTTCATTTTGGAAATGCTATACTTATAACTTCTAAAAAACACTTACAACACAATTCTGCCGAAAAAGAACTAACAAAAGAAAAACATTTTATTTATTTTTTATTACCTACTATGAAATAAAATGTATAGTTAAGACGTGCTGTCATCTTCGTTCTGCTTTATTAAGAATCATAGCTTCCTATTTAGCATAGTTAAAAGAGTGCCATAAATTGTTAGTATTTTATTGGGCTTCGTATATTGAAATTTACGAGGTTGCAGTTTAGTTTTACTGCCTAAAAGTCACAAACAATAACGTACCGATACATAAAACATGACATAATTGCCGGTATTTATTAAAATTAGGTTGTAAAGCCAAAAGGAAATGACTGCGATTAACAATAACTTAACCAGGAACACCAAAACTGTTAGGTGCATTTTAAAATACTACTTTAATCTTTTAATATTTTTGTTCCGGTTCAATTAAAAAAATAAATATCGATTAGGTTGCGGTTTTCGTTCCGGCAAAAATAACGGTTTTTTTCGGTTTTCGTTTCAGTTCCGAGTGATAAATTTTTAAATGCTTTTATTTGTATTAGAAATTTATTTTCTACTATAATTTAGAAGAACATTTTATTCTTTATTTTGTAATAATCATACCAAGGCCGCTGCCAGGGGGGTCTGAGCGTTAAAATAAAGTAAATATTATTTAAGATAAATGGTTTTTATTTTATAACAATACTTTGTTAAAAGTATTTCACAAAATATTTTCTAAAATACAGTCAGCGCTCGCTTAACATACATCCGCTTGAGGTACGGTCGATGTTACGTACAGATATATTTTGGTAAAATGTCCGCACAAACGTACGAATATCCAAACGAACGTACACTTCACTTAGACCCGTCGGCGAAAATGCATATAGATTTCGGTAACACGCAAATTTTGACGGACAAACAAGACGGGCAATGACTGAAAAGATTATAAAATTTTATGTACTTTTTTATTCACACTAAATACTAACAATATAATGTATAGAAAATAAACAAATACAATGCATTGCATAAAAAAATTACCTATAAAACGAAATATATAAACTTGCCTCTTGACCAATTTGAAAAATAACTTAAAAGTAATATGTAATGGGATTTTTATGATACGTAATTGATATGAAATCGTTATTGCTTTAAACAAATGATTGTTAGATTTTAACTTTTGTGCTCAAATGTGTACACTTAAATTAAAAATACGATAATTCTCTAATAATTAAAAAAAAAATCTGGCGTATGCCCATTCACAAAGCGGCGATTGTACGATCGTGCGGACAAAGTGTACGTTCGTACGGACATGGAGAAGCAATGTGAGTACCAAAAAAATGGTAATCATGTACATTTATATGAAAATATACTGTCCGGCTAACGTACAAATCGCTTAACGTACAACACATTAGGAACGCATTAAGTACGTTAAGTGAGCGCTGACTGTATTGTATTAAATATTGAAATATCTCACTTATTTACTTTACATCAAAAATGTATATGAGGAAATTTTTTTGTTTTCTCTTGAAGCAGTTTTTAAGAAAAATATTATTTAGGGGAGTTGTTACTTATAATGTTGAAATATCTCATGTATCCTTTACTTAACAGCAAAAATGTATATGAGAGAAGAAACTATTTCTCTCTGTTCATTTTCTGATGGTACTAACTACATCTTTCTGTATCTTTTGTTAAGATTTAATTTTTTTGTAAAATATTAATAAACAGTTCCCACATCGTTATATAACTGAATTGATGCCAATAAATATCCCTCCTAATATAAATATTATCTTTGAAAAACTATTTTTAATAGTTAGGCCAACTTCACTGAGACGGGGCTAGTATATTGATGCTCAAATAACAACAAACATAATTAAAAATTAAACAATTTACTTACATTAGCATAAACTTGTTTAATTGTTTTTATTATATATTTTTTTAAATTCGAAGCTTACCCATGCATTTATTTATTTATTATTTGAGTTTTTATTTTACATTAAAATTACATTTGTGTGTCATGGCGTAGCTTAAAATTTCTATTAGACTACCCTACATACTAACGAAGCAACATACATTACGACGAATTCTAGGGGTAGAGGGTGGACGAAAGTACAAGAATTATGTTTCTTAGAAGTTGTTACATTCGAATTTTAGCTGATAGTTATTTTACCATTAAATATAGTTGGCCATAAAATATGGTTGGAGTAACAATGGAAAAGATACCTTAAATTTAGACAGGTCACCTATGGAAAAAAATAGGAGGAGAATATTTTGTTAATTGACGAGAATTAGTCGTTGAGAATTTTTATCTCCTAAATTGGGATTTGGAAGGCCAGCAGGCCATTACAGTTCAATATATTAGAGTATTGTCAAACCTACAGATCACGTTATGGAAAGGAGATAACAATTATATTATATTGTTTAGATAACGTATATCACATTGTGGATAGCTCAACGTACTGATTTCGTTGTTTCAACTTGTAGAGGTCACCTTTTTTTCATTAACCACCGATTTATTAAACACCTTTTCATTAATTAAACGTAAAATTCGAGAAAACTTCGAGATTACTAGATAGAAATTACCCCGATTTGGATTTCCCCGACATCGCAGTATAAGCTGGACAGTACCGGAGCAGACAGAGTTGGATACAAGAGAAGCCATATCCTTTACCAAAATATTACAGACAGTTCGGTATAAGCTGTCTGATAGTCATTAATCTTATGGTTCAGAGCGATAGTTATTTCCCTATTTTTCTGTCATCCTTATTATAAAAATTGTAAACAAGTGCACTTGGTGTTAGGCTGGGGATAAATTTCGATCTGTATACTAAAGATTACGATAGTCTGTTCTCTCTCTCGGTTCCGTACATTTATACTGCTATTGCGTTACGTAAAATTGCGTTTATTTTCTGTCAAATTTCTTTATACTTAACATATATTAATTAAATTAATTGATTATACCGTCTAATTGTTTTAATTACTTGTATTTCGACCCGCTATCATCTATAGGGTGCAAGGGGGGCCAAGGAGAGGAATCCCTGGCAACATCTCTGTTAATTCAGCGGGCTCAAGACCAGGTGGCGCTCTTAAGAAAATAAAAGCCCGGTCCTTCTCCACTGAGCAGTCGCAAACATATACCCTGCACCCAATACTATTCTTGACCCTCGCATAGGGTGACAAAGTAACCGTACTTATCTTATCTTTTGTAAAAAGCAAAAAATTGATAATTACTGTCAGCATAATGTTTAACCACTACCCCTCCTTTTTCCGGGCTAACTGCTCCAGACATATATAACTAAACTAATACTCGTTGGACATTGGATTTTCCTAAATGTGTAGCTAAAGTGTTAAAGTTTTCAGATGTAAAAATGCAAATATTAAACTAAGATTTTTATCTACTAAAGACAGGTAACAAATAAATTGAAGAAGACGCACGCTTTGGTATAAAATAAATTTGTTCTTCAAATCGTTAAATTTCATTACTAAAATGCACACCTAATAATACAGAGTGTGACAAAATATGGCTATGAATGCTACGGTAGAATAAAAATAAATTACTTTTTTCAAAAATTTATTTTTATTTATTCAGTCTTTTTTTCATTTAGTTTAATAGTCCCCTTTAGAATCTAAATACCGTTGACACCGATCAAAAGATGACTGTAATAGGTGGGCGATTTCCTCGAGTGGTATATCTTTTAATGTACAATTCGCAGCTTTTTGAATTGTGTTTACGTCGTCAAAATAGTATTTTTTCAATGGAATTTTGAGTCTGGGAAGTATAGAGAAATGACATGTATCTAGCGAATTTAGCTCCTTTTGAATAAATAAAAAGGAATTTACTAAAAAATATTACAAATTTTTGTTTTATCGCAGCATTTCCTGCCAGACCTAGGTATATTGGCACAGTATAGTTCAGGAGATTGACAGAGGAACGATACACAAATATATCTATTTCACGCAATTCTTTGTAAGCTACCAATAACGTATTTGCACTACTCATACCAAAGTACGCCCGCAGTTTGGTATATTTGAATATATTCAAATCAACGTATTGTGTTTTTATATACGGACTGCTTTTAGTGAAGCTGTGGCAAGAGTAACTGAAAAAGTGCCATATTGCTTTTTCAGTATGCGAACGAATGGCATCGATTAATTTTTTTAATCTCGTCGTTTGGATCCAATATACTTTTTAACAGTTACCGGCCAATTAACTTCTCCTCAAGTTTATTGTCACGTGCGTGGTATGATTGAAATGCTACTCCTGGTTCCAAAAATACAATTTATTAAATATATATCACATTTACAATGTTTTACTGTTGTCAATGTAATTTAGGGTGACCATTTTCTTAAGAAGGCAATACGGGACGGAACAAAAAAAAAGGTCCTCATCTCCCAAATCCAAGTGAAGAGCAAAAAAAAGGTTCTCACCTCCCAAATCCAAGTGAAGAGCAAAAAAAGGTCCTCACCTCCCAAATCCAAAATGCGGGACAATGCGGGACAAAATGTTGAAATGCTGGACGCATCTTAATACGGGACAAAATGTTAAAATGTGGGACGAATGGTCACCCTAATGTAATTGTATGAATCTGGCCATGGAGTGGGGGAAGTCGGTCCACTCCGTGTTGGCCAGGATCGGCTTGGACCTATATCTGAGGCGGGGGCTACCCAGCAGGGAGTCGAGGAACCTGGAAAAGCCTTCGCCCATTCACATGGTACTGTTTGCTTGGCTCATCAGCTGTGCGGGTAAATGGCGTCGGTGTCTCGGTCGTCTCCGTGTGGACTGGTACGTGTAGAGAAGTTGGCTAGGTTCCTCTGCCCCGATACCGTGCGACGTCCATGCATTTGTACTAGTGGTTGACCTAGTTCCAATATTCATTCGTCGTGACAAATATTTCCTTATTACGAAAATGCGGCGTATGCATTTCGTAATCAGGTAACATATGCTAGACGCTGACAAGTTTTTTAATCAAACAGCTGAGTATCACAATGTCTAGATGTCGCAATCCTGATCTAGGATTACCTTTGTGACAATATCAGTAGAATCTTAGATGTTTTAGGGCTGTAGTATTCCAGATAACGAATAACGTAAATAACAATAGTTCTGAAATAATAATTACAAGGCGCAAAATTAGCCGTTACACATTTAATAGTATCTAAGTCCCAACTTCCGAATCTCCAACAATGAAAGAGTTAAAAATTTATAATTTTTATTGAATTAATTTTTGGTACCGCACGTTTAGTTGACAGCTATATAAAACATTTACCTCTACATCAAGGTAATTTAACGATGAAATTATCCATGTGATTATTCAGTGCAGTGATGCATTAGATTAAATCCCATTAAGCATTCGGATGTCGGATATCTGGCAATAGTCAGCGACCATAGCAGTCGGTAACAATGCGGCGCGCTGCCAACACATGACAGATGACAGGAAGGAACCAGCGACTTGTCCAGTCCATTCCGCTGCGGTACAATAACAGAAACATTTAAATAAATGCTTCCACTCAACGGATTAATACCACGAATTTCAATATAATATGTCATGCTTCGCTGCTTTGTAATACTAAAATTTAAATCATGCTCCAAAACTGTTTGTAGTGTTTTAATCATGTAACGGAAAATATAAATTTTGCAAACCAAACATGTTGGATCTCTGGTCAAAAAGTTTCTGATATTAAAATGCCTAGTTGAGAGAATAAAGTCTGTTCCAAACGGTTAAGCGGAGCTAGATTTTGCAATCTAGTTACTTTAATCGTTTAAATCGTGCTTTTCGGCAGTTTTGTTTAAGCTTTGTAAATCATACTTACAATAAACATTTTTTGATTAAGATTAATATCATTTTAAAATGTCATTTTCTTTATATTTTGACTTTTTGTGTCATTATTAATACAAATTTCCCATTTATTTATTTTTTTGTCATTAAATATGTAAAAAAAATAATTTAATTTTGACATATGTCATTCGTTTCCATGGTTTCATTGTTGGAATTTTAAATTTTGACATTCCAACGTGAGAAATGAAATAACCCAAGCCAGGTCCCTTCTCGTGACAACCTAAAAGAACAAAATTCCCATTTAGTTCAGCCTAACCGTTAGGAACAGAGTGTATATATAGTGCCCAAGAAGAGAGGAGGAATTGTACATTTTTTTGTGCAGACATAATGAATAAAAACATACACATACAAGTTACAAATATTTATAGCATGTACCGGAAATATAAGAGAGTAACCAGATAGTTTAATCGCAAACTATCTGGTAATAATTTTTGTTGGTACTATTTTGTTGGTTAATTTAAAGGACACTTTATTCAAATGACAGTTTTGTTAAGAACTATAAGAACATTTCTTAATATTCTGTGGTGTTCAGCACAGTATGTAGATATGTATCAACTATATTTATTAAACGATATACTTTCAACTGATTCATCGTCACCTGAAAGCGATGTTGATAAATGAATCATGGATTATTTGAACAGAGTGCAGTTTCGCGCCATATAAAAGTGGAGGGGATTAAGAAACCGAAAAGAAAACAGGGCTCTATCTTGTTTGATGAGAAAGGAGAACGGATCGAAATCGAGTGAATATCCGGAACAGGGTATTCTAAACCGAGTATCCGAAACCACCATCAATATCGGCGTGACATCCCCAGGTGAGCCTAGGCCGCCTGTTACCAGGTTTCATGACCATATTTTCAATCTGTGTAGATTACAATAGTATTGCTCAAAAGCAATATGGTCAGTATTACGTTCATTTTTTAGTGTACACAGAAAAGCACCTATAGTTTATAGCCGGTTGCGAACGACTAAGCAGAATCTGTAATTTGTAGAAATATTTTTGACACAAATTATTAGACATAATGAGTTAAACTAACATCCATACCATTGCCTAGCGTTCAAACAGCATGTACAAACGATTTAACGCTTGCAACCACAGGCTTGCTCAAAACTGGGTACCCAGAACCGGGTATCCAAAACTGGGTAACCGGAATCGGATATCCGGAACGTATTCGAAATCGGGTATCCGGAACCGGGCATTTGAAACCTGGTATTCGCAACCGGATATCCGAACTGATATCCGGGTTACTCGTACATTACGTTCCTAGTTCCCAGCACGAATTTATATAATGTTATTACACTTTTTAGCTTTGTAAAATGCTTACAAGAGATGTTAAAAAATATATATGACGCTTTATTATACTTCTATACGAAGAAATATACCTATAGAGCAGGGATGGCCAAGACGTCGACCGCAAGGCCTTTGGAAGTTGTCCGCGAAGCTGACTTGAACATTGACAAATTATAGTGATAAATTCAGAGCGTATTTGAATAAAAATTAAATTATAACATTCCTCATTAAGGAATTCGAAGGAAGATTCGTGGAATTTGCCAAACTTGGAAATATCGCTAGTTTTCTGTCTTATCTATTTAATGTCAACATCAATATCGAAGACATCGCTATGAAATTAAATGAATTTCTAGGTACAGGTTCAGAGGGACTCGAAGAACAAATAGTTAATATTAAATGCGATATAGGTACATTTAAAATCAATGGCTTCAAATGAGAGCTTCTGGAAATTAATAAGCAGGGATAAATATCCAAATACCTGGAGAGTTGTTGCATATTTCTTTAATGCCTTTTTTGGTTTAACATACTTATGCGAATCAGCATTTTCCTGCATGAGTGCGATAAAGATTAAACTTAGGTCACAATTATCGGATCTACATTTGGAATCGTGTTTAAGAGTTAGTTTAAGTTCATATGAGCCAAATTTGAACAAACTTGTCGAAACTATGCAGTGCCAAGCGTCATCAAATTAAAAAAAAATCCATTAATTTTGATTTTTTTTTTTACTCTGTAACTTTTATATATATATATTTTTTTTGTTGTAAAATTTGCTTCTCATTTATTTTAATACAAGGTGTCTCAAAAGAAATTTTATATTTATTTAGCTTACTGCGTGAACGCAACGAGGGGCGTGGGGGTTATGTCAATCGGTAGCCTGGCTCTTGGGAATTCAGTCGCTATGGAGCGTTTCTCGGGAGCAGACCGCGCGTTATGCGTGCGAGAGTTTTATAAAAACGGTGATTCGGCGACTGTAGCGCGTAGAAAATTCTGCAGTATTCGAGGTTTTCGCCACTTAAATGATGCGCCAAGCATTAGCTCTCATTCGACATTGGGTTAAAAAGTTTGAAGAGACTGGTACAATGCTGGATAAATCAAAATCCGGGCGACCTAGGTCATCAAGAACGGTAGAAAACGTGGAGAATGTTAATCAGTCTGTTCGTGACGACCCGAACCTTTCAATTCGGAAGCGCGCAAGTGCTTTAAATGTGCATAGATCATCATTACATCGCATTATGCACAAAGACCTAAAGCTGCATCCCTACAAAATTCAATTGGTGCAAGAATTAAAGCCCCAAGATGCCAGTCAGAGGCTTAATTTCGTAAATCAGGTGATTGAGCGATTTTCAACGTTTACCAACATTTTGTTTTCGGATGAAGCTCATTTTCATCTTAATGGCCACGTAAATAAGCAGAACTGCCGCTACTGGAGTGCAACGAATCCGAAACGCAAACATCAGAAACCCCTACATTCGCCTAAAGTGACCGTATGGGCTGCGATGTCGGCGCGAGGAATTATCGGCCCTTACTTTTTTGAAGACAAAAGGGGGCGTGCAGTTACAGTGAATTCAGAGCGTTATGTGGAGATGTTAGACAACTTCTTGGTACCTGAACTGCAAAACTTTCCTGGCTATAACCAAAGAACATGGTTCCAACAGGACGGAGCAACTTCACACACGTCCAATATGTCTCTGCCACGTGTTCGTGAAATTTTCTCAGGCAAATTGATCTCCCGGAGAGGTGACATAAATTGGCCTCCACGCAGTCCAGATTTAACCCCTATGGACTTTTTCCTATGGGGTTATCTTAAATCTAAAGTTTACGCCAATAAACCGACTTCACTGGCGCATTTGAAAGAAAATATCCGTCACGAAATGGCAGCCATCCCTGAGTCCACCTGCCGAGACGTCATAAGTAATTTTACTGTTCGATTAAATGAGTGCCGAGAACGCGAGGTTCTACATTTAGACGATATTATTTTTAAGAAATAAATCCCCAAAAAGTGTATTTTAATAATTAATAAACATTTTTTCTATATACGGCTTACTTTTTTTTTAATCGATCCACTAAATATAAAATTTCTTTTGAGACACCTTGTACAATCGTAAAAAAAATAATTTTATTTTTCCCCTATATTTTCTTATATATTTTTAAATTGAGGACCAGTTCTAGAAAATAGTAATTTATATGTAATTAAATAGCAGTCATAGTGAAATGTCTTCGTCATCTGTTCGTAAGTATCTTCTAAAAACGGCACCAATTCGTAAATATCTAAAATTTCATAAAAAAGGACACCAGTTCGTAGTATCTTCCAAAAAACGTCGATTTATGAGTACTTAAAAAGTCCTTTAAAACAACACCAATTCGTAAGTACCTTCTAAAAAAAACGTCTTTGAGCCTTCGGGTACATTTTCACAAAAAAAGCCACCCCCAACATCTAATAGTTTGGCCACCCCTGCTATAGAGTTTGCTACAAAATGCTGGTCGCCTCAGTACAACATTTATGTAAATCGTTTAGAAAATGTTCAAAAGAAATGTATAGAGTAACTAGTAAATGTATATAAAAAATTGATGTGAAGTGTGAATTTTCACACATTGCAGGGTTTTGCAGGTATATAATAAGTGAAGGCGGCATGCTGAGTGTGTAGGACAAATTTTGCTTTGTAGTAACCACGGCAAAATGAACGATCTTTTTAAAATAATTTAACGTCTGTTAATCTCAGAGCTTTAAAAACAAATTTTATGTTTTTAAAGCTCTAATATCATTATTTAGGTTTCTAAATAAGTGCAGTATTTTTTTTATATAACAAGGTTCATTAAGATTTTGAAAATTGCGCCTATGGCTTTCATTGGTTGTCTTAAATCATACGCTCCACCCCTCTGGTTTCGTATAAATGACACATAGAATGAAAATATAATTCCAATTGGTTATTAAATTTACGCTCTTGAAAATTAAATTCAAAATTTGCTAAAATATAACTAGAATTTTAACAAATTAATTTAAACAAAATAAAAATTAAAAAAAAAACAAACAAAAAAATTGACTCCACAAGCCAGGAACGAACCTGCGTGGTGTATAACAAATCTGTGTAGTTGGCGCGCAACATAGCCTCTAGACCACCACACGCTTAACAACTCAGCGTGTTATATGAGTATAAGCTATATGCATCGTCAACAAAAAAACACAAAAATAGCGTTATTTTCCGAAAACATAATCTGATCAAAAATTCCTGTTGTAATATTCCGGTTCACACCAATGTACATTACTTAGAATTTTTTCAGATTTTTAGTTTAAACTAGTGCTGGGAACCGAAACCGGTTTTTCGGGTACCCGGTTCCGGTTTTCGGGTAAAACCGGGTTTGTAATTTTCGCGTTACCCGGATACCCGGTTCCGGATACCCGGTTTCGGATACCCGGTTTCGGATACCCGGTTTCGGATACCCGGTTTCGGATACCCGTTTTCGGATACCCGGTTTCGGATACCCGGTTCCAGATACCCGGTTTCGAATACCCGTTTTCGGATACCCGGTTTCGGATACCCGGTTTCGAATACCCGGTTTCGGATACCCGGTTCCAAATACCCGGTTTCGAATACCCGGTTCCGATTACCAGGTTTCGAATACCCGGTTCCGAATGCCCGGTTCCGGATACCCGGTTCCAGATACGCTATTCCGAGTTCCCTGATTCAAACTTGATATTTAGTATAAATATAAATTGTTGAAATTGAAGGGTTTGAAATTAAGAAAAATGTAGATCTTTCCTTAAAAATTTTATTTTTATACTAGATGTACATTTCGTTCACCACGTGAACATTATCAATAGACTCGGTGTGAATGGGGGTGAATTAGGGTATTTGAACATTTACGATTATTGTAGGTAATGGTTATGAATTGGGGAATTTTTATAATTAGGTTCTTGGGATTATCTCGAAAAGCGGGTTTTGTAAAGGACTTAAGTCGGTGGTGTTAATTAGAATTTTGGATTTTTTTTTTCTTTTTTTCTTCTATCGCCTATGAAACACAATAATTAGTTGAATATAAAAATAGTTACATATAATAAACTGTTACAATACATATTATTAATATTGATGACAAATTTTGTCTTTACAATATTTATTGAACATTTTAACAGACACATTGGTAATGTTAACATCTGAGAAATTATTATTGTAAGTACTACAGAGTCTGACTATTGGAGAATTTTGGTAAGAATTCGTATTCGCAAAAGATATACAAAGAATCGAAGAAGATCGCGTATTGTTTATTACACTGGAACATTAATAGTGATTAAATTTTGTAGTTCAACACAAGATAATAGATTATTAAGAATTTTATGCAAAATTTTCATGTCAGTCAAAGTGCGACGATCCTTTAGTGTGAGAAAATTAAACTCGGCGCAACATATATTATAATTGATATAGTTATAATATATCAAAAATATATATTATAAAGAAGTTTTTTAGAATTAAAATAAAGTAACGATTAAATTTTTTTTTCTATTAAACATTGAAAATGTATATAAAAAAAACGTACGTAGTAGATGCACGTCAGCAAGTATTATTTAACGTATCTCAATCACAATAACCGTAATTGTTATGATGCTGGAAACCGAAAAATGTTTAACGGGTATCCGGTTCTGGATTTCGGGCAAAACGGGTACGTAATTTTGAAGTAACCCGGTTCCGGATACCTCATCCCGAATACCCGGTTCCGATTACACGGTTCCGGATACCCGGTTTCGGATACCCGGTTCTTATTACCCGGTTCTGATTACCCGGTTCCGGATACCCGGTTCCGGATACCCGGTTCCGGATACCCGGTTCCGGATACCCGGTTCCTGATACCCGGTTTCGGATACCCGGTTCCGCGTACCCGGTTTCGGATACCCGGTTCCCAAACCGGGTAACCGGGTAAACCCAGAACCGGTTTTTGTTTTGGAACCGGTTCCGGTTCCGTCAAGATCGATTTCTGACACCACTAGTTTAAACCATCTGGGCTACAGGGTGTGGGACAAAATTTTTTTTGCACAATTTTGGCAAAAATAGCGTCAGAATAATTTATTTTGCAAAAATAAAATTTTGATCGTTAATCCGCGTACTAAGGGCTTTAATTTGATACCCTATTCAGAATTTAAAAAAAATATTTTTTTTTTCAATGAGCACATATTTGTTTATATTTTTAGGGGGATATGTTTTTTAAATGTTTTAGTATTTTTCCTATGTGCGGGTCAAAGAGTTGTATAAGCATGCCAAATTTAAACTCTCTAGGTTTAGCCGTTTGGCTACAATTTTTACCGAACAGACAGACAGACAGACAGACAGACAGACAGACAGACGACAAAATGACGGTATAAAGGTTTCTTGGTCATACCTACAAAACCCTAAAAATGGTCAAAATACTTTTTTTCAGTATTATTTTTTTATTTATTAGTCAATAAAAATGTGCAAAAACTAGAAAGCCATTTTATTGGTCAACCCTCATATATGAAATTCACGTGGCCAACACCACGTTTCGACCGGGCCGATAATCCCTATATAAATAGGTATACATTTAAATCCTTACGTTACGGTGTCCTTTGGTTGCGGTGTGGGGTACAAATGTACCCCATTTTTATTTTATCGTAAATAAATAATTTATTAATAATTTGTATTCAGGTTTACTATGGAATATATTAAAAATGTTTTTTTTTTTAGCTGAAATTACAATATTTTCAATTGCAATTTTTTCATACGTCCAACATTCATAAAATCCTGTTTCATACTAACCAACTAAATTTCTAGCAAAGCATAGTATACGCCCAACATACGCTACTGAGACATACAAATTCATACTGAATTGGTTGTTTAGGCGTAGCTGCTTTAAAAAATTCAGGAAATTCACCCGAGTTGACTCCGCCCTTTACTTAAAAATAACCAATAAAATTCATGAAAAATAAATTAATTAATATTAGGTGTTTAAAATAAGAAATGAAAAAAATATTTACCTACATTGTTTCATAAGTAGGTAAATAAAGTATTTATAGTATTTATAAAACTCAAGAACGATTATTTTATTCAAATTTTGTGGGGTACATTTTAAATAGCACCGCTCCGTAAGAGTTAAGTACATATTAAATACTGATACCGTATTGGAAGATGAAAAAACTAAAGTGGTGTCCCAGAGATTTGAACCTGCATCCCTGCACTCCGTATGTAATTGTCTTAATACGAAACCACGGCAAATCCTACGAAATAAATATTACTGAAAAACTTAGTAGGCGATAATTTAATTTTGTTTTCTGTGATTACAAAATTAACTGTCAAAATGGTTTTCTACTTTCTGCTTTAATATAATTCACTTCCAAAATTTAAAAGTGATAAAATGGCTAGTGCAAGCGCTAAAGGTAGTATTATTCCGTATAAGTAAGTAATAAATTATATCTATATATTTTATTCTATTAGGTAATGGCGAAGACACTGTATGCTGTAAATGTGCAGAGGATTTAATGGAAGAAATTTTGGATAAAGTGACTCGTTCTAAATCGAAACATGAAAAAAGATGTAAAGTCCATTACCGTTCCACTAGTCGAAAACAACGATGTCGTAGTTTATCATCGTCAGATAAGAAAAAGGATATTAAAAAGGAGAAGTAAGAAAATAAATAAAAAAATATTAAATATTACCACATAATAAGAATGTATAGACCCAAAATAAAATTGTTTCATTATTTCTAAAAATAAATTTTTGTTTTGATTTTTTATTACAAAAATGGGGGTGCAAAGAGTAGACTAGAGGTCGTCTAAAATCTTCCTGGTGTCTTCAAACAATTAAAAGCTTGCTTACTTCTTCTTCTTTAGGAACTACCAGTCAGGTTGACTTTTGGCCTCCCATAAGTCCTCCATCTTGATCTGTTCATTATCAGGTCTTGCCATGTGCCCTATATACCAATACTTGTTAGATCTTACGTTAGCTGATCTCTCCATCTCTTGCGAGATCTTACCAATGGTCGACGGGTATTCAATCTTCGTTCCCATATCTTCCTAACCATTATATCCTCCCACGTCCTCATAACGTGTCCTATCCACTGTACTCGTCTATCTCTTAATTCTTGTGTCTCGGCCTTGAGTACAGTTCTCGGATATCTTTGTTCTTACGGATTATCCATTCACCATTAATTTGAATGGGACCAAAGATACTATTAATATTAGTATTTATTATTTTTATTTATTGCTTATTATACTATTTAATTATTTTATATATTTATTTATTTTTACTAGCTGACGTGCCCAGTGTCCGACCCTCCCTTCACCTTTCCCTCTGGCGCTTTACTTCCCTTGCGTTTCAACGGCTGCTGTGATAACTAAGTGCAGAGTTCTTAGCATTGATGCTTTTAGGGATTTTTTCCATATAATTTTAACAATTTCGCTAGATTGTAATCTAAGAATTCGGGTTCCCTGAAAGTTATAAAAACAGGTCTGCTTTAACATAAAAGATGCCACAGACACGCTGGTATTTTTTCTTTTTTTTTTTTTTATCCGTGAAAGAGTTCTTTTAGTTTCGAGGTACATGCATAATCACAAACGAACTAATTTATACAAGGTGTTAGGTAAACGTCCGGCACAATTTTAAAGGCAGCATTGTTGGCCCATTTAGAGCTAAAAAGTCCTCAACCATTTTTGGACAAGATACGTATATCGCTTGATAACCGATGCAGTACCACCGTTTAGGAACCACTAATATTTTGTCTGTTACAACAATCACATATTTGACTGAGATAAATAGAAACCATGGAAACTATACCATAATTTTATTTCAACAAAATGCTTTTTCTATTTTATGAAGAAATAAGAAATAAGAAAAACTTGTTTAAAAAAATGTTACAAAAAAAATAATATAATTACAGCAAATGCTCAAAATGTGCTCCATTTGCATCTAAACATGCTTGGGCTCTCCGTATTAAAGAAGCTTCGGAAACCGTTCAGCATATCGTCGTTCTGCTTCCACAGCATTGCCGACAAATTCCCCATACACAAAATGCATGTCTGCATATTTTTCAATTGTGTAATGTGCTATTTTTTTAACAAAATCGGAAGAAAATTTTAGATTATGACGTACACGTACTTTCATATTCTATTATTGAACTACAATTAAAATATTTTTTTCACAACTTCTGGATTAATATGAAAAATTAAAAAGAGTCAGTGGTTTTCAAAATTTGGGGCATCTTTTTGTTTGTTTATTTTTGGACAAAATTCACATTTTAGAGACAATTGGCATAGGAAAAATCGATTGCATTCTAAGTCACCATGCTGTCTTTTAAATTGTGCCGGACATTTACCTAACATCCTGTATATTAGTATAGATTTTGTGCGTGTGAAGAATAATGAAAAAATTCAAATTTGATCCTAAAAAAATAATATAACATATAAATATAACATATTATACCTTTTCCGGCTATAATTTAACTTATAATCTACTGATTTTGGGAAATCTATGAATTAATGTCGCATGTTATTCCCACCACAAATGAACCATCTCAGCTTCCAACATACGTAGTGGTAACGCACGTGCCCTGCGTAGCTAAGGTCTCGGATTCGAATCCTGTTCAGGCATGGAATTTTCATCATAAAAAATGAGTGTTGTCCTGACTAATTGCCTTAGTAGCAAAGGCCGTAAACGTGAAATAAAAAAGAGTCTTTTAATTTATTTATAAAAATAAGTTTTAAAGACATAAGAAGAGACTTCAGCCTGCGGAAAGATTTTCTGAACACTTTGGTGCCAACCAGACTCTCCTACGATAATTAAGAAAAGAGTTTTAAGTATTTATGTTTTATGGGAATTATTTTCATATAATTTAAGGCATTTTGCATCAGGGACCCCGAGTGTCATAATAACAGGCCTATCTTAACCATAAAGGATGGCATGAACACACAAATGTATTAATTTTTTAAACTGGTGCAGCCATTCTTTAGTTTTTAGGGAAAATACGTACATTTATACATACATGCATACAAAGGAACTAATTTATAGATTAGTATTGATAATTTTTTTATGCAGGTGAGGCCAAATTGTGACCGAACTACCGGGAACTCTCCCGTTGCTCCGCCGGCCCAGCCGCAATTATTGGTTCACGAAAGTTTTAGCAAAAAATAAATAATTTTATTTGAAACTAGTGGGTGTACCCGTACTTCGCTACGGCATTTCACTACTTTAAAGCGAAGAAAGTAGAACATAACGCTCACAACGTTAAAGTTAAATATATAAAACGATAATATAATTTGCAATTAACTATTAGATGATGGGAAATACAGAAATCTCCAGCACTGCCATATATTGGTAAGTTCCGCATCAAATATCGACATATATGTACAACTTAATACATTTCTGTGCATACGTACACTTTAGACTGTGATAACTCCGTTATTATTAATCTTTGATGTACAGGGTTTAATACATTATGATTCCACGATAAATGGTCTAATTTATTATTCTAAAATAATTGATACATCACTATGAAACTCCGAGGTTATGCATCCACAAACTTATAATACAAAAACTATTACGTTTAAAAACAGAAAATTGACCAAGAGACGATATCGGTGCATGATAGGTATATGTCCTCGTGGACTTGTTTTTTTTTTTAGATCTAGTTAAGATCTACATTTTTTGCATACATTATGTCAATGTATCCCTTAAGTTTTAGCCTATGTAATCAATTCAAACTGCATGGGGAGTGAAAAATGATGGTTTTCCTCCATAACGCCCCCTATGGGGACACAGACGAAGTTGGAATCCTCACTTAAACCTTCCTCGGATTATTTTACCCCCTGTACTAAATTTGGTGAAAATTGGTCCATCCATTTGGCTTTGCATAAAGGACAAACAAACAAACAAACAAACAGAAATTGATTTTTATATATAAAGATTAACAATAATGTTCTCTGTACTGCTTGTCAATATATTAGTTAAAAGCAGCTTTAAAACAATTTCCTGATATTTACCTGTACTCTATCACTCTTTCCAGAGCACGAAAAATTATAATATAGTCAAACAAATGATCTAATAATACTACACTTTCAATATTAATAACTTATTTTTCAACCAAATATAAAAATATAAAATTCGAACTCCACCAAATTTATCACTATCTAGCTATATTTTAACTATCGATTAATATAATTCAGATAACAAGTAAAAAATAAGTCTACAAAAAAACTTTATTGTTTTATGGCAGGTTGTAAGATCTACATCACTAAAATAAAAGCTATGTAAATATAAGAAAGCGGCAAAGATGAAAGAACAGATAAACTTAGTGACTTGGTTTTACGAGACGCTTTTTGGTAAAAAATTGGTTTAATTTTGTAAATTAGTACCTTAACACGGAATAGTGAATCACATAGAAATAATACAGATTACCGACAAACAGGGCCGTAACTAGCTTTTTATGGGCCCTGGGCAAGAATTTCAAATTGGGTCCCCCTTTACTAAAAAAAAAAAACTTACCATGCATATACAATAGTTCTGAAGCTCCAGTTCTTTAATTTTTTTTAAGTTTGGTATAACAGTCTTAAGAAATATACACAAAATAATTATTCTTTCAATTGTTTATGTCCGTAATTTTAATTTCATTTTATATTTATGAAAAAACAATAAATTAAAACATCATAAATTTATTTAAATTGTATTTTTCTTGCTTTTTTTCAAAAAATTCATCAATTAAATCATTACAAACTATTTGTTGCACTATATTATGTTCAATAGATATAATTGACAGATTAAATAAACGCTCTTGTAAGAGGGTCGATCTTAAGTAATTTTTAATTAACTTCAGTTTACTAAAACTCCTCTCACAAGAAGCTGTGGTCACTGGTATGGTTAGAAATATTCTTAACGCAACAACGATGTACTGGTACGATTCGACTAATTCGAAATCGTGTATGGTCTGTAATACATTTAGAGGAGTTGCATGTTTCAGATTTTGCATCAGTCCACATACTTGAAACTTGAAACTTTCAATCTCACAACCGAATTCATAACTATTTAAATCTTTATTATATTTGCTTGACAAATCGGCTGCCGCCTTTTGCAATTCAGTAACGCTCATTGATTCTAAGGTCGAGCCAAAAAGAAATGAAAAATCTTCAAATATAATTTTCATTTGTTTATAACGCCATTCTGTTTCAGCAAGGAAAACGTCAAAAACGTTGTACATTTGCATTGCCAACGACTTTTTCTTAGTTTTTAACTTTTTTCTTCTTTAACTCGCCTAATTCGTTGTTTGGAAAATTCAGATTCTATATTCATTTCCAAAGCGATCCACAAAAATTTGTAAAAACACTGTATCCCGTAGACTAGTGTTTCTCAACTTTTTCTGGCATGGGAGCCCCCAAAATAACTTAAATATTGTGTGCGGCCCCCCTATATAAATATATATATATATATATATATATATATATATATATATATATAATTATTTTATTTACCAGTACAACAAATATTTTTAAGAGCCGGTTCTAACTTATAAATTGTTGTTGCTATACCAATATAATTCAATATTTATTTAGTCAATAATCGGGATTTATGAAAATTATTTAAAAAATAGTTTTGTTTCTCTAGTTATAGCCGATAGTGTATGCATGTATGTGTTTCTATATTGTCCATAGAAGCACATTCTACATAACAATGACTTATATTATAAAATTAACAAAATTTTCTACAAATACCTTTCCAGTCGCTCCAATTTTGGTCTGCATGGAATCCAAACAGTAAAGTCCACACTATAACACACTATTTCAAGTATTTTCTGCACTTTTATCACTTAAAAATAACTAAAAACGTCAGAAAAAAATGAAGACGCCACTTGCAAAAATCACGTATCACTACATATCAAGATGGTTAATCCTGATAAAGCTCATTAAGGAATATAGTCATTAACAATTAATAAGTAAGGAACAGAATTGCTTAAAATAATTCTTTATGAGAATAAACACATATATTAATATTTTATCAATAGTATACAGGTGGTTGAAATTAAACTACCGGGCCCAATACACTATTTTTTTATTATTGAAGATGAGGTATAACGTTGGAGACATGGCCTATATGGTAAATTGGGAGGACAGAGGTGATAATAGAATGACTTTTGGGCTATCAATGATAATTCTGAGATCTTAGAAAGGGATGGAAATTACTATTGGAAGTATAATGGAGTTATCTCTCGAGAATTTTATACAGGTTAATTTTTTTATTTACGGGTTCATTTGGAGGGCTAAGGTGTCGCCCCCCGGGCATTATGACCTTAAGGCCCGGTCTTTCCATCTTCATTTAAACCACTAGGTAACTATCCGACAGATAATGTTATCTGGAACTAGTATATGTCTGGAATCTAGTATATGTCTTCTTATGAAATTAAAAATATAATATAATTTTTTTAACAGCTGTGAATCGAATTCATGTGTGTTAAGAGCTTACAGGCGGAACGCCAACTGTTATACTTTATGCTTCAACCTAATGTTTGAGTTAGTTTAGTTTTTTGTTACCAAACAAGAATAAAACATTTTTAGTAGTGAAATACTTATAAAACAAATAACAGATTGTTAATAGTGAGAAATACCTTAATGAAATTGAAAAAATTAAGCCATTTATCAATATATTTCTTACTGATTTAATGACGACTTAAATACGAAGCAAATGCAGTAAAAATCTTTGGGATTTTTTAATTTAAATTTTATTGTGATGAATTTTTCGAAAATTATTTCAATATAGTTTAAACAATGGAAGCTTAGTACTCAAATAACGAATAAAAATTATTACCAAAAAACTTTTTCCAAAAAAATATTCTTAGACATCCAGCATTCTGTTACACTTATTAAATACCTACAAAATCCTGAAATGTGTGAAAATTCACACTTCACATAAATTTTTTCCCATACCATACTTAAAATCTTGCGATGTTATCTGTCGGTTATAAATTTGTAATTTATTATGTAATGCAATTTAAATGTTTAAAAATGAAAAATATCTTTCTATCTTTTTGTCTTCGAGTGACACAAATTAAACACTGACAAACAATTTATTTTGACTAGTAACGTATGAGTATACTTCAAATTAAAATTAAAAACGTGTGAATGAATGATATTCAGGCTCTTTTAGTGTTGAAAATGCCTCTTTCGCTCGAGGCTTCACTTGAAAAATTACCAAATAAAAAAATGTGTTAGCGTTAGTTTGTTGAAGAGCTATTATAACCGAATAATAATATTTGTCTTTTAAATATGTATATAATTTATCATTTGAAGGAGGAACGAAAAAGACATGACCTCCAGTCAACCTGTGATAAATAATAGCTAATAGTATGTCCAAATTAATTAATTTGCTAAGATTTTTGTCCCGCATCCTGTATCCCAGAAGCGTTTATGTAAAAATCTGAAAAAAAAAACAATCATAAACAGGTGTCCCAAATAACTTGTTAAGCTTGAGGATCTCTAGAACGGTAAGAGATACGAGTTCGGTTAAATTAGACCAAAGTTGACGCATTAAGGGACCATTTTAACAATGTCTTAGTCTTTGTTCTCCTAAAAAAATACATAGGTTAGCAGATATAAAAGAAAATGATAATTTTCCTAGGTTGATCTAAATATAGAAAATTTTGGAATAATGCATAATGGTGTGAATGTGAACTAAACTGAAACAAACAAAGTTTTTGTGTATTTGAAAAAATATATATTTATTAGGATTTTGTAGGGAAAACAAAATAGCTATTTGTATATTAAGACCGCAAAGCGGCGTATTGCCGGCCGAAAGTAGCCGCGCGACGCGCAGTGAGCGCGGTAATCTCTAGAGAAAGCTGTGCACTCGAATTACACACCATATTTTTTCTACAATCAGATGCATAAATCATACACGACACTATTACTTATCATTTATTTCTATATTAAAAATACAATTTGTATTATTTCTTATTATAACACCCGATCCCGAAGGACTCTTAGCTAAATTTGAAAAAAAAAAATAATAATAAAAATGTTAAAGTCTGTTCCAAATGGTTAGGCGGAACTAGATTTTGCAATCTAGTTGCTTTCATCGTTTAAATCATGCTTTTCGGCCGTTTTGTGTAAGATTTGTAAATCATACTTGCAACAAACATTTTTTGGTTAAGGTTAATATCATTTTAAAATATCATTTTCTTTATATTTTGATTTTTTGTGTCATTCTTAATACAAATATCCCATTTATTTATTTTTTTTTTCATTAAAATATGTAAGAAAAATAATTTAATTTTGACATGTCATTCATTTCCATGGTTTCATTGTTGGAATTTTAAATTTTGACATTCCAACGTGAAAAATGAAATAACCCAAGCAAGGTCCCTTTTCGTGACAACCTAAAAGAACAAATTCCCATTTAGTTCCGCCTAACCGTTTGAAACAGACTGCATAAGCTGTTCACTTTTGTAAGAACAAACTAAGAGGGAATTTTGTTTTCAATAGTTTGCACCTTTGAAGCTGTATGTTATGTTGGTATCGAAATGTCGATCCATTTGACATATGTCATATTGAAAAATGATATCTTAATTATAATGATCATAACCTTATCAACCTAAAGTCGGTTTTACAGCGTAAGGAATATTTTTAATTGACATTTAAAGTCAGTAACACACCATCAAAGTAACCAAAATAACCAGATCTATGGTCTATTTCAAAGTAGAACAAAGTAGATAGCGCTGCGAACCGAGTACGATTTACACTGATCAAATACAGTATAGCGGGAAATTTAAAATAAGTTACAACTAGGGCATGGGCGTAGCAACTGGGTTAGCAAGGGAATTTTTTTTAATATAAAAAAGGTTAATAAGATATTGAAATAAACAAGGCAGATAATACACTTACGTTATTTATGCGACACACATTCAGTTTAATGGGAAATTTGAAAAAAATATTAATTTTAAAAATTATGTACTTTATATAAAAAGAGAGATTTGGCTAAAAGAGTTTAAACAAAGCAATAAAACAAACAATATATCTTCAGAGCTAAAGTTTCTTATTTAAATAATTATTGTAAATAAAAATTAAAAGTATATGTATATATGAAGGTCTAAAAATTATATCAATAACTTCTTCTTTGGGCACAATCAGCTGGGCTGTCTTTTGGCCTCACATTAGTCCTTTCTCTTGATCTGTTAAATGTCAAATGTCAAAAAATATTTATATGTCAGATAACCTAAAAAATATATAACTGCGTAAAAACAAATTACATGGAGAATTTTCTCCATAAAATCTACGCCAAGAATATAAATAAAAGTCTAACTATGTAAATAATACCAAAATATATGAGAAAAATTAAATAATATAAATAATATATATTTCCAATGTACGACACTGAACATCTGTCAACTTGGACTAAAAACAATATTTTTACAGTGTAATAGGGATGACGATTTAAACCAATCCGAAGCAAGGACAAACAGCTCCTATCTTCTTACACACATTTTTCTACTTTGAAATAGACCATAGTGTGTTCTTACAAAAGTGAGCAGCTTATAATTATATCGAAACTATTTAGAGGTTATCCTGGAAACAAGGAAATGATATATGAAACCGACTTATCTCGTATTATGCATTTGTAGTTTATACTGAGCGTATTTATTTACTTTGTGCTTTAAAGGGCAAAGTACAGTCTGTTCCAAACGGTTAATCGGAACTAGATTTTGCAATCTAGTTACTTTCATCGTTTAAATCGTGCTTTTCGACCGTTTTGTTTAAGCTTTGTAAATCATACTTACAATAAACATTTTTTGGTTAAGGTTAATATCATTTTAAAATGTCATTTTCTTTATATTTTGATTTTTTGTGTCATTCTTAATACATATTTCCCATTTATTTATTTTTTTGTCAATAAAATAAGTAAAAAAAATTATTAAATTTTGACATATGTCATTCGTTTCCATGGTTTCATTGTTGGAATTTTAAATTTTGACATTCCAACATGAAAAATGAAATAACCCAAGCAAGGTCCCTTCTCGTGACAACCTAAAAGAACGAAATTCGCATTTAGTTCCGCCTAACCGTTTGGAACAGACTGTATTAGTCCTCGGCAAATGCCAATTTTAAGTTATTTACGCAGAGTGTACAAGCCTAATTTGTATTGTGATTGTAGAAAACAAAAATCTTAAACCGTCACTCGTATGTTTGTCTACCTCTCTGTCTGTTTGTTTGAAAATTGGAGTCAAACGGCTGGACCTAGAAAATTAAAATATGGTTTTCTTGTACAATTCTTTGGCCCAAATATAGGAAAACTATTGAAACGATTAAAATTCAAATAAACACATATCGGGATAAATATAAACAATTGTATTCAACGAAAAAATAAATCTTTTTAAAAAATTTGTGGTAGGTATTATAATCAAATAAAACCTTATCTCGTATTATGCATTTGTAGTTTATACTGAGCGTATTTATTTACTTTGTGCTCTAAAGGGCAAAGTACAGTCTGTTCCAAACGGTTAAGCGGAACTAGATTTTGCAATCTAGTTACTTTCATCGTTTAAATCGTGCCTTTCGGCCGTTTTGTTTAAGCTTTGTAAATCATACTTACAATAAACATTTTTTGGTTAAGGTTAATATCATTTTAAAATGTCATTTTCTTTATATTTTGATTTTTTGTGTCATTCTTAATACATATTTCCCATTTATTTATTTTTTTGTCATTAAAATATGTAAGAAAAATAATTTAATTTTGACATGTCATTCATTTCCATGGTTTCATTGTTGGAATTTTAAATTTTGACATTCCAACGTGAAAAATGAAATAACCCAAGCAAGGTCCCTTCTCGTGACAACCTAAAAGAACTAAATTCCCATTTAGTTCCGCTTAACCGTATGGAACAGACTGTATTAGTCCTCGGCAAATGCCAATTTTGCGTTATTTACGCAGAGTGTACAAGCCTACTTTGTATTGTGATTGTAGAAAACAAAAATCTTAAACCGTCACTCATATGTTTGTCTACCTCTCTGTCTGTTTGTTTGAAAATTGGAGTCAAACGGCTGGACCTAGAAAATTAAAATATGGTTTTCTTGTACAATTCTTTGGCCCAAATATAGGAAAACTATTGAAACGATTAAAATTCAAATAAACACATATCGGGATAAATATAAACAATTGTATTCAACGAAAAAATAAATCTTTTTAAAAAATTTGTGGTAGGTATTATAATCAAATGAAACCTCAATGCATGGAATAAATTATTACTATCGAAAAATCATTTTTTATGGGGTTTTCGCCAAAAATGTGTATTAACTTTAGTCCACCACCATCGTCTCATCATTCCCGGTAGGAGTTGGTCTAAAAATCAGAAAAAAATCTCAACAATGTAGAGATTGATGGGAACCGTAATAATTCAACAGGAATTTCTGATTATATTAGTTTTTCGAAACATATCGAATCTTTAGTTTCATTGCCAAAAATGAGTTTTTTATTTAATTTATTGTGTGGTATAAAAAGAAAAGAGATTTCTTTATTTTATTTTGTTCGAAACACAAACAGGACAAGCCCAGCGAAATTAACACGATTTTTGCCAAAAATAATCCGGGATATATAACATAATCTAAAAATGTGAAAAAAAAAAACCTGTCCAAGAAAGACGAGTGTAAGTGATGAGCAAAAAAAGAACTTTTAACGAACCAGACCCTAAAACCGGGTCTCTAAACCGGAAATCCGGAACTGGGTATCCAGAACATTGTATCTGGATACGGGTATCTGGAACCGGGTATTCGAAACCGGATATTCGGTACTGGGTTACTCGCAAATTACAAACACGGTTTTACTCGAAAACCGGAACCGGGTACCCAAAAACCCGTTTTCGATTCCCAGCACTAATAATGTTATGGTTTCCCAATTAATTATTCAATATGTGAAAGTAAAAGTAAGATGAACTGTTGTTTTTTTGTCACCAAAACATTATAGCAAATATTGTAATTGGTATTTAAATGTCAACCTAAACATTGAAACAAAAATAATCTTTAAATGTGAACAATTTATCCTTCCATTCCACAATTCCCAAATCAATTATTTTTACGACTTCAAATATTTCTAATTCCACTTCATCAATATCCAATATGTCATTAAAAAAGTGCGATCCCACGAGAACAAATATCTATCGCCAAAGGTCATTGAAATAATTAAAATGATTGCATGATATCATTGGTCTAAAAAGTGTGTCAAAATTTGTGTCAATTTAGCGTGTCAGATCCCAATAGATTGTGAATCACCCACACATGCGAAACTGCCATAGGGGATATGCAGATGAAGAAGAGAAATAATATGGCGTGAGGATATGTGTGTCAATATATTCATATATGCCACAATCCGCACTAAGGAACTATTAATTCTCTGGTAATAAAGTGTAATTACCGTTTAGGACGATGTCGCACTTTGGGTCAAGCATTTATTATTCGCTGGGAACTCTAACGTTTCAATATGAAGCTAAACGATTTCCTTATACTGCCTTCGTCGAAACATGATAATGGAAAGCCATTTCGTACACGTGTTCTATATGAAAATGAATCAGCTAAAATTTTTATCCACATAACCAAGATAATGACAAAAATCCACCAATTACAAAAACTATAAATAATTGTAGCGACAGAGTAAAATGAATTTGATAGAATTTTCCATTATTCCTGTGTAAAACATATTAAATTATATTGCTGTGTGGGCAGTGGCGGATCTAGCTTTTTCGGGGCCTGAGGCTAAAATTTTTTTGGGGCCCCCTAATAAAATAAATTGCAAAAATGGCTGTTACTCAAATATAGGTATTATTGGTACTTAAAAAAAAAAAAATGCTGTGAACTCAAATATTTATTTTAATTGAAAATGTACATAAACACAAAATAAGAATATTAAATGTATGTAAATAAATCTAGAAACATAAAATTGGAAAAAATACGTATGTATGTAACATCATATATTAGGAATATAATTTGCTCTCCTATTCTACACAATATGCTTCTTTCGGCATTTTGTCGTGGCATATTCTTTTACCGTCTCATCATAATATAATGATTGTGTGTCATTTTTTTCATGTTTTGGATAAATACGTTACTTTTGTTTTTTCGTTTTGACACGTAACTAAGTGCTTTTGTAAAAATGGATCGAATTTCGCGATCAATTCGATTATTCCCATAAAATTTCCATTGTTTGGTGAGTCCCATATTTCATCATGACCTCTAAGTGGCAAGCCTCTTTCACATAAAAATTTAATAACTGTAACTACTCTCTTCAATATTTCGTAACAATATTTTATGTTATTTTCGTGTAATCCATGTTAACATAGCTTTGATATGTTATATATTTGACAAAATATTCTTCCAGTCAGAAAACCCCTCCGATGTGAGAAAAGAAATATCTTTCGAAAAAATTTTGCACACAAAGCAATAAATGAAACCTTTACCCTTCGAGTAAGATATCCAGGATCTACTTACAGATTGTCCATTTTTTAATTTTTTTTTTCGAAATATTTATTTGAGAAACTTCTGGTTTGGTCTTTGTATGGCCTACTGGATTCTATATAATTATTATTCTCATTACGATTTTGAAAAAACGAATTTTCTTTTTTCAAACACTGCTGCATAAAACATTTATTTAGTATAGCGGGCCAAACTGCCACATATCTGTACTTATCAACGAATCCATTAAATTTTTACCGAGAAATCATATGGTCACTTGTATTTATACCTCGACACGTTGAAAAGTTTTACAAAAGCAATAAAAATTTGTACAAAAAAAAAAAATAATAATAATTGTTCACATCTGTTAACACTTATACCGTTTAAAATTGTTTACAAAATAATTTTTGACAAAAAATTTTCAGTACAGATATTTAAAAATAAAATTAAAAAAAATGGCAGTTTCAAAGTTTTTGAATAATCTTTAGGCCCAGCTCGGGGCCCCCTTAGTGTTGGGGGCCCTGAGGCTTGAGCCTCATTAGCTTCATGGTAAATCCGCCACTGTGTGTGGGGCAATGCAACCAATACAATACTCATATAAAAAAATCAGCTGTGGCCACCACAGGACCGACCGCCATCATAAAGTACTTGTATAAAATACATTCTAGCAGCAGAGTAGAAATAACTTGGTCTAATATTTTCTAACAGAGATATTATTTATCATGACCATGGAAACGTTACATGTAAGTATGAAAAAATTGAGACTTGAAAATTGAGAAAAATTTCCAAAAATTTTACAATTTTTTTTTTTTTCAAAAACACAAAAACTGCAATATTTTTCATAAACGCACTTGGATCAAAAATTCCCTTTGTACATTTCCGGCTTATATCAATGCACGTTACCAATAATTTTTTCAGATTTTTAGTTTAAGCTCTTTGGGTACAAAGGGGCGGGACAACAACTTTTTTGGCACATTTTTTTCTAAAAGCGGGCAAAAATCACTAATAATTCCTTAAAAATCCATAAAAAAAAGATTTATCAAAAATAAAAATTTGCTTGTTAATCCACGCATAAAGAAGTTACATTGGTATGCCAATCAAAATTAAAAAAAAATATATTTATTTTTTTATGAAATATATAATTGTTTATATTTATCTCGGGATGTGTTTATTTGAACTCTCAGTATTTTTCTGAGTTATATTGGTAATTTATTCAGTAATTTGGGTGGGTAGAAGTTCTCACAGGTACGGGATTTAGTAAGTCTCAGAAAATCTGGGTATAAATTCGACTTGCCTCTTGTGTTGTATTGGTGAATTTCCGCATGAATTTCAAAACTGCTTATTTTTTTATGTGTCAAAATTAGGGAATGGTACATGACCGCAGATGGAAAGGTCATTTCTTAAAAATAAAATTATTCCGACAATCAATTCTGTGGGATGAGCGTGTCATTACTCTAATTGCCCGTCGTTGTAGGCTAAAAATTCTGTTAGCTGCTGCCGAATGACTCCATGCTGTAAGTCATCTGGGAGTGGAACAATGATACTATGCAATTCTCAGTACGTCAGTACTTACAATGGGTGCCAGGTTTCTTAGCAAATAGATTGTAGAACACAGTTTGTTTGCCAGTGCATCAACATGCTAATCCCAAATGAGTTTCGGATCAATTAGTACCCCTAATAGGTTCACAGATAGAGGGTTGTCAAAATTATTTGCTTTTATCGTTGAAAGAATTTGTTGGGTCTTATTGAGGTTTAGGGAGAGTCGATTGGTGTCGAACCAGTACTTAGCTCTCTGAATTGCGATGTTATTGATACTGATAACATCAACAAGTGATGACGATCTTGCAATTAATTTTATGTCATCGGCATATAAAATACTGATACATCAATATACGAAGGGAAGTCATTGACATAAATCAAAAAGAGGAGAGGGTCGAGGATGGATTCTTGTGGTACGCCCGAGGTAACAGTTGAGGTATTTGACGAAACATTTTTAAATGAAATAATCTGTTTTCTGTTTCCTAAGTAGGCTGTCATCAAATTGATACACTTCCCGTCAAATCCATATAAGGCTTGCTTTTCTAATAATATTTTATGCGTGACACAATCAAAAGCTTTTGATAAATCTAATGTGGCCAAGTAATATTCTCTGAATTCCATGGAACCCGATATTTCAGAAAGGAAAATAAAATGGTGGTAAAAAAATATATGTGTGTCAGAGTTGTATAAGCATGCCAAATTTCAAATTTCTATGTTAAGCCATTTGGCTGCAATTTCTACCATACAAACATACCTACAATAGCCTAAAAAACTAACAGAATACCCGTTCTTCGCATGGGATAAGTTCAATTAAATTAAAAAAGTAAAAAAAAAGCTCTATTTACGTCTTCCCTCTCTAGGTGAAAGTGGTACACATAAAAAAAAACACAAATACGTTTATGTGAATATATTCAAACATAATAGACAAAAATGAAACAGCGGACATAAGTTGGTACGATTAGTTCAAATACGTTATTGATAGTTTGCAGAAATGTGTGTGATATAGATATATAAGTATTTGTTAATCGGTTCTCAATCTATCGATAGGCATCAGGAATCTGACTAAATATTCTATAACCATATATTTGGTCTTTTTGTCATTTAGTTCTATGCTAGGCTCTCTATTTGTATTCGTTAGTCAATCGATAAGTACTTTTAGTTTGTCCACTATAGTTGTATTATCCAATTTATTGGACAAAAGATTATAAAATTAAAAGGAATGTACAGAAAATAATTAAAAATTACAGTAATTATTACAATAATTACATCGTTCATAAGTGTCTCTAATCAACTTCATTCCAATCTTAACAACAAATCTTCGATTAAAATAATTCGAAAATTAATTTAAGATAAACTTAATTTTCTTATAGATATAAAGTTCGATTTCTTATTCGGTATCTGTGAGATCTCTAAATGAAGCACCAGTACAGACTGTATACGGCAGACAGCCAGTTCGATTTGATTCTCGTGCCATTCGCGGCGTTGTATAAATTCTTTTAATTATTAATTGGCGATACTTGCTGGGTAATAAACATACTCGTATAATCAACAGCACGAATTGAAAAAGTAACCTTTGGTGTAATTTCATTATCATTAATGCATGCTATTAATCAGTGGACGAGACTATTACTTTATATACAGTGTAGTCGGAAAGTTTAGTAACAGCCTGGTAATTATTGACACTTTTAATGTGGTACTATAGTTTTTACAGAATTGTAAGAATCAGAGCTCGACAAATACGGTCGCCTGAGCGCCCGTGGCAAACAGATATTTTCAGATGGACTTACTTTAAATATAAATAAAAAGTAGATTTGCCTTAATTTTAATTAGTGCTGGGAACCGAAATCGGTTTTTCGGGTACCCGGTTCCGGTTTTCGGGTAAAACCGGGTTTATAATATTCGCGTTTACGGATACCCGGTTTCGGATACCCGGTTTCGGATACCCGGTTTTGGATACCCGGTTTCGGGTACCCGGTTTCGGATACCCGGTTTCTGATACCCGGTTTCGGATACCCGGTTTCGGATACCCGGTTTCGGATACCCGGTTCCGAATGCCCGGTTCCAGATACTCGGTTTCGGATACCCGGTTTCGGATAACCAGTTTCGGATACCCGGTTTCAGATACCCGATTTCGAATACCCGGGTCCAGGTACGCGATTCCGAGTTCCTTGATATTTAGTACAGGAGTACTAGATGTTTAAAATTACAAAATTTTACGATAGTACCTACTTAGGAATTTCCAAATTCCAAACATCTTGTGTTAGATGAAAACGAGATACCTATTTAAAATTTAGAGTATTCATTCATATTTTGTCTTTAATAATGACAACAAATCCTTGGCCTCGCAAATCTTGGCGCCGGCCCTGGTACAGAGTCTGACTATTGGAGAATTTTGATAAGAATTCGTATTCGCAAAAGGTATACAAAAAAGCGAAGAAGATCGCGTATTGTACATTGGAACAGTGATTTTGTAGTTCAACACATGATAATAGACTATTAAGAATTTTATGCAAAATTTTCATATCAGTCAAAGTGCGACAATCCTTTAGTGTGAGAAAATTAAACTCGGCGCAACATATATTATAATTGATATAGTTGTAATATATCAAAAATATATATTATAAAGAAGTTGTTTAGAATTAAAATAAAGAAACGATTACTAATTTTTTTTTTTTTTTTGTATTCAAAATTTAAAATGTATATAACAAAAACCGTACGTAGTAGATGCACGTCAGCAAGTATTACTTAAAGTATCTCAATCACAATAACCATAACTGTTATGATGCTGGAAACCGAAACATGTTTAACGGGTATCCGGTTCTGGGTTTCGGGTAAAACCGGTACGTAATTTTGAAGTAACCCGGTTCCGGATACCTCATCCCGAATATCCGGTTCCGATTACACGGTTCCGGATACCCGGTTCCGATTACCTGGTTCCGGATACCCGGTTCCGATTACCCGGTTCTGATTACCCGGTTCCGATTACCCGGTTCCGATTACTCGGTTCCGGGTACCCGGTTCCGAAACCGGGTAAACCCGAAACCGTTTTTTTTTTTAACCGGTTCCTGTTCCGTCAAGATCGCTTTTTGTCAGCACTAATTTTAATGTCTAAATTGGTCTATGCAAAAAAATCCTTCACGTGAATATACTGGAAGCCCACAAAATCAAGAAACATGAGAACAAAAATAATATACTTAATGCAATGACCAACCTGCATAACTCCCTGTTTACAGGATTAACTTGTAACATCCTACTGCAATTTGGAATTTTATCTTACCTGTAATAATAATTTTTCTTGATTTTCTAGTTTGTTTCTACTATTTCTTTCATATATAAGTGTAACTTGTAATGTATATTAATTGTAAGTTTGATAATTGCGAGAGCCGAAACTATAGTCAGCATATTACAAGATTCTGTGAAACACAAAAAAAAAATCATTCAACAACCTCTTGTCTAAATTGGCCTTAACATCGAGTTAAGATGCAGCCTACATCATCGTTATATACAACTGAGCTTGTTGGAATTTTTGCTTTACGAGTACGGTTTGCCGCTATTTGTAGAGCCCTGAAAATAGCATAACTTATAGGGCAGAGTAGGTAAGTTCTCTATTTCTTGATCCTTTTGCGGTACTTAAAAAAAGGAGTCCTTTTTCATTAAATTCGTATTGAAACACAAATTTTAAAATTAGATTTCCCTGCTTAAAATGTAAACACGCTGCATAGAAGATCTTGGATGTAAACTGTGATTAATATGCATTGTTTTCCTGTTTTGTTCGATCGAGGGATTATATGAACGTACTTTTTCATTACACCAAAAGTGTGAGATATCAGCTGAACAACAAATATATACTTTGTTTTCCAATAGACAGAATCTCAAAATACGATGAAGTCGTGCCATATATTTGCCTCGAAGAGTTTGTTTAATCTGTGATACGTCAAGAAAGTTCCTCTCACTGATACCCAGAGATGTGTGGCTCTTTGACTATGAGATATTTATACATACTTACATCGACCAGGTGAACATAGCCACCATCATCCAAACAAATTCATTTGTGTACATTAAATATTGTGCATTTATCTACCCCAAATTTCATGATTTTTGCTGTAGTGTGGATATAATAATTATTATTTCTACATTCTCAGCATAAGCTAGAAAATATTGATCTATCCCAGATATCTAAATTATTGAAACATCAAGCAGATTAGGCTCAGTAAGGGATAGAAAAGGGTTCTCAGCCCATTTTAATTGTCACAATATTTCCTTCCTTCTTCACTTTCTCTTAGGAACTGTCTAACACTTTTTTTTGCCGTCTTTGAAATTATTCCAGTTGTTGACATTATTGTTGGGTAAATCGTTATATGCACACGTCTTTTGTATTTTATTATACATGTGAGGTTTCATACTTTCACATCTTAGTTTGATACCTATAGATTTACCTATAGATACCTATACCTTTTGTGAAAACCACAAAAACTAATATATATATATATATATATATATATATATATATATATATATATATATATATATATATATATCCATAATTACGTAAATATATCATTTGTAAGAAAGAGTAAATTAGAATACTTCGAATATGTGATGTAACTTACTACAACTATTATTGCTAAGTATATGGCCGAAGAGAACCTGGTCGACGTCAAATATCTTTGCTGAAGATTGTACGCTAATGGTTTTCCGGGTTGTAAACAAAGTGAAAATTGCCAACATAATAGCTGATAGCCGAACGAATTAGATAAGAATGAAGAAGAAGTAAAACAAAAGCACGCTATCGACAGCACCATCTTGAAGCCGATTGAGCGGTAATTCTAAAACATGTGTAGCAATAACGAGATAGGGCAATTTCTGGAAGTCCGAAAGTCGGAAAACTGGATATATATGAGGTTGGTAAAAACATAATTGCGGTTTTTGTCTTTTGAATTATAACCTTAATTTTTTTCACTGAAATTACCATTTCATAATGTCGTAATATCGACTTTATTATTAATTTTGCTTTGAACTAGGCTACTGATGGAAAATAAGCAAACAAGAGCAAATTTTTGTAGAAGTTCAAATAAGATGGTTAAGCAGCAAAAACTGCTCGTAAACTCAAAGTTGCTTTTTCGGTAAGTACTGTAGCAACGTACATGGTTTGGATATGTCATATGAACAGAGCTTAGTACCGTTCCCTGTCTTTCTCACAATTAAACAACAGATGGCAAGTACCCTCGCGGTAGACCAAAACAACTATGGAAAGATACAGCTGACGATGACATGAGTATTGCCTATTTATACCTAAATGACCCGTTTGATCGGCAAAAGCGGCGTTATAAAATTCAAAAAGTGGACCCCGCTCTACCTGTCAAACGATAAGAGGAGGAAGACAAAGAATAAACCGCAATCCTTTTCCTACTAATCTAATATTTATATAGGGGTCCTAACAGATTTCCTGAAAAACACAACCAATAACAGATAACTTCTTTAGAATTATTCAATTATTCTGAAATAGTTAAGAGAACTGCAGTGATTGCAACACCCTGTATACAATAAGACCATATACAATAGGTTACGATACATACACACTCATATCCATAAGTTTAATTACATTGCACAGCGGTGATCGGAGTAGCTCCTCGATTATGATCAATTTATCAGGATAACATGCTTTAATCGTTTGTAATTATCTCTAAATGTCGGGGATTGTAGATAAATTTTTAAAATGACCGTAAAAATAGCTCAATAAATAAAAGTTAATTATCAGTCCATATATGATAATTATAACTGTCATCTGCAATAACATAAAGTAATGTGATAGGACTCTGATGGCATGGCGCGTTGTGTCCTTGTTCTGTTTGTTAAATGGCTCCTTGTAACCTTTTGTACAATAATAAAACAGAACCGTATCTAAAAGCCGTTTAATCACTTAATGAGTTTCATTCATTGCAGATTGGAACAATGATTTGTAGTCTAAATATAGAATAGGTACTTTGTTTCTTAAGATTTTAACATGTATACTAATATACTCATCAGCTGATATTTGTGGCCAATGTTGGCACTATACGAGGGCTACCTTTTAAGTTTTTACAAAAACTAAGAAAGAAAAAATTTTTGTTTTGGATCAAACTGTTTCATTGCTTTTCAAAATATTCGCCTTTAAGATTTATATACTTTTGCATGCGTTCAAACCAATATTCGAAACAGTTGTTCCACTCTGACGTTGGTATCTCAAGTACATGGTTTTCGAAGGATTCAACAGCTTTTTGAGGTGATGAAAATCGCTGTCCATGCATTTTTTGTTTTGACATTCGGGAACAAAAAAAAGTCCTTTGGGGATAAGTCAGGTGACTACGAGCAATGAGACATTAATTCGATGTTTTTCTCCTTCAAATACTCAATTGTTTCACATGCTGTGTGGGAGCTTTCATTGTTATGATGAATACTGATGCTACGTTTTTGGTTGTTTTTCTTGATTTTGTCGAGGACTTCTGGCAAGCATATTGTTGTATACCATTCAGCATTAACTGTTCTCCGATCCTCTACAGCAGGGGTGGGCAAATCTTTTGGCTGTCGGGCCACATTGCGGATGAAAATATGACCGCGGACCAAAAAATTTTCTTTCTAATTTTAAATATTGTTTTTGTTACGAAGGATGTTTTATAAATTTTAAAAGCAATACTTTTAAATCAAAATGTGTATTTATGATGCAATTTAAAGAAAAAAATAAAAATAAAAGGAAATTGGAAAGAATGAAAATTTAAAAGAATATTGGACAGACAGTAATATTTTTGCAGGACACAATAATTTATAAAATGTTACGCGGGCCAAATAGATTTAAGAGCGGGCCGCCAGTTGCCCAGGCCTGCTCTAAAGGAATAGTTGCAACATGTCTAGTACAACCGAAGAATCAAACGATCATTTCCTTGGAAATGCTTCGTGAACTAACAACTTTTGTGGATTTCGGTTCATCTTGGATGACTTAAACAGTGGATTGTTGCTTAGTTTCCGGTTCATATGAATAAAACCAAGTTTCGTCACGTGTAACAATGTTGTATACGGATTTTATAGTGCCTAGGTTGAATTTTTTTAGCATTCCCTTACACCATCCAACACGAACCTTTATTTGAGCTTCGGTCAAATAATGCGGAATCCATCGGGAACAGATCATTATCACAGATAAATGTTCATGCAAAATCGAATGTATTGCAGTCTACAATATATCTATCTCATGGTAAGTCACATGCCGATCTTCTTCAATCATTTTGCGCACAGCATCGATTTTTTTTTTTTAATCACAACCGATTTTGGTCGACCTTCACGCGATTCCTCACTGACGGACGCAGAACCACGACGAAATTTTGCAAACCAATTGTAAATAGTCTTTTCTGATGGTGCATCATTACCAAAAGTTGAACGAAGTGAATCTATGCATTGTTGTTGAGTTAGGCCTTTACTAAAATCGTAAAAAATCATCCAACGAAAACCTTCACGAGTAATATCCATTTTTTCACAAACCTTTTTTAACGCTCCCTTTCAACAAACTACTCGGTCAATTTATAAGCTGCCACTAATTTCACAATAACAAATGTCAAATTTTACGAATATAGTAATGACACATTTCAATATTGCAATCTAGTAGTCGTTTGTAAAAACATAAAAGGTAACCCACGTATAAACAAAATTGTACTGACGAAATGCTATTTGATAATGACATTTAATTATGTATACTGACCTAATTATTCATATATATATATTGATCATTTATCTTAGAAAATACTTAGCATTAATTAATAAAAATATTGACCAAATAAATAAAAGTGCTTAATTTATTGCGAAACTTAAGTCATAACACCAGGAGTAATGATCACACAACTATTCGCGACTGCAAATAACAGTGAGACATCTGGTGGTGACTGGATAAATTAAACAGAAGCGTATATTTGGATAATATTTTGTAGTGTGTTGTGCTGCAGTTTATGAGAATTAAGAAGTATTTTAAAATATAGTGACTTAAATACAGTGATTTTTTGCCGAAATATTGTTTGGGCAGATAAATATTAAGAAAAAACTTCTGACATACACGCTTCTCGTCCGCCATAAGCTGTTGTAGGCAGCGCCGCCAACGTTAGTTTGTCGCGAATAGTGCGGTTAAATATAAGCAATACAGCTCAGTAGCTCTCTACTGTTTTCAAATTTGGATTATGGATGTTTATTTGACCTATCAGCAAAATATCAAGAGATACGAATTCTAGACACTGTATATCATATCGAATGCGGTTAGCCATTGTTGCATCCACAGCAGAAGATCTGATCTTCTCTCTTCTCATTCCCTGCATTATTACTTGCGTAATTATAAAGAAATATTTAAATTAAATATTGAAGTAAATGAAAAAAGACAAACAAAAGAACTCCTTAAAAATATTAGATGTGTACAAAAAATGTAATCCCCGATCTGATACAACTTATAAAATTCGGATAAAATACCATACATTTTGCATCTCTACATGATTGACATCAAAGTTTGTGAAACGTCATGTCAGGATGAACACAATGATGATAAACATACGACAAGAACCTCACAGAAGGATTTGAAGGCCAATAATTTGCACGCATTATTGAATGAAAATCTATCGCAGACCCAATAAAAACTCACGAAACAATTGAGTTATCGAGTAAAAGTTTCAAGATGATTGCATGAGATGGGAACAATGCAGAAGCCCGAAAAATGTGTGTCACATGAACATCCCGAACACAGCATTGTCAGCCAAACTCATGGGTAAGTGTGCAGTTACATTGGATGCGGAAACGTGCGATTTTTTGAACGTACGAGAACTGACAACAAAACAAACGCACGAAGTTACATGGTTATAGTACATGCATACTTGAGCGCGGTAACTTGCGTCGACGTACAAACATGTTTGTTTTTTGATGCGGCCAGCAGGACAAAGTTTTGATTCAAAGACTTTTTTTCCAAAATTAGAAGCAGAATAGAATTGTTAATATGCTGCTGCATAACCATGGGGATTATTTATTTATTTATTTCGTTATTTATCTGTTTATTTATTTATTTTGTTTTCTTCTTTTCTTTGGAGTTCTACAGAAACAAATAGGTTTGTTTCTGTCCGACAAAATCAACAAAAAATCCATTTCTGTCAGTCTATTTTATCCGAGATTCATGTAAAAGTTATTATTCATCCAGATGAAAAAGTACTTTGGGCAAGAATATTTGTTTTTTATTCTAAACAACTTTTGTCGTACTCGTTTTTGCTATTAACAATAAAGGAGATATTTCAAGATCTTTGTTTTAGTGTGTTTCCCCGTAACTCTCCAACAATTCATCTAAAAATGCTAAAAAATAACAAAAATAATTTGTTTTATTACTATAAATAATGTTGTTTTATATGTTTTTGATGTTAAGTTAATAATAACTGAGATATTTTAAATAAAATAGTTTAATTTGAATAAGACCGCACGCAAGTCGCACGTATGTACTGAAACCATCCATCCCTGGATCAGGACAAGAACGTTCAGGGTAAACGCTCGTTACCGCACGCACGGATACAGTATAACAGTAGCCTTAGTCCCGGCAAATCATCAACATCAACAGCAAAACCGAATATTCATACCATAATAGTCGTTCGGTGCATCTGATGGGACATGGAGGGTAAGCTGCTTTATGAGCTCCTCCAACGCGCCGTTTTTATCTTATCATGTATTTAGGTCGTTGCAGAAATCTTTAGCAGGGCAGCATTTTCAACATTAGCTGAAATACGAAAAGGGCTCGACACTTTCACTGTTTTTTTTTTACGAGCAAGAATTGGAAACTTACCTTAGAAAGGGCTAAAGGTCATATGAGCCGTTTATTTAAGTGGCATAAGTCACTTTGTTTTTAAATCAAGATTTTTAAGGTTTTTTTTTAACATGTTTAAAAATATTGTTGCCAACTTTCGAGAAGATTTACTTGTATTTGTTGTCTCAGAATACTTATTATTTTTTTTTATTTATTTTTTTTTATTTATTTATTTATTTATTTATTTATTTATTTATTTTAATTGTATTTGCTACTTGCGCTAAATATATCAAATTTAGAAACGACACAGCAGTCTATGCGAAATACTTTTACAACTAACGGGACAATTGACTCAGTAAAACATTCTATTTAATTCTTTTCCACTAAGCTCCGAAATTAATTTTCTGAATACAGCGACTTACGCCACTTTCAAAATAAACATGTTTGTAATACCGTTAACTAGCAAAACTTCTCTCGAAAATATCTCAATAGTTTTCAACACAATTGGTTTAAATTATTTCAAAAATGAAGAGATACCGTTAAAATGTAATCATTGTTATCAATAACTTGATTTTTTTGAAAAAGTGACTTATGCCACTTTCAAAATAAACGGCTCATATGAGAAATTTGTAGAATTTTTGGAATATAAATTAAATGGGACATTATGTGGTGACCACATTACATTTTCTACCTGATGAAAATAACCTGACCATAACCAAAGAATTTGAATGAATTCTTATTTTTATAACTTCCTTTAAAGGCGTGATTCTTTTAAATGAGTACATTTACACCGCTCACGTCAATTGACAATCAACACCAGTACCAAATTTATTATCCATTATTTTATCCTCACTAAAATGGTACCTGAGGACGAATCTATTAACTTTCAATGGCTGTTTCTAAAAATGGCATATTGAATTTTATGCTAATTTTAATGCAGATTCTTTTATGGTTAACAAGCCAATAGCCTATGATTATTTCTACAAATTTATCGTTAATAATAATGATTTAGTAAGTAACAATATGTTTACATAAAATTTTACTTAATTTGCTATTAAGTTTTATTAGAGGTGAATGTAATGTTTTTTAATTTACAATTACTATTTATTTATGTTAATAATAGTAATATTAATATAGAAGCTTCAATATAAAATAGCCATTTGTAATTTGAAAATGGCTTTTCGTGAGTATGTTGCAATAAATTTATATTGCTTCGCTGCAAATTCTATTTCGTACAGTCGCCTTTTTCTAGCAAAAAACGAAAAGATATAACCGCTAAGAAGAACCCTAAAAATAAAGACCCTAAGAACCATCATCGTTTTTTTATTTTTCATTTCTAATAACAATAATAAAATATTACACCTGTTCTCTTATTTTATAAAAAATGAAAAAGTACATTTTCAAAAAACATTTCCAATACCTCCCAAGAAAAATTTCTGACTATGCCCCAGCAATTAAATGCAAATTAGTTTCGGGTATTCCCCGACAGCGACTTGATTACCAGCCTTGAATTTGTGCCAAGTAATGAACTGTATTCCTTAATTTATGAAATGCTATTCAAAACCTTAATTTATAATGTTTTGCCCTCTACGATTTTAATAATTAAATTACAGTTTTAATTAATTCTACAGCAAAACTAGCATAGTAACGTTCTTATAAATGTGTGTTATAGAACTAGAAAAAATACAATTTTTCTATGGAAGTCACAAGATACTGTTAGAATGCTTCGACGAGCCGATAACAGCCGATCGATGGAACCATCAAAACCTTGTTTTTTGCGGAGTTCAGGTACCTGTTCCGGTCCTTAAAATTTTAGGTTAAGGGTTAGGGTTTCGTTTCAAGTTAGAGTTTGTAATTTCAGTAGGGTCCCGGCTCTGGTCCAAATATTTTGTACAGCATCATGATTCCGATTGAGTTCCATACCTATCACTCGAAAGATCCAATGCCAATTTGGATAAGCATCGTTATAGGTTCAAACGTTCAACTCAGATATCGATCTTGGGAAGAATAGATTCGATATTTTTCTTAATATGTTTCTTCTAAAATATGCACACTAATTATGGTAGACAGACAGATGTATATTCAAACTACCGAGTTGAAACTTGCTCAAAAGGCAGAGTAAAGATGTAGCTCTCAGCTAGGGTGACCAGATGTATTTTTACTAAACTAGGACCAGTATCCGAAATCCCAGGACATTTAGCATTTTTAAAACCAAGAAAAAACCAGGACAATTTTTTGTATTTAAAAAAATACATTGATACAATTATAAACGTTTAATGTTATAAACATCAATAAAATAAAATAAAACATTTGATAAATAAAATAATAATATTCTTTATAAACTAATGCCCGTACTTATAGTCGATACTTTGACGATTCTCTCATATAGCCTTTGATGCTTCGTGCTAGAAATTTTAACTAATAGCGTTTTCAATTTGTATGATTGGATGCTCCGAGAGTGCTCTTAGAGCAAAAAACGTTTTAGATTTGGTTCAGAGCAGTTAGAGCGCTCTCAAATTCATTTTTGATTTACTCGGTTGATCGTGAGTCTTTTCGGAGCGCTTAATTTGATCTGTCTCACGACACAGATCAAGTTTATTTATTGTTTGTAAGCGTTGTAAACGGGTCTAACCCAACACTACAACGACGAAATTGGTACATTAATACTACATATTGAAAGTTACATAGCAATAATAATTAATAAGCATAAAAATAAAAGTATAACAGAATATTAAAATAAATGAAGATAATAAAGAATATAAAATTAACAGATATTCGGGTATATTCTCTAAGTATGATGTTAAAATCTTAGCGTCAGAAACTGAAGTTAATTTTTTTAACACCATTTTTAACGTAAATGCTATTCGCTAAACATATATGTGTTAAAATTATAGCGCGGCGGCATTAAAATAGCCAGTTAACGTTCTACAATAAGCGCCTACTAAAACGGTGGCTTTAAAAGTTAACGCTGGTGTTTAGTTTGCAAAAATGGCTGATCCTATTTAAGTAAATGTCATGCTACTTAAAAAAAATGAATAAAACACAATACGGTATGAATATTAATTATTATAAGACAAAATTCAAACTTTCTATTACTTTTAAAGTGAATTCTTTACAGTAGAGCTAAGAATAATGCTTCGTAATTTTTGTGATACAAGAACCCCAGACGCAAGTTCAAGTACTTAGGCCTCCGCCGTGTTTCAAAATATCGCAGTACATTTTAATGGTGTATTATTTGAAGAAACAATTGATGAGATTGATAATGACGATCACAACAGTGTTATTCCAGGATAGAAATAGCGTAATAAATCAATTAATCTACTATTATATTGTACAAGTGTGGTATGTATGTTCTATTCAACGTCTGGTGTATCTTCATTTTTTCGGTAACGCGGAGAGAGGAATATGAACCGCCGTTTTATCCGGGTGATATTTTTTTAGTGCTAAGGCTTAATTTTATTTCGACAGGGGGTACTGACTAATTTTTATTGATAAAAATCATGCATTTTTTCCTCGAATCCGTGTCGAATCAAAGTCACCATTGATCGGAACGGACAGGTTTTATCAGACGATAATTCAAAAATATTCTTAATACAAGACGGCCGGTCCAGAATATTTACGACGAGAATCAAAGTGTTAAATGGTAATAATGGTTCAGGATAGCTTTTTGGACGTGCGAGATAATATTTTGAGGTATCAGAAAATTTTTTCAAAGATTCTGGGCCATTAGTTGAGCATTTTGAGGCAAAAATATGCTTACAAGGTTGCAAAAGGAGACAGCTGTCATTTTTTGCATTTTAAAATGTGACGAGATTTCTCATATTGAACGTGTTTCTTGATAGAAGAATACTAATTACGGATTCAAGGTAAATTAACAATAAAGTTGAAGACATTTGCAAGACGAATTTTCATAAAATAGTGTTAAAAATAGATTTATATATATTAAAAATTTCAGGGTTAATCAAAGTGTTAAGTGGTGATAATGGTTCAATATAGCTTTTTTGACGTGCGAGATAATATTTTGAGGCATCAGAAAACATCTGTCAAAGAATCTGGGCCATTATTGGATCATTTTGAGGCAAAAATATGCTTACAAGATTTCAAAAGGTGACATCTGTGAAATTTTTTGCAATTTAAAATGTGACGAGATTTCACATTTTGAACGTATTTCTTGACAGAAGAAAACTAATTAAGTATTTAAGTAGAATGAACGATAAAACTTGAGACATTTGCAGGGGGAATTTCCATAAAATAGTGTTAAAAAAAGATGAGCGACGAGTTTTATAATAGACAAGTGCGACAAAATGCCTTATTATATTAAAACGAAGCGACGAGTAATAACAACGTAGGGGAGAAGACCGGCGTAGCCGGGCTGAGGCCCCTAGTTATTTAATAATTAATATCGCCGAACACCTTTTTAAAAATAGAATGAACATATAATTCACATTTTATTCAAAATACAATGTAGTATATAAATTAACTAAATAAAAGTTGAATAAAGTTATATTTTTATTTAATACACTGTGGAAACCAGTTATAATGTGTATCACAGGACCAAACATTTCTGTTCCATTTTTAAAATAAATTTCGCCACTGAATATTTAATTCAACACCGAAATATTAGGTTAAGATTCTCTTGGCATTTGACACTCCTGTTAAAATTCAACGTAGCAGCGCATGCGCTTGTAGTAAATATTAGCCTCTCTACGAGGTGAGTTAGCACCCCCGCGTTAACAAATATTGTATTAACGCTTACCTTAACAAATGCTCTTACAGAATAGCATTTTTGGATAATGACGTTAGACATGGAGTTAAAATAAAAATATTAACCTGACGCTAATTTTAACGCATTTCTTACAGAATACACCCGATTAACAGATATAATAATATGAAGGTTGCATAGTGAGTATAAAAGGTTAACAAAATATTAAAAGTATATTAACAAATATTTGAATTTAAATTGATGAAGTGTTTTTTGATAGATTTTATGTTGTGACAGAAAATGTCTACTTTAGCATCTACACATAATTTGTTTAGGGTTGATGACATTCTGATAACTGGAGCATTTTGGTTGGATTGCGTCCTGCCAAAGGATTGATGAATGAGGTCTTTATTCCTAAGATCGCGACTTTGAACATTTAGATTAAACATTGACAGCAAGGGTGGACAATAGACTGAACCATTAAAATTTGAACAATCCTAAAAAATGGCCCCAAAATACAAATATAACCTCATTGTTTTATTAGATATTTGATTTCCGGTTATGTTTTCAACATGATTTCTTCGCGTTGTGGGTTATGGCAACAAATAAAAATAGTATTGGAGGAATTATTACATTTTAGCAAATCGGAGGATAATGAAATTATTGATTGCGTGAGACATATTTTCGCAACAGACGAAATAGTAGGAATAAATATTATCTGAAAAATGTTGTACAGAATTACACAGACAATCAGGTAAACAAACAGATAGGTGTACTCTCTACCAGATCTCTCTAGTACAGAGCGTGGCATCACAGATTGATCTCAGAGTGATTTAAGTGCAATCTCAGATCAAATCTCTGTTTACAAATCAAAAACGCTATAAGTCTGAGAACTGACTATGAATAACGGGCCTTAATAACAATTTTCTTTGGCAAGCATTTAAATATATTCACAATAAACATTCTTTGGTAAATATTTTGGTAAAATAACATGAGAGTTTCAGCGATCAGTTGAAAAAGTAATCTAGAAATGTTCTTCGATACTTAATTCCTTTCCAGTAAATCCAACTGGCATTGAATTTCAAAATTCCTTGTGATTTAATACGTTATAATGATTTTTCAGATAGTAACGAAAAAGTGTTTATTATTCCCATAAATAACATTTTCTATAAAATTTATTAGTTTTAAAGGTTGCAATTTTTAATGTTAATATTACAGAAATTTGAAAAATGTATAATTTAGTTATGTATAATAGCTGAAGTGAACTGAAGGTAAATCTTTATCTTGAAAATGGAAAGATCATCAGATCTTACAGATATTATTAATTGATCACGTTTTACGTTGAGATATATTGCAACAATACGTTTAATAATAATTTAAGAATGTATTATAATCTATATGTAGCTTACATCAAAACTGCTTGAAAGATTTACGATAGATTACAAATTTTTAACTTAAGATGCTATAGTCTGAGAATTTCACAGATTTTTATACAGGTACATAACTGGAATTCTTCCAGAGAATTATTGAGAAATTTGTCGGGAAATCGGAGAATAGGAAAAATTGCTCTTTGAATCCGGTAGTACACAAAATGGGAAATAAAAGCCACTATTCGCAATGTATCTAATAGAAATTAACTGTAATTAATCTTACAGATGGTTCTGCCATTAAATTAGAACAAGATTTGAAGTGTGAATTGCTTTAGAGAAGTTACAAGAATATACTGCGGGCCCGTCTAAAAAAACAGTAAGAAGAAAACCAAGCTTAATTGCGTAAACAAATGCGATGCATTTATGATATGGATCTATTGTAAACGAGGCTTATGGTGCAATTCTGTGGCAAATCTATAAGCTACAGATAATCGTATCTAAGGAGTTGTTTTATGTGTTGTTATGGAGAGTTTCTTATAGATTTTGTCTGTAAGCTTACAGATTTGCCACAGAATTGCACCATTAAGGATGTAAATGAATTTATGTAAAGCAAAGCATTCTCTCGCCCTCCAACTTGAAGATGCTTTTAGACGTGCTCGTAACAATTCGGCAAAAGTCAACACAAAATGAAAGTCTCCTCAACTAAATTCGGTTTACGATAACTATGAGATGACGTCACACTTGGTTAATTTAAGTACCAACATTATGATATGTTTTAATTAACATCAATCCATAACTCAGTTAGTCCATTTATTTATTTAACATTTTTTCAATGTTGCCAGTTTGAAATTGGATTGTTCAATCGTTGTTGCACGAGTAAACTCCCATTTTTAGTCAACCGATTTTTACCAAAAGTTGAGCAACTCGTGCCATTGATGGCAGAAGCTTAAATATGAAGTTTCATAAAAATCCTTTCAGCCGAATTTGTTCTGCACGTGTACACAGACAGACGGCCAGACGGACAAACAGACGGACAGATGGACAGACGGACAGACGGACAGACGGACAGACAGACCGACAGACATCATGGTAAAAATAGTCAAAACGGTATGTAGGGACCTCAATTCGTGGAGATCCATCGAAATTTCGAAACGTCAAAATTGGTATGATCACAATACTTCCCTTATATATGTTGGCAGTCGGTAAAAAACATACTTTTTTCTGAGCCCCACTTCAGCTAAAAGCCTCATGCGGCTCTGGAGCCACCGGTTCCTAAGACTAAAGCTGTTAATGTGCGGGTAATGTGCAGATTTACAAATTCAAATTCAGTACGGCACTGAGCTAAGCAAAACGTAACACTTTATGGTAATAAAAAACGAAACGGAAATAACAAAGATATTCAAGCAAGAAAAAAATAGCAAAAAGCAGTTGAATTATGTAGATTGCCTACCGTTTAAAATATTTCCGAATTAAAATGCCAAGTCAGGTGTTTATGTATAAACTAAGCATTTCTTATCAGCTTTAAGAGAGCTGTACCATATAGCTTGTTTCTCGTACTCGTTACATATAATGTGTATATATATATGTGTGTGTCTGTTTGGTGAATTGGTATTTCAGTTGTGTTGACCTTGAGCATGTTGCTGCGAGGACACAAATTTTAATTAGTTCTGGATTGAATATCATTAGTTGTGATCTAGTTGTTTACGATTGCCACCATGCTGTTTTCTTGAACCCCGTCCGTCCGTTCATTGCTTTAGTTTTTATTTTAATTTATTCAGGTAACAAGTTCTATGGATTGGATACCACTATACTTGATAACTGGACCAGTTGCGATGAGTGTGTACATCTCTCTGACTGCTGTACCAGACATTGATACACGCTGTTTACTACTAGAACAGTGCTGGAACCATTTAAGGTGACCGCGCTACTAAAAGTAGAACCAACAATATGATAATAATAGTATGTACCGTAAATATAAGAGAGTAACCAGATAGTTGGTTGCGATTAGTAATGATTTTTGTTGGTAATTGATTATTTAAGGGACACTTTATACAAATGACATTTCAGTTAAAAACCATAACCTATGGTGTTCTTCATATTACCTATATATATGTAAATATATATCAACAATAACATATCCAAATACAGATTATGTTACTTTTGTAACGGGTGCTGTGTGCTAACCATGTAATTTTATGTATTTTAATTATTTACTGAATAAACTTATTTATATATATCAACAATATTTATTAAACGAAATACTTAACTAATTCATCGTCAATTGAAAGCGATGATGATGAATTTACCATGGATTATTTGAACAGAGGACAATTTAGCGCCATAAAAAAGTAGAGGGAAGTAAGAAACTGAGATAAACTAGGATTCGATCTTGGGTGTTTTGGTTAGTAATCAATTTAACAAACTTTAGTAACCGCGTTCCGTAAATAACATCTTTTCAGTAATTTTGTAATTTCGGAACGAAAAATCGCATTCTTAGTTGAAATCTGGTATTTACGGTACATATTATTAGTATTTCAGTGTATATGTAATGTATATGTATATGTAAGTACAGGTAGGTCTCGTTTTACGCCGGTGTTACGTTCCGGCGTAAAACAAATCGGCGCAAAAATAGTCCAAAATGTGAAATTCCAGAGACGGATTGACTTCAAATCTACATTTCATTGAAGTATTTTTGTCTTGATATTTCAACGATTTTAAATATATTTGCAAGTGTTTTGTATGAATACCACGAATTTCAAAACTTTGTTTTCAGGGACGGACCTATATAAATTTTATTAAAATGAATTAGATATAAATGAAGCAAATAAATATTTATTCTTTTGTGCTATATAAATACAATACAACGATATGATTTAACAACAAACTTACAACTAACAAAACTAACAACAAAAAATGAATAATAATTTAACATAAAGAAAAATATGATATAGAAAAAAGATAGGATAATTATATTAAAAAAATATATTTTACAAAATTATTTTTCTGTGAATTTTTCCCTTTTTTTTTTTCTCGGATGAGCTCTGCATACGGTTCCATAGCTGCAACACTCCTCTTTACTTGCATACTGCGTTCACTATCATTATCGAGCTCACAAAGTTTTTCAGTAAGGATGTCTGTGTTTGTCAAAATTCGTTCTAAAGCATTCTTCATGTTGGTTGTAACAGTCGATGGAGGTAAATTGAGGTCCCTACAAACTTTTGGACGTGTTTCTCCATCTAGCATTCTTTTAATCACCTCCATTTTCACTTGGTTTGTAATGGATCTTCGTTTTTTCTTAGCATTTAATTAGGTGGTTTATTTTCCTTGTTAGAAGACATGGTTTGTGAAAAATTTATCTAATTTAAAAAAAAAATTATCACCTATAAATTAAAAAATACATTACACTATACATAATATATACTACACTATACATAATACAATAAATTATTACTTACAAACAACAAATTAAATTTACCTTAAGGAAAATTAAATTTTGGCAGACGTAAAAATTTACATAATATATTCTATATAATAACTGAAATAAACTCAATGTGCTGAATGCAACCCTGTACTGGCAAAATATTACTAAGCAATGATGTACTTTATTAACTGCGCGTGCGTAAAACTTCAGAACATCCCTGCTTCGACCATAGATTCGGCGGCGACGTCGACACACGACTCTGGCGTTCAAGCGGCGTAAATAAAACCGGCGCAAAATGAGTCCTACCTGTATAACGTGGGTTTGGAAAGATGTATTAATTAGAAAGAAGAGCATAACATTTTTAAATATAGTTTACAAAATGGACCAATTAATAAAATGGTAAAAGTTAATACATAATATGGATTCATAATATTGACATATAACATGGTTACAGTGGTCACTGTACATTTGACAATGACGGAAAGCGAAAACTGCAATCAGTAAAATAAAATATTCAGTGAAAAACAACAATATGTTTTCATTTAACCACGTTTTATCCATAAGTGAGTTTCATATTCGTAAGTTAAATAGTTAAATAAACAATATAGTTTATAAAATTTGTAAGATATAAGAAATTAATTAATTTTATCACATAAGAACTGAGAGGTAGAACAGTGGACGGGACACATAATGAGGATGAGGAAGGATATAGAGATCAGCTAACCGAAGATCTAACAAGTATTAGTATACAGGACACATGGAAACACCTGATAATTAATAAATCAAGATTAATTAACAAATGTACAGTTATTTTATTATTCTATTGTATATTGGTATTACATAGTACTATATTATATTGACATCGCAAAAGAAAAAACAAGCATTCTATGTAATAAGTTCAACTTCAAATCTATACAAATCCAGTAACCTGATATAATCAAGCGAAAATAATGCAACAAACTTCAAATCATATAAGTTAAACGACCAAATAGAAATAAGCGATCGACGTCATGACACATATCAACAGAGCCGGTGCTGACGGGCATGCGGGCGCCACTGGAAGAGGGGCGCTGACATGAGATTCGAAAGGGCGCTAAATGATTAAACAAATTAATATAAAAATAAGGTAGTAAAATGTAATTTTAGAAGTGAGGACCTTTTTTTAGGTCTTCACTTGAAATTTAGAAGTGAGGACCTTTTTGTTTTAGATCTTCACTTCAAATTTAGAAGGGAAGATCTCGAAAAAGGCTAATTGCGTCCTACTTAGGGGCGCTCAATTAAATCTTGCATACGGGCGCCGGCTCGGCACATCAACAAGGTCGTTGTTGTCGTTAGGCATTTGGCGACAAGTCACCAACTCTGTTAGTTTTTCATTAACACAAAAGATGTCACTGAAAGTTTCAGTTGCTAACCTTGGGAAAAAAATCGCAAAGTTTAGTCGCTTAGCATTTAGAATAGACCTTTTAGTCAACAAGATTTATTATATCAGAAATAACCAAATTACAACTGTTCAGTTCTAATGTAAAAAATAAAATGAATAGATATTAGCAATAAAAAACTCAAGTTTGATAATAAATGCCTGAGAAGAATATGCAGTTGCACAGGCAGGCGGATACAGTCGTGCTCCCTCTACCCAGGCAACTTGAATCCACAGAATTCATCATCATGTCTTCCGTTGCTCCTCTTGGAGGCGCCTTACGCCAATTCAGCAGCATTATTTTTGACATATCAGAGTTACCAGTCCTGTTAATTATATGGTTTTAATACTGTCACGAACACATAAGTTTTTTTTTTTTTTTTTTTTATTTAGGATATATTTTGGGGGCGCTTCAACTGCTGAGGTTATTAGCACCCCGGTACATTTACAGTAATTTACATTTATATTTTACAAAGATGGATATTGACATTAATTTATATTTACAATTTTATGAGTTAGGTAATTTAGAAGTAATAGAAAATTTGGGAATTAAATTTTGCGGAACAGGTCTGCTTCTTTGAGGTAGACTAATAAAATGTTTTCATTTTCTGGACTTAGAGCTTCTTTCAAGTTGTTTGGTATTTTGTGCTTCCGTCTGAGTTCTTCATATAGTTGGCAATCCAGAATTATATGTTCTACAGTTAAGGTTTTATTACAGTTGTCACAGTTTTCCACCTCTTTTCTTTTCATTAGATGTTGGTGTGTAATGAACGTGTGGCCAATTCTAAGTCTTGTAAGAACTCTCTGTTCTTTTCTGTCGCCTGCTGGAGCCCAGGGTTTGGTGTCCTCTTTTATATGGCGAAGTTTGTTGTGTGTTAGACTCTGCCATTGTCGTTTCCAGTCTTCTATTATGTCTTGCCTTAAGTTAGATTTAATGTCGCTGGTAGGTAGGGATATCGGTGTGATTGGGAGGTTTGCTGCCTCTTTTGCTGCTAGGTCTGCCTGTTCATTCCCTCTTATTCCCACATGTGAGGGAACCCACACCAAGGTTACCTTTTTCCCCTGGAGGGCCACGCTATGGAGGTTTTCCTGTATCTTCTGGATCAGTGTGTCCCTTGAATACAGTACTTTCACTGCATCGAGTACACTGCGTGAGTCAATATATATAACGTAATTTCTGTCTTCCTTATTGCTCATGTATTCGGTGGCTTTTAGCAGGCTATATGCTTCTGCAGTGAAATTACTTGCTGTATCAGGGAGGTGGTACATGTATTTCTCGTCGTTGATGACGTAAGCAGCACCGGTTTTATGATGGTGATGTGACCCGTCGGTGAATATTCGTTGACAGTTTTGAAATTTAGAGTCCATTTCAAGAAAGAGTTTTTCGTATATTTCCCTTGATGTTTCATTCTTTTTGTGTATGCTAAGCTGTAAGTTAAATTTGGGAAGGATAAGCATCCATGGTGATGTATGGTTAAATGATTTTTTGGTTATGTATGGGAAGAGCTTATTCCATGAAGTTAAGTGATTTTTAAGTTGTTTTTGTTGAGGTGAGTAGGTGTCTTGCCGGATATGGTTTTGTGGGCTCATGAAAAAGTGATGGTAAGTAGGGATGCATGGATCTCTTGCCAAATTTGCAATATAGGACAATGTAAGTTTTGTTCTTCTATAACTGAGCGGCGTGACCCCAGCTTCGCAGTTTAGACTTGCAGCAGGGCTACTGCGGAAGGCTCCAGATGATATACGTAATGCGGTGTTGTGTATTGGATCTAGTTTTTTTAATGTACTTTGGGCAGCGGCCCCATAGCTTATGCAGCCGTAATCTAATTTAGACTGTATGACGGATTTATATATATTCAAAAGTGTTTCCTTTTGCGACCCCCATTTGTGATGTCCCAGAGTTTTTATTATATTAAGACGTTGTGTGCATTCTTTTTTCAAGTTATGAATATGAGATGTCCAGGTTAACTTCGAATCTATTATTATCCCCAGAAATACACATTAGTTTAAAGCTCGATGGAATATTAGTTTCCATCGCAAAGAGTATTTACTTGATTATTCCATTCTTTTTGATTTTTGGCAGCATTCTTTGTTTTCATCCACGATAGTCCTATGCTGTTATTTTCTCCGTGCATTTTTTCTTCCACGTATCTTTTAGCCTGCCTCTTCTTCTTTTGCCTCTGACAGCATAGTCGATGAGACCGGCGCAAATCAAAGGGGGTGATTCTCGGGTCCGAATTCCTCCACCCCTGACCTAGTAAGATAAGCAATGAAGATCTACTAAAAACAAATTAAATAAGAAGTGATACAACTATTACAAAAAGAAAATGGTAATAGTTAGGGCATACTTTGAGCAAACCAACTTCAAATATTACAAGACAAGCTGTTGCTTTTAATCTAGCCGGAAGTAGGAGAGCAGGAAAACTAACAAAACAAAAATCGCAATTTAATTAATATTATAGCCAAATTTTTTAATTAAAATATTGTAAATTTGAAATAAGCCGACCGCGGCGCGAAGGATGCCGAGTAAATACGACTGAGTATGACGTCAAACTGCTGGGGTTTGACGTCACAGATACAGACTACAACATAATCCATTTTACATAATTTACCATATCTTCTTCAAGCTAAAAGTTCAATATGTTTGTATCAATATTATAAAATAATAAAAGTAATAAAACAATAATTTATAAAATATATGTACTCACATTAAAATGGTCTTCACAAACATAAAGTTTACTTTTTTCTGAAATATCGGTTTTATTTCGCCTCATAGCTTTCAGCCACAAATTTCGCCTTTTCTGTTGTTTTTCGCCATCAGGTAATGATATAAATTGTTTTTTTGGATTTCTAATTGAACTATTTGTGCACATCGGTACTTAACAATATTTTCGACTATGTTTCGAAGTACTGGGGCCTGGATCTTCCATATTTTATATATTTTAATATAAAATTTAATTCGGTAAACATGTATAAATTGTTTTTATAAAATTAAACTTTATTTTAATTAAAATCACTCTAACTTTACATAACCTATAAAAGTTATACAAGCAAATAAGTTCACGACAGACTGTGTAGGCTGTACGCTGTACACTGGGTAGGCTGTACGCAGTAGACTGGGTAGGCTGTACGCAGTACACTTAGTTGGGGTATGACGTCACACGTCGTTTTCGCGCGCTACATACATTTGATTTTTTAAGCCTTCAAATTAAAAAAAAAAATGCAAAAGTGTTTTTTATGTTTATATGCAACAAGAGAAAATTAATATTTTTTTTTTTAAATCATGCCTATCCCCTATTACTTGATAAAAGACCAGGGAACTCAAGACAAATTTAACCATGGAAACAGCTCAATAAATATCTTCGGAAAAAGAAAGATGGAAATTATTGGTGAAGTAGTAGCTCACAACTAGAGTGCGGCCAATTAAGGTCTTAATAAGTTGTAATCCTATTTAACTAAAAAAAATATTTTTTCTAATTCAAAAGGATTGAATCGTGTTAACTCCTAGATTGGCCGCTCTTTACACATGATACTCAAGTGCAAACCTAAATTGATATAAAACTGCTAACTATAAAATAGTGCAATTAATAGTGCATTTAATGCCTGCCATCTAACAAGATTTTGCATTGGGAACACCTTTTGGTGCTCTAATCATCTATCGGGAGTAAAAGATGAAGAACAAGAAGAACAGAATATAATATTAGTAGTACAACTATAATATTAAACGGTATGTGGTACTAAACATTGATTACAAAGTATCATCTTTCAATAACCATAAAATAATTCACGAAAATAGCTATGTAAATATCATGTACAACCCATTAAAATATAATCTTTACACCGTATCTAACAAAATATATGTTAGACGCATGTTCAACTTCGAAATGGAGCCATAAAACCACATTTTAACGTAATATTTTAATTTACTATCAAGCACGAATAACAAATGTCAAAAATTAACAATTTTTCAAAAACTATCACGATTAATAAAATTAATATTCTAATAAACAATTCTTAAACACCTATAATAACGGTAAATACTGTAATTTTGGAAATTTGATAGAAAATTTTAAGGCCGTCAAAAAAATCGTGAAATATAAAATATTAAACTTTGAATTAAAATTACATGGTATTCAATGTAATTTCACGGGTCAGTGATGCATCAAAGTAGAATGAAATAGCTATATTATTTCTTGTTTTGAATTGGGATGTAAAGTGCTAATTTCCGGTTTTAGGAAACTATTATATGAGATACAGGTTAATCATGAAGAGAGGAAGCAATTAATATCTGTACACAGCACAGGGTTTATAGCTTAAGACAGTCATAACCAGTGGCGGATTTAGGTCAGTTAAGGCCCTGGGCGCAGTAAGAATATTGGGCCCCTCAATTAGAAAAAAGTGTAAAATTAGGTTTTTGCGGGGCCCTTTAGAGGTCGGGGCCCCGGGCGCGCGCCCGGTGCGCCCGCCGTTAAATCCGCTTCTGGTCATGACCATACTACGGCCCGCGGGATAGATCGGACCAACTAAGGGCATTCATGTGGCCCACGTATAGTCATTTCCTTTTTTTCCCTTCAGCTAGGTTAGATTCCCTTTTTTTGCTTTTCGAATCTTTCGAATGTCCTTTTTAGAGTTTTTTAGGTATGGCCTCCAAAAATCCCTTATAACGCCTCTCATGTGTCTGTCTGTCCGGTAGAAATAGTAGCCAAACGGCTTAATATAGAAAGTTGATATTTGGTATACTTTTACAACTCTTTAACCCACATATAAGAAAAATACTGAGAGTTCAAAAAAACACATCCCGAGATAAATATAAACAATTATGCATTATATTTAATAAAAAAATAAATATATATTTTTTTTAATTTTGAGCGACATACCAAATGAAACCTCTTAATGCGTGGATCAACAAACAAATTTTTATTTATGAAAAATCATTTTATTTATAGTATTTTTGCCAAAAATGTGTCCAAAAACTTTTGTCCCCCCAACCTCCCAGAGGGGCTGATCTAAAAATCTGAAAAAAATCTCCATAATGAACATTTATAGGAACCGGAATAGTTCAACAGGAATTTTTGATCAGATAAGTTTTTCAAAAACTGTCGATTTTTCTTGTCGTTGATAAAAGAAAATATATTTTATAAATTTATTGTGTGGTATCAAAAGAAAGCTCTTAAGCGGTAGATTAAGGAACAATAGATGGTTTTTTCAAGATTTTTTTTAAAGGATTTTAGCCAATAATGTGCTAAAAAAGTTCATATCCCGCACCCTTTCACCAAAAAGGATTAAACTAAAAACCTGAAATAAATGTAGGTAATGTACATTGATCTGATTGTGTTTTTGAAAGATATGGCAGTTTTTGTGTTTTTGACAAAATTTATTATTTTTTAATTCTTGTCTAAATTACGGGTAATAATATTATGGATTTTTTGTATTTATAACTAAAATAGTGCATGTATTTTTTTGAAATTAAAAATTTAATTTTTTTTTTTTTTTTTAAATAGCTGCGAACAGACACACACACCACATCACACCACACTACACTCAACAATTCAGTTCAGTTAGGAGTTCAGGAGTGTTCAGTTATTTTATTATAGTATTATACGCTGTGAATTAACCTATTTTTTTAATTACATTGGATTTTTTTAAAGTATCAATGAGGAATAAATCACTTGTAGTCATTAAATACTTATAAATCAAATAACACATTGTTAAAAGTGAGAAATACGTTTCTTAAATTGAAAATATTAAGCAATTTATCAATATATTTGTTATTAGTCTAATGAAGACTTGAATATGAAGCAAATACAGAAAACAAAAACGCTGATATTTTCGTGATTATCAAAAAAATTATTTTGATGTGATTATAGAACAAATATTCCGAGACATCCAGTATTAGGTATGTTGTATGTTGGCTTCTTACACTTATTAAATACCTACAAAACCCTGATATATATTCACACTTCACATCATTTTTTTTTGTTTGACTTTGGCCCGCAAAAGTTAGTCGGACAGAATATGGCCCGCGTTAGTAAAAGTTTGGTTATGCTTAGCTTAAGGCCTTACAAACCGAAAAACTATGAAAAAGAATTTCTCTCATTTTAATAATAATCTATACCGCCGCCCATAGATATGAAAACCACGTGGTCAGAATTCTCGTCTGAGCCCCCCTATAGTGGGTTTTACACAGTTCAATTTATTGATCAATAAATTAAAAAAGTTGGCCTGCATTTTATTGTTATGTGTAAAATATTCTAATTTCATCAGTAAATTGAACAACTTATTGATGAAAAAATTGATCAATTTATTTTGAAAAGTTCTATTTTTCATCAATTTTTTAGGAAATTCTAGATATATTTTTATTTGTTCAGTTGTAGCATAACTAAGTGATCTATCTTAGAGCAGTTATTATTAAACTCTACAAGGTCGCGGAACACTAATTTATTTAAAAAAATCTTAATTACATTCTTATTTTTTATGTGTTTATAATAATTTATTAAGACTCGATTTCTAACATGTCATTTATTCCTAACATTTCATCACCTAATTTAACATAAAACATTTCAATATTTATAATAAAATTGCATGCATATCAATCACCTTAATCTCTAAAACCAACATGTCATAAATCTTTAAACTAATAAAAATTTTGCACGATTTCTCCTGCTATAAAAAACGAAATACCTACAAAATCAACACTCTTCAATCTTAAGTAACATTCCATCTTCAACTACTTAACAGTGTACTGTTCGTGAATGAAAGATATCGATGGAAAATGTCATAGAATAAAGATAAATGAACAGCGCGCGATCTGGAAATATTATTCGCATCTGACATATCACGTATGGTTAGACGGTATCGGTGTAACATTTGAAGTTCGGTGAGAGTTAAACGGGGCTTAAACTTTCTACATATTTGTCAGATATTAGACTGAGCACTAGTCACTAAGATGAATTACTAACCGTTTTGGAATTGGCAAAAACAGACCAATGACTTCTAGGTCAATTCTCTGCAGCCCGTCAACAGTTTTATTAGCTTTAATAATAAACCAGTGGCGAAGGGAGGGCAAGTCTCCGCTAGACTTGCCCTCCCATAAAAATAATAATAACAAAAAAAAAATAAATAAATAAAAAAAAAAGATTTAGGTAAACCTTCAAAAATACATCAAATTATGTTTTATACAAAATTTTGTTCAAGGCTTGGTTGACTAGTTATGAATTTTTAAAAATTTTAAAGTTTAATAATTTCCGTTTCCGGTTTCGGATTTTCATAAAAAACAATAGGCTTCTTCCCAATTAATAGGAGAAATTTTTAGTACAGACACACATACGGACGGCACTTCGGAAATAGGTTTTTTGGATTCCCTGGACCATAAAACGTGGTCATCAGTCAAAATCTCGACATCGAAAATTTTCGCGATTACAATACTTGCCCCTTATATATTAAGGTCGGGCAAGTAAAAAACTAAAAAACCAAAAACTGTTAAAGAAAAGGCAAGAACAACGCTAAAGAAAATATATCCTACTCAAGTTCCGCAGATCCTGATCAGGGTGACCTGGTCTCAGAGTTTCACCCGGAGTCTCAGGGTTTCAACATCGTTCCTTCGGGCTCCGGGTTTTGTTATAAAATCTCCGGGTTACGCTAATTTTATCTAAAATTAATGTAAATGGTTGCAAAGAAAATATCATAGTTACATACATTTAATATAATCTTAGCAAATCTCGCGTACAGTGCTAGCGTATATCTAAATATTTCTATTTTCGATAACGCCAACGGTTAAAACCGATTAGCTGGATATATAGAACCTGCAGTAGGCTTCAACTGCTGCAATTAACTGTCAGCCGGTAGTGCGAGTCGGACAGTATCGGGTGATGGTAGACGGTTGACGGTCGATAGACGTTGTTAACATTTTAGGAAATAAGAGCAAAATTTAATAAAATATATATGACACTTCAGGAATTTGATGATTACTTATCAAAATATGGGCAGAAAGAGTTACTGAAATGTTTTCAGACCAATAAGAAACATAATTTCTAATTTAGTTCCCCTGTTTCATTTTATTTATATTTTTTTATTATAAGCATTTTGACTGATTATATCACTATATATTATCTCTCTCAATTTGTAATACGAAACTAAAAGGAAAATTTCATTTTTTATGTTGTCTATTTAAAATATCATCTTAGGGTGGTACTGCTGAAATGGCACATTTCAAAACATTTGACAATTCATATTTGACATTAAATTATATGTCAATTTATTTTTTTAATTGAAAAGTGTTTTTATACAACCAAAATAAGAACATAACATCAGAAAATATGCATAAGAGACAACAATTAGATAAATATACCAAAAAACACATATATAACGCTTATGGAAAACTTTAAGAAAACCAGTGGCGAAAGGAAACCTCCGCTAGACTTGCCCTCCCATAAAAAAAATATTTAAAAAAAAAATGTAAACTAAAAAAAAAAATTTTTTTTAAATATTTAGATAAATCTTCAAAATTACATCAAATTATGTTCTATACAAATTTTTGTCCAAGGCTTGCTTTACTAGTTACGAATTAATTATCATGACCATGGAAACGTTACATATAAGTATGAAAAAATTGAGACTTGGAAAAATTTTAAATAATTTACAAAAAAAATTCGAAATTTTTCGGTTTATCAAAAAACGTCTCAAATAAAAGTTATTAGTTATTGCATTTATAGTAACTTTTGTTCAATAAATTTTTTCGAAATATTTTTCTGTTGCTAAATATTCGCAAAAATATTAAAATCGACACGAGTAAACTCCCATTTCTAGTCAACCGATTTTCATAAAAAACAATAGGGTTTTTCCTATTTAATAGGAGAATTTTTTAGAACCAGAACGAACTCTTTAAGTTAAACCGTTTTTGAGTTATCGTGTATACACACAGACAGACACACACACACACACACACACACACACACACACACACACACACACACACACACACACACACACACACACACACACACACACACACACACACACACACACACACACACACACACACACACACACACACACACACACACACACACACACACACACACACACACACACACACACACACACACACACACACACACACACACACACACACACACACACACACACACACACACACACACACACACACACACACACACACACACACACACACACACACACACACACACACACACACACACACACACACACACACACACACACACACACACACACACACACACACACACACACACACACACACACACACACACACACACACACACACACACACACACACACACACACACACACACACACACACACACACACACACACACACACACACACACACACACACACACACACACACACACACACACACACACACACACACACACACACACACACACATACGGACGGCACTTCGAAAATAGGTTTTTTGGATTCCCTGGACCATGAAACGTGGTCATCCGTCAAAATCTCGACATCGAAAATTTTCGCGATTACAATACTTGCCCCTTATATATTAAGGTCGGGCAAGTAAAAATGAAACAAAATTTAAAAAAAGCGAAATTATAGACCTTGTGGCAGGTATTTTTTCAGTAAATCTTGGTGTCCTTTTTGTTGTGAAATATATAATAATTTACCCATTTCAATTTATTTAGATTTCTGAAGGAGAAGTAAGAAAAATTTTAAATGAAGGTGTAGAAAATTTAAGACGGACGAACATGGGAAGAGGTAATAATAAGAAAACAGATAGAACCACAGACTACATGTTTCGGAAAGATGTTCAGAGAAAAATTTGGGATTTACATTCAAAAATTGAATATTTTTTTTAAAGTATGTTATTAAATTTTGAAAAACAATAATTAGGTTTTAAGAGCAGCAGAATAAAATGATAAATTATTATTATATAATATGTATTTTTGTTTTTTATATTTTATCACGATATTTCATTGATAATCGTAATATTATTTACTATTATACGAGTAATAATCGAAAGTTTGATGAAATAAATATTAATATTATCTGTCTCATTTTGTAATACGGAACTAACAGGTAAAGTTCATTTTTTATGTTGTATATTGACAATACATTTATAATATTGTCATAGTATTGGTTCACACGGATACGCCAAAGTCTGTTTACACCACAACAGTCACCAAAGTAACCAGATCTAGTTTCGTATTACAAATTGAGACAGATTATATATACATTCAAAATATTTGACATGTCAATTTAGTAATAACCTCAATATGATGAAACTGAACCATACTTTTAAAAGCCAGATTTACAAGTTCACATGATTTTACAAAAGTCTATTTACACCACAACAGTCACTAAAGTAACCAGATCTAGTTTCGTATTAAAAATTGAGACAGATTATACTAGTTATTTCAAGAATAATTAATTTAATTTATATTATATTTTTTTATATATGTATTTTTTGTGTTTTGTCTGTATTGATTGTTATATTAAAAAAACTGTATTTCCGATTTTTTTTTTTTCAGTTTCAGATTTAATATGTAATGTCTAATAATAATAGGTAATGTCTGGGCACTCTCTTCCTGATACGAAAGCATTGAACTCCAATACAAAAAAAAATAATAATACGAGATAATAAAGTTACGTGCTAACGAAGAACAACAGGGCAGAGCAACACGTTAGAGAAAGAGTGAAAAAAGCAAGGTTGGTTATGGGAAAGCTATTAAGCATAGGGGAGAGGAGGTTTAATGATGATATCAAGTGGAGGATGAAGATATTCGAAGCAATAGTGAAGAGTATCCTTATGTATGGAGGGGAGATTTGGGGATGAAAGGAATGGGAGATGATGGAAAGGGTACAAGAGGGTTACATTGCGATGGATATTGGAGGTAGACAGAAAGACACCGGGCTATATTGTGAGAGAGGAAATGAAGAGGGAAAAGCTGAGAGTGGGTGCCGGAGCGAGGGCAGTGAAATATGAGGAGAAAGTCAGAAGAAAAGAGAATAGAGAAATAATAACGGTATTCTGGGAAGAAAGAATGAAGGAAGAACAATAAGGCAAATTATCGGCATGGGAAGAGACATGAAAAGAGTACTTTTGGAGGTGTGGAATGGACATAAGAGAAGCAGAGAGAAACAGAAACGGAGGAACAAATATAGTAGAAGAATTGAGAACGAGGGATAAGGAGATACAGGAACAGGAAAGAACAGACAGAATAGACAAATCGCTGAGTGTGAAAAGATATAAAGAGATAAGAGTGATACCGAGATACCTGAAGGGGAAAAGAGGAAGATCAAGGGTGGAGTCAGAAGGATAGCGAGGTTAAGATGCGGCAACGAAGAGAGAAACAACAGATACTCGGCAAAGCCAAAGGACAGGCTTTGTAGAATGTGCAAGGAAGGAGAGGAAACCTTGGAGTATTTAGCGAAGAGATGCAGAGAGATGGCAGTCTGGGAAGAAGGGATAAAGGAACTGATGAGTGAGGAAGGCAAGGGGGAAAGATGGGCGAGGGAACTGAAGGCAAGAAAGAAGGAGATAGAAGAGGGAAGTTGGAAGGAGAATAGGAAGAAAGAGAGGGACACTGGAAGAAGAACAAAGAAATGATGAGTGAGAAATGTAAGGAAGAAAAATGAGCGAGAGAACTGGGGATAAGAAGGAAGAAGATCGGAGAGGGAAGCCGGAATGAGGATAGGAAGAAAGAGAGGGACACTGGAAGAAGAACAAAGAAATGATGAGTGAGAAATGTAAGGAAGAAAGATGGGCGAGAGAACTGGGGGTAAGAAGGAAGGAGATCGGAGAGGGAAGCCGGAATGAGGATAGGAAGAAAGAGGGGAGCACTGGAGGAAGAACAAATAAAGTTAGATTAAAGAAAGTATTGTAAATTATCCATATTGTACGTTATTTTATTATTTGTTTTTTTTTTTTTTTTAATGCCCTATACGCTGCAAGGCCTAGGGAAAATAAAGAATATATATTATGAACTAGCTTAACCTATATAGCCAGCGTGGGCCATTTGTGAATATTCGGGTGCTCTTATATCTGCTTTACATCTTATTATTTATCATTAATTATCTTCTTCCATTGTTGCCTTGTGCTTGTCCAACTTTAATAAAAAAAATGGATATGTTAAGAGCGTTAGAGATTAAAAAGGCTATTCCTAAGAAGAAAAAATTAATGAATGAACAACTAGAGCTAATTAGTTCTCCGCTTCTACCACATTTTTAATCCTCTTGGTTTTTTCTTTCATTTAAATATTGTTTGTTGTACTTACAAGCTATAGATATATATTTCAGTCATAAATGTTAATCTGTTCATTCTGAAGATGGTGTAAGCCAAAATACGTATTAATACAATACATTACATTTTTCTGAAACAATAACCGAAAATTTTTATTTTTGTCTGGTTCGAAATTTACCAACAAATACCTTCAATTATGTATAATTATATTTTTGTACATAAAACAAACGCTTAAAATAAAAAAATCTTTGCCTTGTAGAACAACTTTCTGAACAATTATAAATAATTTTAAAGACATTCCGCACATTCAGTGGCATTATTCCCCCCCCCCCCGCAGAATTAATCATTTTCTTTTGGCTCCGTAGTAGCTTTTGCAATTTTGTCTAAAGCCAAAGGGGAAAAAAACTCATTTGGGGGCTCGATGGGCTCCTAAATGACACAGTTCCCTAAATAGAGTACGCCCTCCCATGGTAGCGGCCCTATCGGGCCCATAGTTACGCCACTGTGCGTATTGGATACTGGTAACTGGATGTTTTCGGATATTGGTTCTCGAAAATTTTCCCTTTACCATTAATTTTAATAATACCAGGGATACAGTATGTTCAGTTTCGTAAGTAGACAGGTGCATAAGTACAGGGCCCAAGATGAAAGGGAGCCGGAAAATGGTGAAGGGGGCCAAAGGCAGACTAGAATACCGTATTTATTGATCATCACCTTGGACCTGTTTTGTCATAACTTCGATTCATCTCTTTTTTGTCATCACTTCGATCCATCTTCCTTTTTATTGGTCATCACTTTGATCCTTTTTTAGGGTCTTATAGGTATGACCACCAAAAAACCCTTATAACGTCACTCATGTGTCTGTTTGTCTGTCTGTCTGTCTACCTGTAAGGTAGAAATTGTAGCCAAACGGCTTAACATATAATGTTGAAATTTGGCATGCTTATACAACTTTTTGACCCACATATAGGAAAAAACTGAGAGTACAAAAAAATACATCCCGAGATAAATATAAACAATTATGTATTTGGATTTTTTGTATTTATAGCTAAAATAGTGCGTGTATTTTTTTGAAATTAAAAATATTTAAAAAAATAATAATTTTGCCAGTACAAGAAAATTAATATGGAAGATGAAAGTATAGAATAACCTACACCTACACCTACACCTACACACACACACACACACACACCGACACACATATATATATAAATATAATTTTTTGAAATAATTGCTAACCGAGTTACACACCACACCACACAGCACTCAACACTTCAGTTCAGTTAGGAGTTCAGGAGTGTTAGTTATAAAACAAATAACACATTGTTAATAGTGAAAAATACATTTAACTCACGGCACGGACGTAAGTTCAATTCCTGCTTATGTCAAATAATTTGTGTAAAACTATTTATACAAATTACAGGTTCTGCTTAGCCGTTCGCAACCGGCTTCAAACTGTAGGTTCCTTTCTGTGTACACTAAAAAATGGACGTAATACTGACCTTATTACTCCTGAATGTACATAGATCGAAAACATGGTCATGAAACCTGGAAACAGGAGGCCTTGGCTCACTTCGGGCTGTCGCGACAATGATGATGATTTATCAATATATTTCTTATTAATCTAATGAAGACGAATACGAAGCAAATGCAGAAAAAAACACTGGGGTTTTTGTCAAATAACGAAGAAAAGTGATTATCAAAAAACTATTGATTTTGATGTGATTATAGAACAAATACTGTCCTAGATATCCAGTATACTGTTGGCTTCTTACACTCATTAAATACCTACAAAACCCTGAAATGTGTGAAAATTTACACTTCACATCAATTTTATTATTTTTGAATTTAGCACAGGATCCTTGTTTGTTTTCAAAAACTATAAGGTGTTATCAATCTAGCTTTGTTAAGATCCATTTAAAACGGAGAAAAATTAAGAAATCAACTTTTATATGAACTAGTTTGTGGTAAAAAATCCCCGCATATATATTTTACGCAACCCGTAATACTTCTGTGTGAAGTTAGTTGTATAGTCTACTTTCATTCATAATTCCGGTCACGTTTCCATTGAATACGTTTTTCTTATAAGCAATGAAGTGAGGAAAACCACAACATGATAATAATTAAAATTTAATACGTAATTAAATTAAAAAGCATTTTACATAAACATTTTTTACATCAATGTTACAACAAATGCCTTCAGGAATTTATTCAAATGAGATATAAAAAACATTTTAATAAACTGGTAAAGTAGATATAGTTATTTCAATTGTTTGCTGATTTACATTTTAAATTCTAAACATGCAGGTTTGGTTACGGTTAGTGTTAAAAAATCCCCAGTTCTAGGAAAGATGATAATAAATTAAAGTACAGTTGATTCAAAAATATTAGTACAAAAACGCAAAAACGTAATTCTAAAATCTGATAGAAAAGGTAGCAGATATATTTTGAGATTTGTTTAATACGGCATTAATATATAACTTTATATATTAATATAAAGTATATATACTTTTCTATAACACCTATAGTGAATCACAGCACTGAAGAGACTGCATGCTGTATGTATTGCAATAAGTACGCTCATACCAGCGTTGCCAGATTATTATTTTACCAAATCGGGATTTTGACCAAATAAATATAAAAAAATCGTGATTAAGGCGCAAAAAGCGGGACAACCTAATAAAATATTTACATAAAGACTCTCTCCCAAAATAGTAGTGACGAGGAAAAAAAAAAGGTCCTCACTCTAAAATAGAAATACATAATAAATCAAAAAAAATTTTTTTTTTATTAATTCGTGATTTTATCCGTCCCGCTCGGGACAATCTATTCTTGTTCAAAAAGCGGGACGTCCCACGTAATTCGGGACGTCTGGCAACGCTGATTCATACCTAAGTTCTTTCTTATTGTCGGTATGAGTATTTTTATCAAATTATTAATTTATTGTGATAAATTTTACAAAAACTTTTTTTTAGAGAGTTTTTACACACTTTATTGACGAAAACTCGCACTTTTTCTTATGGGCACAATTATTCAGATGGGCGATCTTTATTCATTATGAAGCTCTTATTTAATGGGAAATTGTTTTCAAATGGTATCATAGGAGCGCCGTTTTTAAGATTTTGTAGGTATGACCAAAAAACCCTTATACCGTCATTTTGTCGTCTGTCTATCTGTCTGTCTGTTCGGTAAAAAATGTAGCCAAACGACTAAACCTAGAGAGTTGAAATTTGGCATGCTTATACAACTCTTTAACCCGCACATAGGGAAAATACTAAAACATCTAAAACACATATCCCACTAAAAATATAAACAAATATGTGCTCATCGAAAAAAAACTATATATATATTTTTTTAATTCTGAGTTGGGTATCAAATGAAAGCAAGCAATAGTGTGTTACATAACTATAACTTTTGTACACCGTCAACCAAAAAACACAAAAAATGCTTTATTTTCCGAAAACATAATCTGGTCAAAAATTCCTGTTGCACTATTCCGGTTCACACCAATGTACATTACTTAGATTTTATTCAGATTTTTAGTTTAAACCATCTGGGCTACAGGGTGTGAGACAAAAAAATTGCACAATTTTGGCAAAAATCGCTTCAAAATAATTTATTTTGCAACAATAAAAATTTGATCGTTAATCCACGTACTAAGGGCTTTCATTTGATACCCTACTCAAAATTTAAAAAAAATATTTTTATTTTCGATGAGCACATATTTGTTTATAGTTTTAGGGGGGTATGTTTTTTAGATGTTTTAGTATTTTTCCTATGTGCGGGTCAAAGAGTTGTATAAGCATGCCAAATTTCAACTTTCTAGGTTTAGCCGGACGGACGGACGGACGGACGGACGGACGGACGGACAGACAGACAGACAGACAGACAGACAGACAGACAGACAGACAGACAGACAGACAGACAGACAGACAGACAGACAGACAGACAGACAGACAGACAGACAGACAGACAGACAGACAGACAGACAGACAGACAGACAGACAGACAGACGACAAAATGACGGTATAAGGGTTTTTTGGTCATACCTACAAAACCCTAAAAATGACGACTCTAGTGAACGAAAGTGCTGCCCTCTTAAAAGTTCCGCGTGAGGTGATCACCTCAGGCGGCCGATTCGTTCAGGGGCTGCGAATTATTCTAATTTTTCCCGTGGAGATGGAAATATTAATAAGTTAGATACTGGCAGAGATGGCAATTAGGGCAAAGAAAGTATTCCTCTATTTTTAGACTTCCAGCACTATATAAAAGTAACGTAGTCAGAGTGAGATTTCGCTCGGTCCTATTAAATTTATATAAATAGATACTCATTTTAAGTATTAAATACTAAATGCTGTGTCGGCCTCTGGTTTTCGGGATTGGAACCCGCCTTCCTAGGCTTCGTACTCATTCATATATATATATATATATATAGTATTTTATTATTATATAGGTATATGTTATACAGTTATATAATTACAATGTTAGTGCGACTTCTGCTGCTGCTTCTTTGTTAGAAAATTTGATATAAGTGGCTGCAGAGTTGTTTCTGAGAGACGAAGCGTTGCGTTAACATCCATTGGATTTCTCTGTTTGGTTTTTATAATTGACATGGCTGAAAACATCATTTCGCAAAAATAAGTCGAAAAAATTATTAATACCAGGTCTATTTTTTTTTTTAATAAAACACATTAAACTCAAAAGAATAGTAAAAGTTTATTTTTGCAAAGTATGCTCCATAAGAAGTTCTCTCGACTATGGGCTATGACTGCGGAATAGCCATGCAAACCACCGAACACGTCATATAAAATTGTCCCGTCCTCGCTTTTGAAGGCGAACCAGGAGAACTATTTTCGCAACTCCTGCTGTACTTAAATGGGTCAGCAAACTCAACATGCAATTACCAGGTCTACAAGTATGAAATTCGGATTTTTTTTTTTAAATAAAACACATTTAACTCAAAAGAACACTAAAAGTTTATTTATTCAAAGTGTGCTCCATTAGAAGTAATACATTTTCCCCATCTTTCAGGCAATTTGTGAATACCTCGCCAGTAAAACTCTTCCCCTTTCCCCGCAAACCATTCATCTAGCTATTCTTTCACATTTTCATATGAACAAAAGTGCTGCTCGGCAAATGCGTGACCCATCGATGCGAACAAGTGGTAATCTGAAGGGACCAAGTCTGGTGAGTAAGCGGCATGGGGTAGCACTTCCCACTTGAGTGCCTCTAATGTGTTGCAAACTGCTTTTGCCTTATGTGATGGAGTGTTATCGTGAAGAAAGATTACCTTGTGCTGTCTTCTTTCGTATTCTGGTCGTTTTATGAGCAGCGAATGATTCAATTCGATCAGTTGTTGTTGGTAGCATTGGGTATTAACTGTTTCACCAGGTTTTAACAATTCATAATAGACCACACCCTTTTGGTCCCACCAAGTACAGAGCATTGTCTTTTTGCCAAAACGATTCGGTCTTGCAGTTGATGTGGATGGTGAGCCTGGGTTCACCCATGATTTTTTGCGTTTGGGATTTTCAATATAAATCCATTTTTCATCGCCAGTAATGATACGATGCAAAAAAGACTTTCTTTTGTATCGTGCAAGCAAAATTTCACAAGGTTTTTTGCGTTTTTCCATCTGCCTCCCATTCAATGCATGTGGAACCCATCTGCCGACTTTCTGGATCTTACCCACCTCTCGTAGGCGATTGGAAACAACTTGTTGACTAACGCCTAACTGCTCTGCTAGTTGTTTTTGTGATTGACTATCGCCTTCCTGTAGCAATGTTTCCAATTTTGTATCTTCATATTTTTTTGGAGGTTTTCCATGTTCTTTGTCTGTAAGATCAAAGTCACCACTTTTGAAACACCGAAACCATCGTTCACACGTATCTTGCGATGGAGCATATTCACCATAAGCTTCTCGAAGCAGTCGGTATGATTCAGCAGCAGTTTTTTTCAAATGAAAACAAAACAGTAGTACTGTCCGCGAATGCTCTTTATTTGGCACAAAATTTGACATTTTTAACACAGTAAAACAAAACTATATGATCACTTTTCAAATTATAACCTATATGCATTTGACACTTAATGATAACTTAACAAAACGCCATATGTGTTGAAACTTTAAACTATACACTCTGTTTGCGCGGCAAGTTAGAAAAAAATCCGCATTTCATACTTGTAGACCTGGTAATTTGATAGCTTTATAACTCAAAGATGGATATTCTTTTTGTAGCGATTTCCAAAATTGAGACAATGATTGCATTTTATATCTGGACATCAGAATGACATCACAAGACAATTCGATCAGCTTTTCTTTTTCACGAGGATCAAGTACACATGACTTTATATCTTTCAAGAATGGATTATTAATCCAGAGGTTACCTTTACGAGGATCCCCATTTTCAAGGAAATAATTATTAAAATTTTTAGCTAATGCTCTTAAATATTGACTTATTGTTGAATATGACTTTCTGGTTGACATCAGCAGCAATCAAAAATTCTTTCAGAAGTGAAAACATTTCTATGGGTGCGTTTTGTTGGTGACTGGTTAGAAGTACTAGAATTAATGCGCAAGAAAACGACAATTTTGATCGTGAAGTAAACATGGAATGACATTTTCATCGATGTTAAATTATAGAACAAATAACGAACAATTAAGTTAGAACAAATAAGTTGTAGAACAAATAACGAACATATTTCACCTAAATGGATAAACTAAATAATAAATGCAGAATAGGAAAAATTACATTTGAATCAAATAATCCAGACCGTAATGTTTTAGAACGAATAATTGAATCATATAGGAATATATTTATTTTAGGACACACAATGAGAAAATACCTAAAAGTGACAATTATTTGGAAGCAGTATACCAAGATTTAATTCTAATACGTGTAAAAACTAAATGAAAACAACAGCATTGAAATATTACTTTTCATCCCCACCACACTTATTCATTCCAATCGTTCGACCTCATATCATCGAATGAGTAGAATGAATAGAATGAGAATATTGTCCCACCAAAACGCGTATTCTGGTTAAACCGAAACCAGAATTTGCACAAGAAAACGCACCTTTATCTTCCTCTTATAAGCGACTATTCCACAGAGCTAGCTTAAAATTTATCATCTGCGTCGACTAAAAAAATGTGCTATATACTCGTGAATAGAAGTATGCATCTACAAGATTCGGCCAAAATATTTCGCGAACCACAGGTTGAAGAACACTGTTCTGTAAGATATAATACATCGTTCTATCGAAAAGACATTAGAAAACATATTTTAATATTATTTTTATTATCAGTTGTCACTTAAGAAATATGAAACTCATAAAACGAAACATCATTTTATCTCACTTATTTATATTTGTAAAATCAAACATGTAACATTGTATTACAAAATATTACGACTATTATAAATATTCTCGTTTGTAATATTGCAAAAATAACATTACGCAAGAAATATCGCCGACTACACTCTTCTGTTAATAGTATAATATTATTTATGTACAACTATGAATTGCAATTAATTACAATGTGTAAAAAATAAATAAAAGTAATCCCACATCAATATATAATGTCTCTAATCTGATGCAGAAATCATAAAAAGTACCCGCATATATGTATTGTATAATATATTTGTTTTATTTAGGTCTTACACGTAGTAGTAGAGCTTGTAATAGACACTATTACGCCTAGTGACAACTAAATCATAATTTATTGCAACTTTTTTACTGCTATATTTCACTTTTAGTTATACGAGAACTAACAGGTGATTAAATAGACAGTAAGACACCGGTTGTATCGCGCCTTGGAGTCTACAGCCACGAAAAGGCACATTCCATAAATATTCTACTTCACCCCTACATTGTGATAGTACCTATTCTTGCCATAAATACTGTTCACAAAAATTTTTGTGAAATTCCACAAGATGCTTAAAGATATTTTAATTTTCTTTTAGTACACAGATCTTCAACGAGAAACACCTATCAGTTTTCAAAAAGACCACTTCTGGCCGTTTCATAGCTAAGTCTCTGCGACCACTTATGAATAGAATTACGAAGGGTTTCTTGAAAAGGTTTTCGTTAAAAGATATTTAATATTGAGGAGGATTTTAATGGTGTAAGGTAAGGTGCCCAAATACCGTCCCCGTCCTTAATTCGTCCCTCGTTAGATCTCACCTGAATGGTGGTGATATGTAGCGACTTGTTGCATAACCAACTTCTAATGTTTATTACAGACGACTGACAGTTGAATTTAATTACATTGACGCGATATTATTGGCGAAACTTATTTATTTCCTTGTGCGTAGTAATTTATATGAGTGTTCTGAATTCATCAATTCTGTAAAGGTAAGTTATTTTATGATTTTGAATATCAAGGAGGAATGTAGCCAAACAGAATGCAGAGCAAGACATGAATAATATTAAAATTTGGCTTGATGCTAATCTTCTAACGTTGAATTACAAAAAAACAGAATTTATTTCATTTTCAATTTATAATAATACTCAGCCTACATTTAATTTCTTAACGCTTCATAATAGTAATTGTTTTGAAGAAAACTTCGCTTGCGAAATAAAAATTAAAAAAGCTGATAAAATAAAATACTTAGGTGTTATGTTCGACAAAAATATGAGATGGAACGAACACACTAATAAATTAATGACGAATATACGGAAAACATTCTATATTTTTAAAAGATTGAGGGAAGTTACGCCATTACATATTTTGTATCAGTTTTATTATGCTCTTGTCCAGTCTTCTTTAATGTACGGGTTAATTGCCTGGGGTGGTGCTGCAGACGTCTATTTAAATCAGATCAAAACTGTGCAAAACACTGTACTAAAAATCATGTTCAAAAAAAGCAGACGCTACCCTACTGAATTACTATACAGAAATACAAACATTTTTAATTTATCGCAATTATATATCTGGAGTATCCTGGCTTACACAAGCAAGTATAGTAATGTAATAACAATAGAAGATCATAAATACTCAACGAGGAACAAAGATAAAGCAGCACCACATAAAACTTTTAAAACAATTGGTCAGCGTTCTTTCTTATATCATGTACCAAAGATATTTAATAATTTTCAAGAATTTTTGCAAAAAAATAATAAGGACTCTTACAATATTAAGGTTTGGTCTAAAAAGTATTGCCAACAACTAAATCAAAATGACATTTTGAAGATACTGAACTAGAGCAGATTAAAACTACACCAACTTACTGGATTGGTAGCGTGTTGTACAACATGATCAACTGTAAAATATTTAAATGTTTTTTGTCAATAGCCACATGCTGACTTTTTAGTCTAAGTGGTGAATTTATTCATTGTTTATTTACTATATTATATAAGTAAGATGAATGTTGTACTGTATTTCTTTCTGGGTAAATAAATTTATTATTATTATTATTATTATTATCTGAACATATAGTCATGAGTATAATTAAGACTTTTAAGTTGATAACCTAACTTTTTTTTAACAGTTTTTGGTAATTTTTCATACGTCATAATTACTCATACTTGTCCTAATTTCGTCCCCTATAGTGGTCCTGGTCCATGATGATGACGATGACGATATTAACAATGAAGATGACGTAATATGTCCATTTTGTGACCAATCATTCTCTGATGACAAAGAGGGATCGAAGTGGATTAGATGCACGAAAAGTTTTGTTTGGTGCCATGAAATTTGTTCCTCGTCTTGAGAAAAAAAGCTATTTGTTTGTGATAATTGTTTGTATGTTTAACTTGTATTATAAATTTGTTCTATATGTAAGCTATTTTTGAATAAATATTTACTGATTTTCATCATATTTTGCATTCTTAGTGTTAATTTGAATAAATACCTCCTTATTTCCCTTGTAAAACTTCAACTGTGGCGGAAGGCTATGTTGAAGACTCCATTTTAAGTAAAATAGCAATTGCTAATAAGATTCTAAAATATAACAGCAACTCGTCAGACTATAGAGCTGGTAAAAGTACTACTACTTGCACCAGCTATACCAATGCGCAGTTTGTTTCATACTATCAAAATAAAGAAAATATACAGAAGAATGATGGAGCAACAAACATTTATAATTGTAATAAATGTTCGATAACCATAAATTATCGAATGTAAATAAATATAATGTACAAATTTGCCAAAAAGATATACTTTTTGTCCATGGTACACAAATAACTATTATTTGGTTGTAATTTTATAATAAAATAAGAATCATTGTTACATTGTTCATTTGACATCGATCGTTTAATCTTATTACCCAAATTACGGGTAGCTATATTTATTGTAAAATTTTTGGAAAATTTGAAGGAAATGTTCTCGACTTAATAATGTACTTAAAAAGATAAATTATTAAGTTTATCTGATAAAATTCAGAGCTCTCGGGATATAATCTGATTAATACAAAAAAATAATAATAAAAACCGTGAAAAAAAATAAATAAAAGAAAATGCCAATCAGAGCCTCTTCTACCTTTACGAATTGTACCTCTACATTCATTAATTCTTGAACGTTATGCAATACTTAACAGAAACATTTAGTTACCAAACTTATTTCCAAGAAATGAAGACAGTTTTTCTCTACACGCCAATGAGTTGATAACAGATGTTAAGTTAGCACCAGAATTTCGTTGTTCCTCGGGTGAGTTCGGGCTAGCGAAGTAATCTGATTGGTTCTTTGTTAAATTGATATTTTCAGCTGTGAATTAGAATACAGTTTTGATATTTTAAAACCCATTGTTTACTATTATGTAACGCTCAAGATTTAATGATCGCACTGTACATAAATCCGAGGGAAAAATCCGCCAAAAAATATGTGTCTTCACGGGCCACAGAAATATTAACATCTAATCCGAAGTAAAATTCCGGTTAACACTACCCTGTACAGCGATCTTTCGATATTACGTATTTTTCCAAATATTGACGATCACAACAATGACCCAAATTAAGACCCATTTTTGATTGACCTATTTATATTTAAATGACCCAGGTTGTGAGGAGAGCTCTAAAATTAAGTGGAATATTGTAGAATAATGGTTTGCTATCGAGAGCTAATGCTATTTACGTAATTTTAAAAGACTTGAGCTATAATTTTTTTAATTTTTGTTTTGTTTTTCTTAAGTCTAAGAACTCATCCTGAGCGTTACCCTGAAAGTTGTGAAGAGACATTTTCCAGTAATTGAGAACTGACACGCTCGAATACTCTGTCACTGCCATTACTATTTTACCACGCTGGTGGTAAAATATTGTACTAGGCAATCTAGTACTGTTTGAAATTATTTCGTATGTTTTAGTGTTGAATTTTTGTTAGAATGTGGACAAAAGTTGTAAAAAATATAAAAGCAGAATATATTGTAGTGTTTTTGGCTGTCATTCAAAACAGGACAAAGCACATTGACAGCTGAGTACTAGAGGCAACAGCCATATTGTCTAGGATCACAGCGCCGCCACCGGTTATGTCACTTCTCAATAAACAAACCCTGAAACAAATCTTAATAATACCTAATCGTGCCACCACGCGGAGCCACTCGTAGTCGTTTTCCAACAGTATATTTATGGAACTAAAGCCGTATTCAGAGCTCTTAAATCAATATCTTATGCACTGTAGCGTATGGACTATTCATTGTCTCCAGAAAGTTTGTCATATGATAAGACGTGAAACCGTTCAGACCTCCAAATTTAATACGCTGTTTGTTGTGGATTGTGCATAATTTTCTAAACTTATAGCTAGTGAGATGTTTTAATGAGACATACATATAAACACATTGGCTATCGCAGTCTATCAGTGACACCGTAGTTATCGAATGCCTTTACGTAACCTAACATAATGTCATAATTAACAAATCTTGCTCAAAATTACAAAGACGGACAGTAAATATGATTAATTTTGGTAATTAGGTAGTTAAAATCTAAGACAACAGAATTATAAGAACGATAATACATATAAAATATTTTACGAAGCTAAATAGTTGGTTTCAAAATTCACAGATGGAGGGCTATTCGTAACGTACTAATTTATAACAGATGTGAACGGTACATGGAACGTTAAAAGAATGCATTAAAGCATAACTCAAAGCGACACAACGCAGAGTCTATAACTTATTAATTTAAAGAGGTCTGAATGCGGTTTAATAGTGTAAAATAACTCTAAATATATTTTTCTCAAATATAAATATAATTACCTGCATCTGTAGCCAAGTATCAAGAAATGGCGATGATGTATACTGTGTTGTATTCCAGCAATCTCCAGGATGTGCCGGTACGATCTGATCATCAGAGCGTGGAGCTCCCGCCGTTCCTGGGGCCCTTAACATGCAGCACACCCCCGTATCCATATCCCCCCGCCCCGCCGCACTCGGGGGCAACACTGTTCAAATTCACGCACAAAATCAACAAGCGATAGACATCACCCGCAATCACCACTCAAAACAATTGGTTCAGTTATTAAATATTTATTAAATTAAGTTCACTGTCACTGATATTATTTCAAGGAAATGAAAAAAATCCAGTCAAATATTTATTTTTCCGTAAACAAGAAATTAGAAAGGAAACAGTTTTATTTATAACTGAAACAAAAAAAAAAGTTGCACAATATTACTGGTTTGCAAATTTTATATCTTTATTTATTTATAATCAGCTTCTGGTAAATCTTTTTCTTCGTTTCTTTGACATTAAAAATTGTTTAATTAACCACAGCGATTATTTGTCAAACAAACATTTTTTTGTGTTGATTTAAAAATTCTGTAATATAATATTGGACATTTTTTATAATAAATTTTAAAAAAAAACAATTTAATTATAAAGGAAATATTCTTGATTAAGACCAAAGTGTCACCAGATTTCCCTTTATAGTTCTATTCGGCTAGTTGTGCTAAAATCCATTAAAGTCCTGCAAGGATAATTATTAATAATAACTGTGTAATAGAATCATATTACACTTATTTCTATTAAGTCAAACAGGATTATTATATTAATCAAATCAAAGAAATGTAATCCTATTAGTTTATCTGTGACTTTAAAAACTGAATTTTAAACGTGTTGCCTTTTTAGGGATATGGACAAGAACTGTAAACTTTTTCCTATTTGATTTGTACTGAAAAATTTTAGAATTCTATCCAAATGGATTCTTATGAGAATTCTTTCAGTGATTTCTAAATTCCTGGAAAGAATTAATCATTTTGATGTTCTATTTTACTTCTGCTAAAAACGTTATCAGGATTCCAACAAGATTCTGTACAAATTCTATCAAGTACAAGTCAAATTAGAATCCTGTTACAATAATAACTTTTAAATCCTCAAGTTGAAGATTGTTGGAAAGATCCTCTTGGTTTCTTTAACTTCAACTGAAAACTATTAGCAGGATTGTATATGTATTTTATTGTAATATATTATAGTTATTATTAATAGAAAATAACTTTGAACTTTTGGTGGTTAAACCTTATTTAATTCATTCACAAATCAATTTCTCCTTCTCACAACTTTTTTGATACTTATAATGTTGGTACAAATTAAATCCTTATCAATTCCCTGGGCCTTTTTGCATTTTATAATTGTTCTATTCTTCTTAAAGAATATTTTATTTCTGCTGAAAAGATTTAGACTTCTTCTGCTTGCTTTGACTTGATAGTTATAATTGAATGGGTCAAAATCTTCTGCCTTTTTATGCCTGTTAATCAAGGTTTAGTAGTCTTATATCCTTAGTAATCTATTTGATCTTTTGTTAAATATGAAAGGCTAGAAAAAGCAAAGAAGAGAAACGGTCAGAGAATTTGGCTGATAGATATGTCTTTAAATACAGATAAGGTTAAATTCCTGTCTTCAATGATGAATTCCTGGTCTTCCGTTTTACGTCTGAGTTTTAAATTTTTCGACAAAACTTCTACGTCTGATCTGTTTCTACAATGACCTCTAATTCCTGCTCCTCAGTTTTAGAAATTGAGAAAATAATATCTTAATGGTTTTAAAACTTGTGTCTTAGAATAAAACAGTTTTAGACCTTCAAAATTAATGTCCTCCTGGTTACAAAACTCGTAAATTGGTTCTAAGCACTGACCTGTAGATTTGTTCTGGATTTCGAAAAAGAAAGTCCTTGGTCCTTCTACCCAAACTTTGAATTTCTTAATAATTCTGTCTTAATTCTTTCCAAATTCAGTAAATTCCCAAGTAATTTTTTTATAAATAATCTTTTTTCAATCCTGTCTATTTATCCTTGATTTTATTCGTTCTGTACTTGTTGTAACAAGTCTATTGTTCTAAGTCCATGTAAAACCGTTGTAAACGAACAGAAGTGAAGTAAAGCACAATGTCTTACTTGTAAATTGTCAATGTAAGCCACGCACAACAATCGACATCGAATACAAATAGGCTATGTTCGCATGCAGTACACGTGAAAATATGTTTGTGCTGACCGATCGTGCATATCGACAAATACAATTTAAAAAATAAACACTATGCACAAAGTTTTTATAAAAATAATGTCTTTTATAGTTTGTTAAACACTTAGATGTTAGGTTAAGTTGGAATACGTTTGTTGAAAATAATTAATAAATTAACAAAACTTTACTGACACAACAGTAAACTTAATAAAATATTCGAAATTTGTTTCTTTTGAACTAACATATAAAATAATTACGTAGATAAGTCCTAGTTATCAGTTGTTTTATAAGTTCTGGACCATTAGTTAGGTTATGTTGACAAATTATTAACTTGTTAAATTACTTGCAATTAGTTTGAACTAATTGAGCCCTTTGAACTAATTAACAAAATGATTGTTGATTTAAGTATAATATCAAAAATTAAATTAATTATCAGCTCTTTTATATAGTTTTGTTATGTTTAGTTACCATTAGTTAGCTAAGGTTGACCAGTTATAACGCGTTAAATTACTCGTAATTAGTTCCTTTTGGGCTAATAAACAATATGGTTGTTTATTTAAACATATTATCAAAAATTTAATTATTTATTAGCTATTTTATATACTTTAGTAAGGTTAAGTTACCTTTGGTTAGGTTAGGTTATGTTGACAAGTTATAACGCGTTAAATTACTCGTAATTAGTTCCTTCTGGACTAATAAACAAAATGTTTGATATATTATCAAAATTAAGTTATTTATTAGCTGTTTTATATAGTTTTGTTTGATTTAGTTACCTTTAGATAAGTTAGGTTATGTTGACAAGTTAAAACGCGTTAAATTACTCGTAATTAGTTCCTTTTGAACTAATAAACCAAATGGTTGTTTATTTAAATATATTATCAAAAATTAAATTATTTATTAGCTATTTTATATACTCTAGTTAGGTTATGTTACCTTTAGTTAGGTTAGGTTATGTTGACAAGTTAGAACGCGTTAAATTACGCGTAATTATTTCCTTTTGAACTAATAAACAAAATATTCGTTCATTTAAATTACAATCAGCTGTTTTTTGTAGTCCTGGGTCGTTAGTTAGGTTATGTTAGGTTATATTGACAGATTTTACCGCCTAACTTATTTAATTACTCAAAATAAAGTTTTTAATTTTGTTTATTATTTTTAAAATAAAAAAAACAAATTTATTTGAATTGTTAGCTGATTTATAACGTCTGTACTTTTAATTAGGTTATGTTAGGTTATATCGACAAGTTGTAACTCGTTATATTACGTGTTATTAGTTAAACTAATAAACAAAATTGTTATTTATTTTAATTATCAGCTGATTTATATAATTATGTAATTTTGGTTAGGTTATGTTAGGTTATGTTGTCAAGTTGAAAACGCGTAACTGGCTAAATAACTTGTAATTACCTTTGTTAATAAACGAAATTTGGTCCTAAGCACAATTAATTGGATTCTTTTTGTCGTTGTTTGCCTTTTTAACAACTTTTCGATCATAAAACACTTAATCGGAAGATGCGTTGGTTGTTTCCATGCAACTTATGTTGCACTGGCAATTGGTAATATTCCTGTCTAGATTTATGATATAAAAAAGGATTTTACACTATCTTGTTTTTTTTTTTTTTTTAATTCCTAGCACTGTTTCCTAAGTTGCGGCAGTTTTAAAAAATATTCTATTACACTTTCTTGTGTTAATTTTCAAAGATAAAGGCACTGTATTTAAGTTTAATTTTAAAAAATCCCTTTTCGATTTTATATTGTTAAAACCACGTAATTTAAAATAAACAGCACTTAAATTTAATTAACATTTCACTGTTTTTTTTTTTTTTTTTTCGACACTGTTTATTTTGTGTTTGGGTAAAGCACAGTTATGTTCGCGCCTGAAAATCCAAACTTGGTGTGGTGGGAGAAGTGAAAACATATGGCGGATTTGAACTTGTTGCGCACAATCGTAGTTACCTTAGCAACAGACGCACATCGACTGCTGGCTCGTGCTAACGTACACAAGAGCGGTCTCGCGCTACCCGTAGGGCTTGCCCCCACACAAGCGCAAAACACCTACACTATTATTTACTTCAAAATTAGGATTTTATTGCATTTTTATTGATGATCTATGATTGTTGATTTATTTGAACCTGCATAAGGCGTATTATGATATACGCGATTGAAACAAGAGCCGACAATCATGACAAACTAGAATTGAGGCGGTTTGAATGCGCTAGCTCTTAAAATATGGAGGGGCCAGGAAATGTTTGAGTAAAATCTGGAGGAGCCAGGAAATAATTGAGGAGGGCATCATTTTGTATCGTTATTAATAGACAGATGAAAATACAAGTGCTGAAATAATTCTCAACAGATGCCTCCTCTTCATTTGACGGAGAGTTTTCTATTCACAAATTTCTTGAGGTTTGGAGACAGCTGAAAGTCTAATGCCCAGTTGTACCAGTCGTCAATAAATCCTATCCGTAAGTAAGTATTCCTTAAACTATGGAAATGCTTAAATATTTAAGTGGTTGCCTAACGCCGTTTTCTGCATTCCTTATCAAAGGAGAGAGTTAATTTGACTTAGGAAACTTGTAGTTATTTTTTGTATGTTCGAAGTATTTCATTCGTATCCATGCTTAAACGTTTGGAATAGCCTATAAACAAAAGATTTATTTATTGCCCTGTCATCTCTTGATTTTGATATTTATATTAACTCTTAAGAAATACCACATTTATTGGAAAAAGCAACATTTTAAAGATTTGTTATCTTCTGTTTCAAGTAAAATGTCAACAATTAAAAACCTAGGTCAGAAAAGCTAAGGAAGTCGTCAAATCAATTTATGCTGGATCCGCGCATTCAGATGAGAGGAACGAGGAATTGTAAAAATTGATAATAGAATTGATCAAATAGCTTTTAGTGACTATAAACTTAATGCCTTATTTGCAAAATATTTTTGAGGAATGGAAGATTATGGTTCGTATGAAGATGCAGCAAATTTTATTTAAAGAAAAAAATTGGAGATAGTTTAGTCTTTCTTTGAAAGATTTGTCAAAGGTTTTACTGGTAGCAGTAGAAGAAGATATACAAGGTGTCTCAAAAGAAATTTTATATTTAGTGGATCGATTAAAAAAAAAGTAAGCCGTATATAGAAAAAATGTTTATTAATTATCATAATACACTTTTTGGGGATTTATTTCTTAAAAATAATATCGTCTAAATGTAGACCCTCGCGTTCTCAGCACTCATTTAATCGAACAGTAAAATTACTTATGACGTCTCGGCAGGTGGACTCAGGGATGGCTGCCATTTCGTGACGGATATTTTCTTTCAAAGGCGCCAGTGAAGTCGGTTTATTGGCGTAAACTTTAGATTTAAGATAACCCCATAGGAAAAAGTCCATAGGGGTTAAATCTAGACTGCGTGGAGGCCAATTTATGTCACCTCTCCGGGAGATCAATTTGCCTGAGAAAATTTCACGAACACGTGGCAGAGACATATTGGACGTGTGTAAAGTTGCTCTGTCCTGTTGGAACCATGTTCTTTGGTTATAGCCAGGAAAGTTTTGCAGTTCAGGTACCAAGAAGTTGTCTAACATCTCCACATAACGCTCTGAATTCACTGTAACTGCACGCCCCCTTTCGTCTTCAAAAAAGTAAGGGCCGATAATTCCTCGCGCCGACATCGCAGCCCATACGGTCACTTTAGGCGAATGTAGGGGTTTCTGATGTTTGCGTTTCGGATTCGTTGCACTCCAGTAGCGGCAGTTCTGCTTATTTACGTGGCCATTAAGATGAAAATGAGCTTCATCCGGAAACAAAATGTTGGTAAACGTTGAAAATCGCTCAAACACCTGATTTACGAAATTAAGCCTCTGACTGGCATCTTGGAGCTTTAATTCTTGCACCAATTGAATTTTGTAGGGGTGCAGCTTTAGGTCTTTGTGCATAATGCGATGTATTGATGATCTATGCACATTTAAAGCACTTGAGCGCTTCCGAATTGAAAGGTTCGGGTCGTCACGAACAGACTGATTAACATTCTCCACGTTTTCTACCGTTCTTGATGACCTAGGTCGCCCGGATTTTGATTTATCCAGCATTGTACCAGTCTCTTCAAACTTTTTAACCCAATGTCGAATGAGAGGAATGCTTGGCGCATCATTTAAGTGGCGAAAACCTCGAATACTGCAGAATTTTCTACGCGCTACAGTCGCTGAATCATCGTTTTTGTAAAACTCTCGCACGCATAACGCGCGGTCTGCTCCCGAGAAACGCTGCATAGCGATTGAATTCCCAACAGCCAGGCTACCGATTGACATAACCCCCGCGCCCCTCGGATACGTTGCGTTCACGCAGTAAGCTAAATAAATATAAAATTTCTTTTGAGACACCTTGTATATTATTTACAAGAGTAAGTTTTAAAAAATAAAATATAGGTAAAAATAATGAAAAAGATTAAAACATATAGAATCGGATAGACCACCAGAATGCTGACACAGTGCCTCTAAGAATTCAACAACTTAGTTGTTTACGCTAACTGGACCGAATACTTTGTTACCTCGTCTTCAGAGAGACGGGTGTTTTTATAAGAGGACTAGTAGTTTTTCTAGGAAAACGGGTTTAAGCATTGTTCAAGGAGATGCTAGTGTTCAAAGTTATTAAGCAATAACTCTGAATAAATGTCTCGTTGAACAATAAACCATAAAAAATATATTTCGAAAGTTTATTCTTTAAAATCCCTAAAAAAAGCGATTGCAGCCCCTTTCAAAGAAATTCTCGTGACGGGTGGTATGAAAGTTTGTCATAGATAAATAATTTGTCCGGGCGGACTAATCGATTCGTTACATAACTTTGTTCCCAACTTCTAGTCACTTTTTTAAACTTTTGAGAATGGCATAAAAGCCGAAATACGTATCGAGCAAATAAATATATTAATGAAACCAACCTGTGTTTTTAATTGAATATATATATTTCTTTAATAGTATTATTATTAGTATGGTGTTGTGGAAGGACGCTCTCATCAGAAATTTTCAAATTCTGGTCACCTTATATTAGATCACTGAAATTATGCAGAGATAGCTGAATGATAGAAAAAATAAGATATTGATTCTAAAGAAGCTACTGTCTCAGCAGTAGCTAATAGACAAATCAAGGAGCGCAGGGAGATATAAGGAGGTCAGAACTATAAGGGTATCAAGCTACTTGAAGGGAGAAAGAGGAAGGTTAGGAGGATTGCGAGGCTAAGGTGCGGGAATAAAAAGAAAGGAAACAGATATTGGAGGAAACAGGAGGATAATATGTGTAGGATGTGCGGGGAGGAGAAAGAAGATATAGAGCACCTAGCGAAGAGGGGTAAGGAGATGACAGTGTGGTCGGGGAACACATTAGACCTGTTACGAAGATAGAAGGGGGAGAGGTAAGCGAGGTAATTAAAGGCAAAAAGGATTGAGATTGGGGAAGGATAACAGGAAGGGGTAAAAGATGGAAGGAAGAGGCCCGGAGGGAAGCAGAAGGGGGGAAAAGGAAGGAAGAAAGGGACATAGGAGGAGGGGTGAAAAATGGTTTGAAGGGAAGAGAATGGAATAAAACAAATAGTAATGTAAAGTAAGGTAATGTAATACATGGTTAATATGACGTTGGGAGGTTGATACGAGTTTTTTTGTAATTGTAGTAAATACCCTAAACCAGTGTTTCCCAACCCGTGGACCACAAGTGGTCACTTGTGGTCCGCGGTATGTTTTTAAGTGGTCCGCGACTTCTGCAGCAATAAAAGATTCGTTCTGTCAGTGGTTGAAAACCATTTTGAAAAAAAAAAATTGCAAATGTTTTTGTACACGATCAGTACCAGTTTTGAAACTTGTAACTTTTAATTCATTTGTAGAGTGAATGGTTTTCAAGTACTTGCCAGTCAGCTGTAGCAACGAAGCTAATATAAAAATCTGCTGTCCCCTGCCCCCACTATGTGTGAACTATGGAGAAGAAGAACACAAGAAGACTGTTTTGATATGATCTAAGGATCTAGGAACTTGGGGGTAATTGATCCATTTTTACCCTGTGAAAATTACAATTTATCTCTGTCACAAAAAGAACAACTAATTGAATTCTCTTCGGATCCGCATCTAAACGCAACGAAAAGTAACTGCAATAATATGTTTAGTTTTAGGATTATAATTCGTGAAGAATATCCAGCACTGAGCGAAAAAGCACTTAAAATACTCTTTCCTTTCTATTCAACATACATTTGTGAAACTGCATTTTCTGCGCTTAATGCCATTACGACGAAGCATAGAAACCGTTTAGATGTGAAGCCGGCATTGATATTGTCTTTAAGTTCTTTAAGGCCTAATATTGAAAAACTGGTAAGCGATATGCAAGCACAAGGCTCACACTGAATGTATTGTAAATTGTTGTTACGAATAAACAACATAAAAAATATTTTAATTTTTATTTCCACACCTATACATTCTTTTTTTTTCATAAACTTTATTTTTAGTCGCTGTGACTGCTTTTTCTTATTACATTTTCCTTGTTATGTTTTAGTGAATACCAATTTGTATTATTGAATATATGACTATTCCTTTAGTAGCGAATATTTAAAGATTTTAATTTAAGTCACTAATCTAAATCTAAATAATACGTGGTGGTGGTCCGCAACACTAATGTGATTTGGAAATGTGGTCCGCCGGTGTAAATAGGTTGGGAACCACTGCCCTAAACACCAAAAGGTCAAGGGGAAATAAAGGATTATATGGTAAAGAAGCTACTGGAGTTATTGGAAAATGGATGAATTATTTAGACACTGTCAATCCTGATAACTTAGTTTCACTCCTAAAACTACTTAAGTAAAATTTTCCGCAACCTAAAAAACCGCTAGTACGCGCTAGCATTTTATTTATATGTTAAGTAAACTAATAGTGAAATTCTGAGCAAATCTGTAATCTACAGACGATATTATCTAAAAAGTTGTTTTATTTGTTGTTATGGACAGTTTCTTATAGATTTTGTCTGTAAGCTTACAGATTTGCCCAGAATTGCACCATAACTGTGATCCTTTTATAATCAGTTACAACTCATCTGTGGGTTGACAAACACTAGAATAAAAAAACCTATTGGTTGAGAAACACTAGAATACCTTCCTAATCAATAAGACAAAAAAATGCTTTGCAGATCATAAGAATTAAGATAGTTAATTTCCATAAAGAATAACACAATAAAAGCAACCACACATAACCTATTTTTCAACAGATCGCCTCTAGCTAAAGATTCCATTCAACATTACAAATGCCTGCAATTTACGAGGCAGAACTGTTGTGGGCCGATAAATATAATATTGTTGTCAATAGACTCGTATTGAATTTTTTATATCGATCAAGAAATCATTACAAATGTATTTCAATTATCAGCGATGTATATGATATCTCAAGTTGATATTAATGGTGTTGCGAAGATTCGATTTATAACATGTCCGCTGCCTTTGATCTGAAATTTGCTTTTAATTGCTGTTGTTTAGAGCGCCTTCATCTCTGTAGCCTTTTAAGGATTCTTGATATGACATTTAAATTGTCCAATTCGGATTTAACTTTGGTCGTAAATCATAGCAAGAAAAAATGTTAGATTAACTGATTTTTTTTATAGAACCTACGTTTTATGTAGGTGGTTCGGAACCAAGGTTTCCACGGCACTGAAGGATGCTGTAGATATATGAAAGGGGTGTCGTGTACTTCACAGAATTAATATAGATATAATACGGAGATATTAGGGTAGGGTGCCTTGAATTTTTCATATTTTATGTAAGGTGTTGCTATCTGAAAACAATTGAACGCCACTGCATTATGTTCTTACCATTACAACAAACATATAGACCCAGTAAAACAATAAATTAAAAAATCAGCTGTGGCCACCACAAGACCAACCGCCATCACAAAGTACTTGCATAAAATACATTCTAGCAGGAAATGGAAACCATGGAAACGTTACATACAAGTATAAAAAATAGACACAAAAAATTTCGAAAAATTTTTCAAATTTTTTTCGTTTTATCAAAAAATGTCTCAAATAAAAGTTGTTAGTTATTGCTTTTATAGCAACTTCTGTTTAATACATTTTTTCGAAATATTTTTCTGTTGCTAAATATACGCAAAAATCTTAAAATCGACACGAGAAAACTCCCATTTTTAGGGTTTTGTAGGTATGACCAAAAAACCCTTATACCGTCATTTTGTCGTCTGTCTGTCTGTCTGTCTGTCTGTCTGTCTGTCTGTTCGGTAAAAATTGTAGCCAAACGGCTAAACCTAGAGAGTTGAAATTTGGCATGCTTATACAACTCTTTGACCCGCACATAGGAAAAATACTAAAACATCTAAAAAACATATCCCCCTAAAAATATAAACAAATATAGGCTCATCGAAAAAAAAAATATTTTTTTACATTTCTGTGTAGGGTATCAAATGAAAGCCCTTGGTACGTGGATTAACGATCAAAAATTTATTTTTGCAAAATAAATTATTTTGAAGCGACTTTTGCCAAAATTGTGCAAAAATTTTTTTGTCCCACACCCTGTAGCCCAGATGGCTTAAACTAAAAACCTGAAAAAATTCTCGGTAATGTACATTGGTGTGAACCGGAATAGTACAACAGGAATTTTTGAACAGATTATGTTTTCGGAAAATAACGCATTTTTTGTGTTTTTAACTAAAATATGTTACATATTTAATTCGCTATGTAACACTTCAGATAAGAAACTCTGGTAGCTCAGATGGTTTCGTAACGCACTTTGCAAATTGCAGTGCGAACGTTGCAGAGTTCGAATCCTGTTAATTTTATTTTTTTCTGTTTTTTTTTTGCATTTCTATTTTGTTTAAATTATTTTGTCAAAATTCAGAATTATGTTTTCGGAAAATATCGCATTTTTTGTGTTTTTAAGTAAAATATGTAATATATTTAATCCGCTATTTAACATACTAAACGACTGATCCTGTATAGCACAGTGGTAGCATTGTCGCTTAGTGAGTTGTAACTACTGTAAGAAACTGTGTTCGAATCACGTCAATTTTAATTTTTTCAGTTTTTTTTTTTGCATTTTTATTTTGTTTAAATTATTTTGTCAAAATTCTAGTTATATTTTGGTAAATGTTGCATTTAATTTTTAAAAGCGTAAATTTAACAACCAGTGGGAAGTTTTGAAATTATAATTTAATTCTATATTTGAAGGTATCAGAGGGCGAGGCTTATGATTTAAGCAACCAATGGCAGCCATAGGCGCAATTTTCAAAATCTTAATGAACCTTGCTATATAAAAAAAATACTGCACATATTTAGAAACTTAAATAATGGTATTAGGCATTCGAATTAAAATTCATAAAAAAATATTTTGACATAAAATTTGTTTTGGCATCCCAAATAATCATCACATAGTTAATAAATACCTGCGAAACCCTGAAATGTGTGAAAATTCACACTTCACATCAATTTTTTAAGCTGGGATAAGAAGTGGAAAGAAATAAATGTCCAAAATAATGTTAAGGAAAATAAAAGATGATACAATCCCATAGACGACCATAGGCAGGAAAGAGACCAAGTCGTCATTACAAGAACCAAAATAGGACACACTCTATACCAGTGATGGCGAACCTATGACACGCGTGTCATAGGTGATACGCCAAGACATTTTAGGTGACACGCATCGTTTACGGACGGTCTTCGACCAAGAACAATAAACGCAACTGGCCTCAAGTGTTTGTCGACTTGAGGTCCAAACTTGAGAATCTGGAGAGAAACCGTTTTGAGAATGAAAAGGAGTGCCACTACGAACAGGAAAGTTGGAGTGCTTGGAACTGATTACCGGACACTTTAGCACTGAAAAATCTAGCGATGGCTTTATTTTTCCATCTAAACACAAAAATACGTGAGATCTTATTCTCGGCGTTAAATAATATTAAAACCAATAAAAGAAACCGACTGACAGATGAAGTCAATAGCGCTTGCTTGGGCTTGAAGTGTACGAAATACCAACCTTCAATTGAATTTAGCAAATGCAAATCAGCAACAAAAAAGTCACTAATATAAAGAATTATTTGTTTTTGTTTTTTTAACAAATAAATATATCATAATACATCATAACTATTTTACTAGGGCTGCGAATATCACAAAATTTTGGATATTTCTAGACGTGACACGGTACTCGAGTTAAGCTAGGTTTTTACCCAATTTTGACACACCGAGCACAAAAGGTTCCAAAAGGTTGCCATCACTCTATACACATCTCTCTATACACATCGCTCTATACACACACAAACACATATTCAACAAAACAGAACCACCCATTTGCAACACGTGTAATACACTACTCACAGTCGAACACATCATAATACAATGCACCAAATACGCACACTACAGACAAAAACACAACATACCACAATCACTCTCAGAAGCACTACGCACCAACACAGATACATTACTCAACACTCTTCCATTTCTGACAGACATTGATCTCTACCACCAAATCTAGGTCTTCTTAACTTGGACCTATTCTCAGACATACAAAACATCTCATCATTAGAATTGCCCACTTTAAAATATTATTATATACTACCAAAACCTGTATCTAAACTTATATAATTACCATATATACTGTCAATAATTAGTTATAAGTTAATACAAAATAACACATGTAATACACACTGTAAACCCTATATAGTGTTAATAGCCTAAGCTGCCGAAGACCTCAAATAAATTAAAAAAAAAAAAAACTCCCATTTCTAGTCACCCGATTTTTACCAACAGTTGATCAACTCGTGCCACTGATGTCAAAAGCTTCAATATGAAGTTTTATAAAAATCTTTCTAGCCAAATTTGTTCTGTACGTGTACACAGATAGACGGACGGACAGACCAACAGACAGTTAGTTAGTTAGTTAGTTAAAATTTTTGGCGCACAGCAACAAAGGCTATTTGCGCCTCAGGCCTCAAGGAGTTCGCTGAAACTCTGAAAAGTCAAGGATCTCAAGGAGCTGTGTTTGTTTTGTTTGACTCTGGATGGTAACGTACCTCAAAAAGTTCGGTAAAACTCTGGATGGGCAAGGATCTCGAGGAGCTTTATTTGTTTTGTTTGACTCTGGATGGTCAGGGAACTCAAGAAGTTCGGTGAAACTCTGAAAAGTCAAGGATCTCAAGGAGCTGTGTTTGTCTTGTTTGACTCTGGATGGTCAGGGACTTCAAGAAACTCTGGATGGTCAAGGATCTCTAAGAGCTGTTTATTTTGTTTGACTCTGGATGGTTAGGAACTTCAAAGAGTTCGCTGAAACTCTGGATGGTCAAGGATCTCAAGGAGCTGTTTATTTTGTTTGAATCTGGATGGTTAGGAACTTCAAAGAGTTCGCTGAAACTCTGGATGGTCAAGGATCTCAAGGAGGTGTGTTTGTTTTGTTTGACTCTGGATAGTCAGGGACTTCAAGGAATTTAGGGGAACTCTGTATGGTCAGTGACCTCAAAGAGTTCAGGGGACTTCTGTATGGTCAAAATGGTCATGTTTGTTTTGTTGATTCTGGATGAGCAGAGACCTCAAGGAGTTCAGACTAACTCTGGATGGTCAAAGACCTCAAGAAGTTGTGTTTATTTTGTTTGACTCTAGATGGCCATGCGCCTCAAGGAGTTCTGGATGGTCAGAGAACTCAAGGAGATGTGTTTGTTTTGTTTGACTCTGGATGGTCAGGGATCTCAAACAGTTGGTGGAATATATGTTTTTATTTCCTCTGTTTTATTTTGCAGTTATTAAATTTTGAAGATGTCGCGAGGACGTGGCAGGAGTAGGACGGCTGTGTTAGAATAGCAAGTTGTTTAATTTTCAGTTAAAATTTGAACAGGCCGCGACGACGTGGAAAGATCAGGACGGCCGTGTTAGGATCAGGACTGGTTGTTGGACGTCCCTTGTAATATTTAACGAGGATTTACGGCGCCATAGGAACCTCTACCTATAATAGTAAAATATCTTACTTATAATTTAGTTAATAACAAAAATATATATAATAAACGTCACTAATCCTAGTGCAAGGCACGTCAGCTTGTGTTCAACATAACATTTTTCGTTATAGTTCAATCAAATTTTTAATTGATCAATCTCGCGTGATAGGAAAAGTAAATTTCCATTAACTTCATATCATATGCAAAATATCAATTCCAATTAAATACACAAAAAATACGTATCAATTTCTAAATGCCACAATCATAAAAAAATGATCAGTTGGTAGATTTACCGCCAGAGAGCATATGAAACATTTACTGTCACAGCCAATTAAAATGCTAATTTTAATAACTACCTTTAAATTCAAACATTGATTATTACTTTCACCCCGAGGTGACGATAGATATATAATTGAGAATTACAATCATTAGTTATAAAAAGTTATGTTGTGACATTCCGTCTCCCATTAATTATCTGCAGCTAAATCTGACATGAACTTTTTGTCTACATACGTGCATGATGTCACGGCATCTTACTATTTATATATTTGATTTCAATTTGTTAATTAAATCGTAAAAACTAGCTTTCAATTACAGTTTTTACATTTACTAAATAACACGAGTAAAAACAAATTGAAATGATAAAGAAAACCGTCCGGGATTAGGCGGGGCTGTCCCGTATTACAAACAACGTACCAAATTAGTATTAATACTTGAAATAGTCCCGCAAATGTGTTTATTGTGTCGCATGTCCCAGATACCTAAACACATAAGTTTATATATTTTGCGGAATGGGACAACTGGCCGAGCTGACTCACCGTGGCCGTTTTGTCACGAGCCTACTCGTCACCAGTCCAACTAACCACCAGTCCAACCCACCACCAGTCCAACTTGCCTAGCGTTCAAATGATCGCTGTGGTTGTTTGTTCCTACTATGTGTAAGTGATACTTGTTTCGGATTACGAATCTGTTTCAGAAGGAAAGCTAATCTTATGTCTGTTTATCTTATAATGAAGAAATTTGTCATTTTCACATGGACAAGAAAGTAAGTTAGTAATAGTAATAAAATTTGTTGAATTCGAATTTATTTTTCTATAAGTATTCATTTTTCTATAATCTTTAATAATTTAACTTTACAGATTTTTTTTATAGTTGAATGTTGCAAAATAGCAGGAACAAACAATCACCACATTCCCTTGAACCTGCGGCGAATGGCCCGTGAGTTGGCCAGTCCACCACTGGACGTGGTGGTGAGTTGGCCCAGAGAAGGGTTGGACTGGCGACGAGTTGTCTGTTGCCTAACGAATAAATATATTTGTTTGGTGACCATATCAAAAACAGTTCTTTTTATCATCTAGTACTGGCCAAAAAGTAAATATCTTTCGACCTAGGCCAATTCGCTTATTTTTGGCCGCTGGATGCTAGACCATCTATGTGTCATTTCTTAAGCTACAAGATCTCCATTGTTATACTGAAATAACTGACAGTCAAACATTTATAACTGTTATAATTGTTCAGTAACCATAATCCAACCATTATCCAATATAAATAAATATGGACTATTCCAAACAGTTAGGCGGAACTAGATTTTGAAAAGTAATACTGTCTGTTCCAAACGGTTAAGCGGAACTAAATGGGAATTTCGTATATCAAAATATCAAGAAAATGATATTTTAAAATGATATTAACATTAACCAAAAAATGTTTATTGTAAGTATGATTTACAAAGCTTAAACAAAACGGCCGAAAAGCACGATTTAAACGATAAAAGTAACTAGATTGCAAAATCTAGTTCCGCCTAACCGTTTGGAACAGACTTTAGTTTTGTTTAGATTTAAAACTAGTCATTTTTATCTATTAATTCGGACTTTTGGTCATTTTGTTTAAGCTTTGTAAATCATACTTACATTGCAAATTCAAGATTAAATTGATTGTCATTAGGAAATGTCCTTTTCATTGCATTTTAAAAATAATTGCTTAATAAAAATTTCCCATTTATTTATTTATTTATTTATTTTTTTTAAAATATGGAAAAATGTTTTAAAATTTTTGACATATGTCATTCGTATCCATGGTTTCACTGTTGGAATTTCAAATTTTCATATACCAAACCTCAAACATAAAATATCCCAAGCAAGGTTTCCTTTTCATGACAACCTAAAAGAACGGAATTTCTATTTAGTTCCGCCTAATCATTTAATTATTCTAATAAAAATTACTTTTGATCGTTCAAAAAATATTATGTGCACCTTGGCTAAAAAGATCTTTTTCGTCCAGTTCTCGGCTGCGCCTCGCCTTCAAATTCAGATGCGCCGAAAAAAATCTACTTTTGGCAATTGTATACACAAATAACTATTGTTAATTATTTGTGAAATTGTATTTTTTATTTGTTTAGGCACATATTTGGTTTCTACACGTTTCAGATGATTATAAAACAATCAGCAAAAAATTCATTTTTATCTGTCAGTCTGTCTGTCTGCCTGCCTATCTGTCTGTCTGTATATCTGTCTGTCTGTCTGTCTGTCCAAAATTCACGCAAAAACGACTAGACATATTTTCACGTAATTTAGTATGATGATAGAGTAAAACTAAATTACATAAAAATAACACTATCTGAATAAATGAAGATTTACACGGTGATTTGGTTAAAAATAGTGAACTTATTACTTTTTTTAAATGATAATTTTAACCAAACTGAGAATTAACTTTTACACTTATGAATGTTTTTGCTGTGTACGAGCATGTCAGCTAGTTAAAGATATAATTTCATATTGTCCCGCCTTAGGCTTTCAAAAAGTTGACAGCCTTAGCCAGAGGCCAAATCTCATCTAAAATTTTGTTAAAGTAACATAATAACCAACTTATTTTATTTTTCCAGTAATATTTTTTTTCTTTTCAGGTAAAAACTTTCTATCGTGATAGTGGTCTGTATGTAGGTGAGAAGTCTAGACTCTATATATCTATCAGTTTGCAAAAATATAGTCGAGAATCTGCCTTATCAATCTTGTCACGTTTCTGTCATTAATCGCAGCACGTGAAGATATTGCCTGCCAGCAATTCAATATACCTGTTCACTGTTTCTCTTCGTCAGCTGCTGGATTTGTGCACGCCACTTTTCAACACGAATCCCTTAGGAAATATTTTAAATCTAAGAAATTTAACGAATAGTTTACTTCTTTCTCTGATTGAATTTTTGGGTGGATGTTGTTAATTTCTTTGATTGCTTATGGGAGCGTTGCCAGCTAATAAATGTACCATCTACAAGGCTGCGAAAAACCAAGTGTCCGCCCCTTTTGATTTTAAGGGGTGATTTAGGTAGAATGGCAAATCCGAATTTCATATCAAATTCTTGTTTTTTTTTCCATCACATCTAGTTTTTTTGTAATTCTGAAAAGAAAATATCATGGATAATATTTTTAGATAAATAACTTCAGTAAAGTGTATTTTTTAATTTTATTAACAATAAACTTTTTTTATTAATTCAATATAAAACAAGACAAAATATGAAAAAAATTTATGATAAAGGCATTGCTTAATTATTTACTTACTATTAACACTACTCAGGGAGAAGCACGCTTTGTAGCCTTTCTCTTGTGTCCTGCGGAACTATCATGAATGCATGATTTTTTCGACATTAATAATAATAATAATAATACTAATAATAGCTTGTCAAGACCTGACAAACCCCTTAATAATAGTAATATTTATTTGTGTTTGAAATTTTACATTTTTACACACGTCAACATCAGTACAATTGAAAAAATATTATATTATAATTTAAATAGAAATATATGTTTACATATCATTATCATAAATTATTAAAATTGTTATCCAGGAAATGTTCAAACGAATACAATAGATTTTCCTTGAAAAACGATTTTAGAGTATTTCGGAAAGAGCCAAGAGGCAAGCACTTAATATTTTCTGGCAAGATATTATAAAATTTGTTTAGAGCAGTGTTTCTCAACCTTTTCTGGCATGGGGCCCCCCAAAATAACGTAAATACGGTCTAAGGCCCCCTATATATATATATATATAGAGAGAGAGAGAGAGAGAGAGAGAGAAAGAGAGGGGAAGGGAGGGGGAGGGAGGGAGGGAGGGAGGGTGGGAGGGAGGGAGGTAGTTATCACAAGGTGTATCAAGATAGAGGAAACACGATTTTTCTCTAAAAGACGATGTGTGAGCAAGTTGGGAAAAAAATTTGGTAACCAGAGTTTACCCAAATAATTGGATGGTGGTATTTAAATTTTCCGCAATAAACCGGAAGTACAGGATATCAAGGACAACGATTTTTATATAGGAACGTATGGCGTGTTGGGTATATTTGGATAAAGCTTTTGAAAAGAAACTTTTTTGATAAAACTTTTACATAAACATATTTTTAATATCTGTTGCAGTTACCTATAATGGCTTGCAAGTATATTTATTTACAAGTGTTCAAAGTTGCTTTCCATTCACTCCAACACTTTCGTATCCTTACTCTTTAGTTAACAGTAGCTCGGAGCATAACAGAAAATATTGCATGTTAAAGTCGTACCTACTTGAAAGTACTTGAAGTACCTCCAACGCGAACCGTTTTAATTAGTTTAAATTAGTTGTCAAAATAACTATAATTTATTTTATTGATGTTTGGTATATTTTAATGAATATAAATGTCATATATTTCTGAACATATCTTGCAAAATTGAGCGTTTTTCTATTATAATTTCATGCTTCGATCTTATATGACTGGCCCCCCCGAACGAAGCTATCACGGCCTACCAGGGGGCCGCGACCCCCCGGTTGAGAAACGCTGCTTTAGAGCACAAATAATTCTAACAAGTCATCGCTGCAAGCGAAAAATTCGCTGGGTACGGGTAGAATGTCCCCAAGCCAGCAACACTTACGTGATATGCGATTCGAGCAGCGCGTAATTAGCATTTAATAGAACATTTCGAGACACATTGGATTTCAAGTTTCTTATGCAGTATACCGATCTGAAAATTTCTGAGCGATCTGTCCAATATGACTTTCTCAACTGAGATTAACGCAAATGGTAACGCCCAAAAGTTTTACAGGGTCTTGGCTAATGTCATATGGCACTTCCCATAGGGAAAATAATAAATGTTTCTTTCTCGACTCATTCAGGCTTAATCTATTAATAAGATGAAATATATACTATTTATATACTTCAGGACTTGTCTTAAATCGAATATTCAACTGACTGGCAAATACAGGCGCAAGGTTTTAGTTTTCATCATGGATGCTCAATAATAAATCTATGTGATTTATTATTTTATAAAATTATGTGCAAATATTTTTGCGGATGCGAATTTATTATTTACAAATACTTCGGATGCGAATCAGATGCGGATCGGATGCGGATCATGGATAGGCGGAAACGGATCAGATGCGGATACAGAAAAGCATATCCGCGCAGGGCTCTAAGTATAAGACAGGGGCGCTAAATGACACCTAATAATTTACTGAGGTTACTTGGGCACCCACGGCACCCACATACTCGGCGCCTATGCCAGCAAGCCTTGATTAATTTCTTTATATACGTAAGATTGTTACATAACTATTAAAGCGACCTTAATAAAAAACCATCAAAAATAAAAAATAAAATAACGGAACTTAAGAGCACAAATTGAATTAAAAACGTTAAATACTTTGACCTTACGCCAGAGAAACACGTATCGTAAAATGCTCCAAGCCTATAAATATATTAAGTTAATCAGTAAAGCATGTCTAAACACGGCGTTTATTGCAAAATTGCGATAATTAAAGGTTCGTTCAGGGTTGTTCGGTAGCTCCAGCTCCAGCTACGCATTACATTACCGTGACATGTCACTTATCTAACATATTTATCCAGCTGTAGATACGAGGGTAGGTCAATAAGTTCTTACAAAACAATAGAAAAATACATTATTTTGGGTTGATTCATTTTTATTTCTCAACATATTCTCCTTTTAGCTCGATAGAGTACGTTCAAGTTAACTTCAAGCCAAGGCATCATAAAATACATCATCAATACTGCGCGAGAAAACAGCTGATCACATTGACGTACATTAGGGTTTTAAACAATTGTTGTGGAAACCAAACACACAAAATCATGTACACGCAATGGCGCAGCCAGAATTTTGTCTTGGGGAGGGCCGAATCAAATATCGAGGTCACGCGGGCCGCATACGGCCTTCAACCTCATTTTTTGTGGCCCCTGAAGCGGTAATCAAAATCACTTGAGCTTATTTAGGGGAAAAATATATTTAAAAATGTAAAATATACTCTCTTCCCCTTTTCTGTTTATTAACAAATGTCAAGAAACCCTTCGGGATATTTAAAGTTCCGTCACTGCTTATCATTTTGTATGTAAAATAGACTGCGACCCAAATCAGTTCGACACCCCTGCTGTTGAATATTGATGATTATATCAAATAATAATTCCATTATTTGTTGAGAAAAAAATGTAATTGTTAATCCATGTATCAAAAACTTTCACTTGATTTTTCTTCGATAAATACATATTTATTTATATTTTTCGCGGGATATATTTTTGAAGTCTCAATATTTCTCTTACCTGTTCAGTTCTCTAAATCAGCCGCATGGCCACAATTTGTACCAAACGAACAGACTCACTTGACGGAATAAGAATTTCTTGATTATACCTACGAAAAGCTAAAAAGAATATGTAAATATGCATTTTCTGTTAATTTCAATACTAATCATAATAAAATATAGCTTATTATTATTGTAAAATACATAAATCATTTTGCTGTACGATTATGATAAATTTGTTAAATTTTCATTTCATTGGACCTTCAGAGGGGGCCTGTGCCCCCCCCCTGAATACACCACTGTTGTTCAGTACAACTTTATATCAGTCCTTTTTGTGTGTAAAACATCATAATTTCAAAAATACCTAAGAAAATATTGATATTCACATTTATCTATAAAATAAAACCAAATACCAATTTTAAGAGCGCGATTGTCTCCAAAACTACTCTCTTTATTATATTTCTACTCTATTTCACGTTTGAGGTTTCATTTTTTTTTTTTTTCACCGAAGTCTGATTTCTAGTTTATCTTATCTGAATCGAGTAATTAGTTGTTTAAAACAGTTTTATCATTTGACTGGGCGAATATTTTAGTCGATGTGTCAGGGGGAAAAAGGATCAACGCTCTCCTTCATATAATTCGTTGGAGCATATTTGCAAAGTGATGTATTTTCATTTGAACAATACTTATGTCACTTTATCAAGAGTAGGCAATCTTAAAAAAATGTTTATTAACACGAAAAAAAAAAGTAATTTAAAAATTAACTACTGCTGTGGTTAACAAATTTTATCTTCATATCCCCGAGCAGCGCCGTGTAATCTGCTGGTCCTGGGAAGGGCCCAGACCCGTCGCCTCCCTCCCTTGGCTGCGCCACTATACCTTGAAACGTACGAGAAATAAATAATAATAATGGAAATAAACAAACAACATCGCACAATACGCGTAGTTAAACACAAATCAAAGTAAGTGACGCCACTGAAATGTGTCAAGCTAGCTGTTGGTAACGTAGTGGACGAAATTTGGTTTCTGCGCAGCTGAGTCGGTAAAATAGGCCTGGCATGAAGTTAACTTGAACGTACTCTACACTTCACCCATCGTTTCTCCAACTTTTTCAAGCCATCTAAAAAGTAAGTTTCCGGAAGGCCCTTAAAATACACACACAAAAATTAAATTAACTGTTTGTTGATGATGCAGCGATATGCTGAAACCCTTCTCATTCATGTCAAACATTTTTTCTGAATTATTTTTTATACCTAGATTGTTCATTAAAGTTGCTAACTTTTCAAAGTGATGTTTCACTATGTTCTTATTTAATTTTTGCGCTTTGGCTGGGTTCATCATTTGTGCCGTGCTCTTAGCTACCTCTGAGGGTCATTAGGAACAATTTAACCATTTTGTACCTGCCATTTCGATGCTGTCATTAAACGTATTCTGTATATTGTTTTACACAGTGGCTTTACACAGTGGCGTACCCGGTGGTATGGAATAATTATTGCAAAAGTGGAGAGGGTAATTCTTGAAGATCGACGGGTGACGATTCGGGAACTGTGCAAATTGATCCCTGATGTCAGTAGGACTACTATTGGTAATTTTGACAGACCATTTGCATTATCACAAGGTGTGTGCAAGGTGGGTCCCCAGAAGATCACCAACGGCAACGGATTGAAGCGGCCCGCGATTTCCTTGATTGCTACGCAGAAGAGTGCGAGGAATTCTTGGATTTAATTGTCATTAGCGACGAAACAAGTGATTATCATCTCTTTCCTGCGCTGAATTCACACCTGGTTGGGACAAATTTCAGGACCAACGAGGAATTGAAAGAAGAGGTCGTACGCTATCTGCGCGCTACGGTGGGAGAATTCTATCTACACATATTGTGAAAAAGCTAAATTATCAGAAAAATAATTACGGGCACTAAAGAGTACCAAACCTTTAAAAATTGTGGGCTAATACGTCTAATAAATGGGTTAATACGTCGTATTAACCCATTATTGAATTTCTCAGTAATAAAACGCCTGTGTACAACCACTTCCAATTAATATTCCCTTCACACTGAACACACGTGTTGGGGTAGAGATCTTAGGTAGTGTGAATTAAAAGTGTATGAGGTGATGAAGTAATGCACGTTAGTTGGGGTTTCTATCGCTTCTCAGCTGGAAAATATGAAAAGTGGGCCTTATTCGAGCCACCTACCTAAAACATAGTTTTAACACCATAATGCCGGGTTTACATTGTTAGAGTAAAAGAGCTAGTAACTAGCGCAAGTACTAGGCGCTTTACTCTACTATCTTATTTTCAGGATAGTAGGTGTTCATACACAATTGACATACTTATCTTATTTTCTGGATAGTAAGTGTCAAAACACATTTGACATCTTCACTGTGATTTTGTTGTGAAATTATCTTTTTGCAAAAAATAGTTTATGAATATGAATATACATCGTCGCCGACGTGATGCCATTAAAAAAATGGTATTTTGTATTACATCATTTCAAATTATATTACTCTAAAAATTATGTAAAACTAGTTATAACGTCTTTAGCTAAGCTACGGCTATAATATTAAGAATACATTGATAACAATTATGTACGTGTCAAATATAAATATTACTTACGTTTACAAAACTCTTATAGACGGAGTTACAGCAATAGCACAATACAAAAATTGATGTGAAGTGTGAATTTTCACACATTTCAGGGTTTTGCAGGTATTTAGTAAGTGAATGATAATTATTTGGGGTGCCAAAACAAATTTTATGACAAAATATTTTTTTATGAATTTTAATTCGAATGCCTATTACCATTATTTAAGTTTTTAAATATGTGCAGTATTTTTTTTTTTATATATCAAGGTTCATTAAGATTTTGAAAATTGCGCCTATGGCTTCCATTGGTTGTTTTTAGTCATAGCTCCTCCCCTTTGATTTCGTGTACATTCAAATATATAATTAAATTATAATTTCAACAATTTCCACTGGTTATTAAATTTACGCTATTAAAAATTAAATGCAACAATTGCCAAAATATAATTAAAATTTTGAAAAAATAATTTAAACAATATAAAAATGCAAAAAATAAATAAAAAATAATATTGTCTCCTCACGTAGGACTCGAACATGAGTCCGATTACGAATTCTTGGACAGAACGCAAGTATCTTAGCCACAGCACCAAGAAACACGTTACTGTTGAGCGTATTATATAACTATAAGTTGTCAACATTATTAGCAAAAAAACACAAAAAATGCTTTTTTTTCCAAAAACATAATCTGATCAAAAATTCCTGTTGAACTATTCCGGTTCACACCAATGTACATTACTTAGAATTTTTTCAGATTTTTAGTTTAAACCATCTGGGCTACAGGGTGTGGGACAAAATTTTTTTTGCACAATATTGGCAAAAATGCCTTCAAAATAATTTATTTTGGAAAAATAAAAATTTGATCGTTAATTCACGTACCAAGGGCTTTCATTTGATACCCTACTCAGAATTAAAAAATTTTTTTTTTTTTTTCGATGAGCACATATTTGTTTATATTTTTAGGGGGATATGTTTTTTAGATGTTTTGGTATTTTTCCTATGTGCGGGTCAACGAGTTGTATAAGCATGCCAAATTTCAACTCTCTAGGTTTAGCCGTTCGGCTACAATTTTTACCGAACAGACAGACAGACAGACAGACAGACAGACAGACAGACAGACAGACAGACAGACAGACAGACAGACGACAAAATGACGGTATAAGGGTTTTTTGGTCATACCTACAAAACCCTAAAAAAGAAAAAATAGTGAAAAAAATAAGTGAAAACTTTGGCACACCAAAAATGTTGGATTGGAGATGCGAACACTTCAAAAGAAATATTTGCAATGACTGAATAATTACACAATTCGTAAAATGTCCCATATTTCCATGTTGAATATGACCATCAAATTTTACAACAAATTTCCTGTTTATATTGTGTTTTGCATAAAATTATTAACAAATGTGAAGAATGAATTTACACACATTTTAGGTTTTCAATTATTAAGGTTTTTTAGAGTTTTGTAAGTATGACCACCGAAAAACCATTATAAGAAAAATAAATGTATATTAAATAAATTTTTTTAATAAAAATAAATATTTTTAAAAGAGTTTGAAAAGGTTGAAATACCATATATCACATGGTATTGTTAAATTGAAAAGAAATCATCAAATAATACATCAATGTTACAAAATTTATGTAAACAAATAATAACTTATTTGATATGTGTTGTTTTCTATTTGTTATGACAGGTTACCACTTGGCGCCAATTTCATATGTATCAATTTTGTGTACTAGTGGCAAAGATAGTAGCTAGTAAATACGTCGACGAGCTAGCTGCTATCCTAGCCCAACTACTGGCAACTAGTACTCTACTAGCCACAATGTCAACTGTTTACACAGGGATAGTGACTAGTTGCTAGTTACTTGCGCTAGTTACTAGCTCTGTTACTCTACCAATGTAAACTCGGCATAAGCGACAAGATTTAATTAGGGACATATTAGCTACACAAACTTCGGCGCCAGCCCTACAAAAGCGATAATTTATTTAAGAGGATCACTAAACAAGCCTGCCAAAAAGGAATAAGAAAGGAAATGTCAAGGTATTATTATAAAGGTTACACTATGGTGGTCGTTTTTTTTTTTCTTTCTAAGGATTAAAAAAATAATAAAAGTTAGAGGTTAACCCAAGACTTTTTACTTTTAATTTCAAAATTTCTTCAACCAAACATAAATAATAATTTCACACTTCAATGACTTGAACAGATTTTATTTTTGTGATTATTTCATACATGAGCACACAACAAAACAACAAATTAATAAAATAAATATTCCAATAAAATATACACAAAAATCTAATTATATGTTATAACTAATTAAGATATAAACCGTTACATTTAGTTATTTTCTAATTTATTTGTGAAACGCCTTCGACATTGCTCGAGTTCATTTGCTCCCATTAATAATAATAAAGCAGCAATATATTAGATCTGAGATCATATCTGATTTATGTTATGTTAATTGTCTTCTTGCACAGCTTACAAATAGTTTAACAGTAGTAATTATCACTTGATATTTAAAGTAATTCCTCAGTAATGTTCAATGTCTTGTTATGTCTGTAAAGACTGAAAGGTCACACTGCTTTACAAGTATTTGTAATTCGCAATTGCTTGTTACTTGTTTAAATAAATCTACATTTTCTTATTTCATTCTGTATTTTTAGTATTGCAATAGACTCTCGATTAACCCTGAATCCTTAAGGATATGTTTATGTAATTATAATATTTCTTATCTATTCTTCTTATTTATATTTAACACATTAAGTGTAAAAGTTTTAGTACTTTTTCTCAGTGGTCTAGTATATACAGAAAGTATGAAGTGGCACATACGAGAGGCATATTTTTGTTTCCATTGAACTTCCGGCTTAACCGTCACAACTTTTCAATTTTTAACGCTCAACTAAAATTTGTATCGGAGCTCCTGGACCTCTAAAGACACCACGGCTCCCCCAGAAATGTTTGGAAAAAATGTGTGCGCAACTAGGATCTGTTTTTTAAGGAGGTCATCACTTGTATTTTAAAAATGAGGACCTTTTTTTTAGGGCATCACTGGTTTCAGTAGTGAGGACCTTTTTTTAGATAATCACTTGTGCATTTTCACCTGTCCATTAATAATAATATAAAATATGAGGCCCTCTCAAATATTTACTGCTCCCCCCCCCCCAATTTTACTCAAATATATCCGGGCCCCTACAAATTTCAAGAGCTAGCGCCGTCACTGTCTATAAACGACCACTTTCTGGAATTTTGTAAAAATTTAAAATCTATGATTTATAAACATCATTGAATGAAAATCTGTCGCAAATAATAATAATAAAATTTATTATAACAATAAATAAATAAGATACAAAAAGTTTACAAACCATATGAATCGAGCTATATACAGGGTGTTTGTTTGAAACGGGGCACCCCGAAAATCTCCTTTATTTGTAAAGATACAAAAAATCTTCAGAACAAAAGTTAAACTAGACAAAAAGGCCCATCTAAAGGTTACTATAAGAATTCTGAGGCACTTCCGGTTTCACCGGAAATGATGTCAACTTTTGATCTAGCATAGGGAATCGATAATTTTATATTTTTTTCCTAAAAGTAAATTAAATTAGCTTTACAATGACACCAAAAAGTCATATTTTTATGTTAACCATTTCAAAATGGCGACCATTTATTTACAAAATAATAATCAACATAAGTTTTACAAAGTTGAACGTAGCAAGCTTTGAAAACAATAAAAAAAGTAACAAAATATCACTAAAATAAACTGTTATAACTAGTTATTATATGAAATAACATGAAATAACTTAAATTTTAATTTTTCAATTAAATGTTTTATAAATAACAATAGTTTATTTATTTATTTTTTTTTGTAACATAATTTTTCTAAATAGTCAAATAGTTTATTTTAGAGATATTTTGTTTCTTTTTTTGTTGTTTTCAAAGCTTGCTACGTTCAACTTTGTAAAACTTATGTTGATTATTATTTTGTAAATAAATGGTCGCCATTTTGAAATTGTTAACATAAAAATATGATTTTTTGGTGTCATTGTAAAGCTAATTTAATGTACTTTTAGGAAAAAAATATAAAATTATCGATTCCCTATGCTAGATCAAAAGTTGACATCATTTCCGGTGAAACCGGAAGTGCCTCAGAATTCATATAGTAACCTTTAGATGGGCCTTTTTGTCTAGTTTAACTTTTGTTCTGAAGATTTTTTGTATCTTTACAAATAATGGAGATTTTCGGGGTGCCCCGTTTCAAACAAACACTCTGTATATAATACAAGCACATTATAAATAAATGAATTGTACAATAAATAGAGAGGAAAAAAACTTTTAGTGTACCATGAAGTGCCTCGCTTTTCGGGTTAATTATGTATTTACACTTCTTTTTTGGTTAAATTTAATGTAAAATTTATACTTACATACCAACTGGTTAAATTATAGTGTTAGTAAATAAATAGTGTGAAAGTAGTGTTAATTTTAAGATTGAAAAAGTAATATTTCATAAAAATAACACTACCTGAATAAATGAAAATTTACACGGTGATTAGTTAAAAAAAAATACTTTTTTTAAATGAAAATTTTAACCAAACTGAGAATGAAGTTTTACACTTAAGAATTTTTTGCTGTGTAACTGTAGGAACAGTTGTGCGTAGAACCGTAGCAATGTTTTTGGCGCCCTTGACAAATACTTAAAATAGCGCCCTCGGGAAATACTTAAAGTAGTAAAAAAGTCCTCACTTCTAAAATACAAGTGATGACAAAAAAGGTCTTTATTTCCAAAATACAAATGATAACCAAACAAAAACCGCACGATGGCGCCCCTCAGGCCCCGCGCCCCTGGCACATTGCTAGAGCGTATTAGCTACGGTTCTGGTTGTGTGTAGCTAGTGGCTAGCAAATAATTTAATTAAAATAGTTTAATGCTAATGTGTACAAATGTTTAAGCCACATGAGTTGATCGAGTTTCGAGACAATTGCAAGAGATGGGAAACATTCAGAAACTCAGAAAGTGGGTACTAAATGAACTCTCCGACAACAGCATTGCCAGCCAGCTCAAAACAAGTAATTCCTTACTTGCCAGGAAATGTGAAAATAATATTTTTGTAGTAAACTGTGCCGTGTTATAAATAGTTCTTTACGTATAAAGGGCCAAAAGTGAAACTTTACATCCGCGGACGAAGTTTGGGGCCCGATGTGTGGCGGAAGGCCTTTGGTCGTTGGTCCAAGGGTGTAATCATTCTTTCACATTGAGGTAATACGTATAGATACAATGTTTTACTTACAATATGTGGTAACTAGGGGCCTCAAAATATTATTATTCTTATCATTAGCCTATAACAAACTGGAAGTTCTGAGCAATTTAACGTTGAAATAATTTTTCAAATTGGTGGCACCCCGGTGAGAATGTCGTGGCACCCCGGTTGAGAAACACTGATATAGCCAATAACACTCGGGAAGTTCTAATCTACACATACAATGTTTAAAGGATTATCCAAATTGGTTAATTAATTTACGTTTGTACCATTTAAACGTAACAATAATATTTTATTTCACTATAAAGAATACATGGATTCTGAATAAAATAGAGAAAAATTAATAAAATAGTTAAATATTATTGCATAGGATTCACTATTAATTATGTCACTTGGAAATTTAGTTAAACTTTTGAGTAACACTGATAGATGTGAAATTTGCCGATTTTCGTTGTAATAATATATTCGTTGTAGTAATATTTTACGTTATTAAATTTAGTATTTTGTTTAACTATTAAAAAAGGTATTTATAATTTTCAGTTTTTTTTGTAAATAATTTGGTTTACATGTAAATATATTATAGTTGTTTTTTAATTTATTTAATCACTAAAATTTCACCTATACTTGTTATAATTCAGTAATTGCCTCCTAAATTTGAATGGTATATGTTTCGTTGTTCGAGAGAGGCGCTGATGCATACTTTTAATCATAAGTTTTTTTGAAATAAGTCTTAAAATTAGCATTTTTACTGCAAAAAAAAAAACACTTTCATACTGTAGTAATCAATTATATATAGAAATAATATATTAAAATGACATCTGGGTATTTAATACTTCAAGATTTAACACAATTAAAATTACGCGATTACTAAATATCGAATATTATTCTGTCTTATCTATCCCCCTAATACTTTATACTTTCGTTAACATAGTTAGCAAAATAGTTAATAACATACAGTTTCCAGAATTAAAATAATAAAACTGCTTAGCAGATCTATCCTCACCCTGAAAACTTATTTGAACGTATTCTACAAATAGGTTTAACATTTAAAACGTTCGAACGACCCTTAAAATATATTTTGATAACTCAAAACAGATTCTTACTTTCTTAATTCTTACTTTCTTTTTCGTTTAATAGCATTTTTAACTGAAGGCAATTTTATGGTCAGCAAAAATTTTCAAAATTTATAAAAATGTGTTAGAACCTTAAAAAACTGCATTATCTTTATCAACTCTTATGTATTTTTTACACATTTCATCAATTTTATTAATAAAATACCTTCAACTGTAGTTTTTCAATTCAATTTTGGTCTGAAATCGTCTCCTAAATAGTAGAAATATGAATAAACATCTTTTATCGTCTGGTACAACCTATCCGTGCTGAGCAATGGTAACGATCAACGTCGCGGTTTCGAGGAAAAAATGCATGATTTTTATCAATAAAAATTAGTCAGTACCCCCTGTCGAAATAAAATTAAGCCTAAGCACTAAAAAAAATATCACCCGGATAAGACAGCGGTTCATTTTCCTCTCTCCGCGTTAAATGAAGATACACCAGAAGTTGAATAGAACATACATACCAACACTTGTACAATATAATAGTAGATTAATTTTGTATTTATTTTTGGTTGTTGCTAAGGGATTTTTATATGATTGTTTGTTATGTAAAAATAAATTTTAGTAAACTATGAACTTGCCAACAGTTCTAATTAATTTATTATAGTATTTCCAAAATGAAATGGCCACTCTTGTTGACAAGCTTAACAATGCGGTAGTGGTTTAATGGAATATAAGAGGTATTAAGGGAATTTTAAATTTAAATTGAATAGTGGATATACCATTAGTTCAACTGAAGTTTCTTAAAAACCAGTAAGGATATTTTCAAAATTTATAATCCTATTGCTTCTAAATGTTAGGGTTTGTTATACACTTAATTTATAATACTTGTTTATTAGTTAATTTTCAGCGTTTATAGCGTACATACATTAACAACATAACTCTTTGGTGACCATTTGATTTTGAAGAAATTCGTAATTTTTGTAGTGAAAATAGTGAATCTGAGCAAGGTGATTTGGAGCCTGATAATGTGGACATTGGTACTAAAGGAAACTGTCATTTGTCAGAAGTTCAGTAGGTTCTAATACTGAACGTTTATGGAAAGTTAGTTTCGGAAGGTAATGACAAACCTATACTTAGAACAGCGTAATTAACTAGTGTCCCATACAGAACAATTCAACGTACCATTGCACGTGGCAAAAATCAGCAGCGAAAACGACCCAATTTACAAGTATTCAAGAAAATAGATAGATTTATGTCTAAAACAATAATAAATAAAATATACGACTTTTATTCGAAAAATATAGTGCCGACTGTGCATCTTTTAATAAAAAATTTGGAAGAAGACGGATTACAATTTAATTACAAAGTTAACCATATGTAAAATTAAACAAAACGATTTTTAAACATACCTATATTTATAATTCAAATATAGCCAGTCTTAAGCCTGATAAAAATGTGAAGGAATGTCATGTGAGTATATACAGTTCATTCTGAAATAGCATATAAGAAATCACGTTTGTTTTAAATAATTAACCATAAACTCAGCAGGCATAATGGCTATATTGTCAGTCATTATTGGAATCAATAAGTGACAGTGGCCAATTCCTTTTGAAAATACTATAATTGATAGGGACGCATAATTTAATAGTCTATTTCCTGTACCAATTTTTAATTTAACAAATAAATATATTGTTACTTAACGTATAAAAATTGCGAATCGTATATTTGAACATAACTTTCTTCATTAAATGATCATCATCATCATCCAGCGTTTTTTTTTTTTACAGTCCGGCATTGTTTATCATCTATTCTCTTGAGATAAGAATCCTTTCTCAGTCCTATCTGTAACACCAATGGCGCAACCAAGGGCTGGCCCTCCCAGGACCAGCAGATTACACGGTGCTGCTCGGAGATTTGAAGATAAAATTTGTTGACCACAACCAGTGGCGCAACCAAGGGGGGGGCGACGGGCCTGGCCCCCTCCCAGGACCAGCAGATTACACAGCGCTGCTCGGAGATTTGAAGATAAAATTTGTTAACCACAACCAGTGGCGCAGCCAAGGGGAGGGGCGACGGGCCTGAGCCCCTCCCAGGACCAGTAGATTACACGGCGCTGCTCGGAGAGTTGAAGATAAAATTTGTTAAACACAACAGTAGTTAATTTTTAAATTACTTCATTGTGACAGTATTGGCATTTTTTTTTTATTCTTATAAATTAACATTTTTTAAGATTGCCTACTCTTGATAAACTGACATAATTATTGTTCAAGTGAAAATACATCACTTTCCAAATATGCTCCAACGAATTATATGAAGGGGAGCGTTGATCCTTTTTCTCCCCTGACACATCGACTAAAACATTCGCCCAGTCAAATGGAAAATCTGACTTTGGTATAGCCTTCAGAAAAAGTAGAAATATAATAAAGAGAGTAGTTTTGGGGACAATCGCGCTCTTAACGCTACGTACAACCCCCAGAGATTATTAGTTTCTTATACAAAACTAACAATCTGAAATAAAATTAGTGACAAACTATACATCAAATTTTGCACAGAATTTTTATCTGTCTAATAGGATATTTTTGATTGTAGAAAAAATTATTGTAAAAATGTTATTGCTAAATAACTTAATAATAGGTATTACACAACAATGTTCTGTAATTTTTTTAATATATTTGTGGGTTTCAAATAATTTTTATATTTATATAGTTTTGTGTAGAAATGTTCAAGTAATACGTTAAGATTTTTTTCGACATGATTGTTAATAGTTTAGAACCTTCGTCGAAAAATATTATACTTGATGATAATGAAATGCCACTTGGTACAAGTATTCTTTACATAAAATGAAACATTTTTATCCGCCGCACCTATATTGAGAACCGCGGCAGATTCGAGGTGGCGGCAAAAGTAGATTACCAAGTACAATAACTATAAGTAATTTTCACAATAGAACAAATTATCTCCAAACATATTTGTAGAATGAAGCTTTAGCTACAATTTGCCGCATGGTACACAAATATGCGTCGAATGGTTTACAAGATGGCGTCTATAACGCAATTTGTTTATTTACAATTACATGACAGTTCTTTTTACAATTAAAAATATCCTATTAGGTAGATAAAAATTCGCTGAAAATTTTGATATATAGATTGTTACTAATTTTATTTTAGGTTGTTAGTCTTGTATAGGAAACTGTACGATTGTGCGCACCCTTAAAACCGGTATTTGGTTTTATTTTGTAGATAAATATGAATATCAATATCTTCTTAGGTATTTTTGAAATTATGATGTTTTACACACAAAAAGGACTGATATAAGTTGTACTGAACAACAGTGGCGTGTTCAGAGGGGGGGCACAAGTCCCCTCTGAAGGTCCAATGAAATAAAAATTTAACAAATTTGTAATAATCGTACAGCAAAATAACTTATGTATTTTACAATAATAATAAGCTACATTTTATTATGATTAGTGTTAAAATTAACAGAAAATGTATATTGAGAAATGAACATAAGTAAGAGAAATATTGAGACTTCAAAAATATATCCCGCGAAAAATATAAATAAATATGTATTTATCGAAGACAAAATCAAGTGAAAGTTTTTGACACATGGATTAACAATTACATGTTTTTAACAGCAAATAATGGAATTATTATTTGACATAAACATCAATATCCAACAGCAGAGTTGTCGAACTGATTTGGGTCGCAGTCTATTTTACAAAATGATAAGCAGTGACGGAACTTTAAAATTTTGCCCCCCCCCCAAGCTGAAATCCTGGCTACGTCCCTGCTGACTCAAATATCATTGTCTTTCTCTAAATACGCACGCCACTACCTATGACGAAAGAATTCGTCCAAACGAATATTATTTTGAAATAAATTACCTATTACATCTTGATTTGAATACATTTTTTGAATAATTAATTAGTGAGTGTGTGTTGAAGGTGCAAGAAAGAAGCAGATCGCCTGTCATTGGTGGACAGCGCGCATCCAATGACATGGTTGCTGGGTTCGTTGCTAGGTTACCGACAAGTGTGGACGTGTGTGGTCTGCGTTTGCGCGACCTCCTACTCTTCGGCGACAATTTATATGAATTGCTGCCCTACTTACTGTATTACACATGGGATCATTCCCCCTATTTATTTATGAAAATGTTACCGTCAAGTTAATACACGTCGCTCTCTAAAACATCGCTGCCTTTCATTAGCTATCGATTACTATGTGAAATGTAGTAAAATTATAAAATCTGAGTAATTTATTTTAACGTTTGCTTAAAAATCAAATTATTCTAATATATATTTTAGATCAGTTAAGAAACCGGTCTACAATAGTGTGTATATTTTTGCGTACATCCAACGTTTACATTCAATAGGCAAACGTGGTAGTATAGTATTTCCAAAATGAAATGGCCACCCTAACTTATTGATTCCAATAATGGCTGACAGTATAACCATTATACCTTCTGAGTTTATGGTTCTGTTGATAGTAGTTGACAGGACAGGTAATAATTATTTTAAATAAACGTGTTTTCTTATATGCTATTTAGAATGAACTTTACCTATATACTCATATGACATTCCTTCACATTTTTATCAGGCTTAGGACTGGCTATATTTGAATTATAAATATAGGCATGTTTAAAAATCCTTTTGTTTTAAAGTCTTTATAGCAGTGGTTCCCAACCTTTTCTAAGGTATGGAACATTTTTGTAAGATTTTTTTTTTTTGGCGGAGTCCTTACTTAATATTTATTAAAAAAATCTATTCATATAATTATAATATATAATTTTTAAAAAATTACTCATTTAATGTGAATATGTGATTGGCGTTTTTTACATATTTCTTGTATGTTGGGACCTAAACAAAACAATGCCTCTCTAATTTATTCTTCTAAATTTGTTAATCTTTCTCTTTTTTTAGTTTTTCTGTTGGTTAATGTGGAAAACCCTACTTCACATAAATATGGTGTTGAAAAACACAGTAAAGTTTTTACGGCCTTTTTTGATACGTGTCCAACAAGAATACCCTTGTTGGACACGTATCCAGAATTCGTCAAGACTCTTTTCAGCGTATTTAATTTTCAAAGTGCGGTCACATGACAAATGTGACCAATTTATCAAAAATTAAATTCAAAATTATTAGGTAATTCTTTTGAAAAAGGATTTCTAACCCAGTCGTAGTTGTCTGTGTCCAGAGAAGGAAAATATTTTCGTATGTTGCTGTACAGTATTGATAAATGTTGTGATGTCAAGGAAACACAATCGCTGCTATTGCTGAACACAGATGGAAACATGCTAAACTTATTTTCTTCTACTCTTTTTTTCTAAAGAATGATCTTCTTGTGGAAAGCTGATATTTTGTCTGTTGATGTTAAGATGTTTTCATTTGCACCCTGCGTACTCGTATTGACAGTGTTCAAATAATTTAAAATATCTGTTAAATGGCCCAATTTAGTGCACCACATATAATACTGACTGTCTTGCGCGCAGTACATATTTTCCTCTTCGAAGAAAACAAGAAATTTTTATTTATAGTTGTAGCATACGAGATAGCATCTTTCCTCGAGAAAGCCACCTTATTTCTGTATGGTAAAGTAAGGAACACTTTTGAAATGCTTGCGGAACACCAGTGCTCCGCGGAGCACTGGTTGGGAACCACTGCTTTATAGTCTATATTAAATATTTCAAATAGTTGTCTATATTCAATTATTGCACAAACTAAAATCATTCTTTTTTTGAACTTGTCAATTTATTGTAATTTAAAATTATTAAAATATTAATAATTATCACTAAACATTACCACTGTCATTTAAACTAATAATTATTAAAGATTTATTTGGTGGATTTATGGAAAAATCTCTATACAGGTATAGGAAGAATAAAAGTATAGAAAATCTAATTGAATTAAAAAAGGCACGAGCCGTAGCTAGGAGAACTCTCACAGAAAGTAAAAAATTATCCTGGAAGGAATATGTGGAAAGTATAAATAGTCAGACGACCACTTCTGAGATATGGGAAAAAATAAGGAAAATTAAAGGTACAAAACAAGCAAGCCATTATTATAAATAACTCAATAGTAACAGACACAAAATCAGTCGTAAATAGATAATCAGTTGATAATTTCGAAAAAAGTTCAAGTAATAATTCTTACCAAGCAGAGTTTTTACAACATAAAATTGCTTGTGAGCAAGATGAAATCGTTATACAAAACAGTGATCACATTGTAAATACTCGATTTACAAAAGAAGAACTACACTGGGCTATAAAAGATCTAAAACAAAACGATATACCGAACGAAATGCTCCAGCATTTATCAGCAGACTTATTGGACCACATACTGAACATATTTAACTACATATGGGAAAATCATGTCTACCCGGACGACTGGAAGATGGTGAAGACAGTGCCAATACATAAGCCAAATAGCTCAAACACAGACCCTAACAATTATCGTCCGATTTCCATGTCCAATAATTTAAGTAAATTATTGCAAAAAATTATAAATAAAAGACTGATGTGGTCTCTTGAGAAAAACAACAAATTAAGCAGAATACAAAGCGGCTTCAGAGAAGGGCAATCTACTATGGATCACATTACAAATTTAACCAACGAAATTAGAAATGCCCAGGAAAATAAACAGCATATGTTAGCGATCTTCTTCGACATAAAAAAAGCATATGATACGACCTGGAAGTACCATATCTTAAAATCGTTAAAACTGTGTGGTCTAAATGGAAATATTCTGTATTTTATCAAAAATTTTCTTTCCGATATAAAATTTATGGTTAGCCTAAATGGAATACTATCAGAGATAAAAAAACAGCAAAATGGGGTGCCACAGGGTGAAATTCTAAACGTTACACTTTTTCTAGTCGCCATAAATGACATAACATCTGGTTTACCCACACACATAAAAGCTTCACTTTTTGCCGACGATCTTATAATATGCTATAAATACAGAAACATCACTACAATACAGGAAGAAATGCAAACTGCTATATCACAACTTGAAAAATGGTCATCAGATACTGGATTAACATTTTCCCCAACAAAAACTAAAGCACTTCTATTTACAAAATCCAAAGCTGCCAACCAGAAACCACATTTAACCCTCAACGGCAATACTATAGAATATGCTACGAAAATAAAATTTTTAGGAGTATTTTTTGATCAAAAACTCTCTTGGAAGGATCATGTCAACTATCTAAAAAAAGATTGCATACAAAAAATTAACTTACTAAAAACTCTGGGTCATTATAATTGGGGTTCAGAAAAAACTATACTCCTTAAACTATACAGAAGCATAATAAGATCGAAGTTAGACTACGGTTGTACAAGCTATGGTAATGCAAAAAAAAGTGTCTTAAACCAACTAAATTCCATCCAAACTACATCTGTTAGAATTTGCCTTGAGGCCTTTAGAACAAGTCCAACGTTAAGTCTGCTAAACGAAGCAGGAGAACCACCTTTGGAATTAAGAAGGAAACAAATTCTTCTTTTATCTACAGCCAACCTACTTAGAAACCCAACTATACCGCTTTATGACAGTGTCTTCCAGAAAAGGAATAATAAGATATATCTTAAAAATAAAACACCTCTCCAACGACAAATAACATCCCAGTTAAACTCAATAAATATAACAGTTCCCAAAATCATTGAACTATATTTACCCGAAACACCCCCATGGATCCAACATAGACCTGTTTATAACCTTCAACTCTAAAATAACAATAAAAGTAATACCCTCCCCACAACGTACAAACAGCAATTTCAAGAAATAAGAAGCAACTACAAGGACCACATAGAAATATACACAGATGGATCCAGGCTAAACAACAAAACGGGCTCATCGGGTATATCTGGAAGTAGCACACATAAATATCGCCTCAACAGCTATGCAAGCGTGTATACAGCAGAGATCTACAGCTTACTTAAAGCATCCGAATATCTTAACCAAAGCCAAGATAATAAATTTACCATTTTCACCGACTGATTAAGTGCAATCCAAGAGCTACAAAAATTATATAGCAAGTGCACCACAGTGAAACAAATACAGGAAAATTTCCACCTAGCGAAGACATACAATAAACAAGTAACAGTCGTATGGATACCATCGCATGTAGATATTACCGGTAATGAGGCAGCTGACAAAGCAGCAAAAGAGGCAACAGAAGCGAATGATATATTTGAAACCGCCATACCATCTAGCGACCTCAGAAGCATAATAAAAATTCGGATACAAGACAATTGGGATACAACGTGGAAACAAGTGACAGGCAACAAGTTAAGAAGTATAAAAGATTCAATTAAAATATGGCATTCACCAGAGACAAGGAAGTTGCAATCAATTATCACAAGACTGCGTATAGGGCACACCAGTATCACGCATAAGTATCTATTAGATAAAGAGGAACAACCGCTCTGTGAAAGATGCAACACTCAGATTACTGTCGAACATCTACTTGTCTACTGCGCAAAATTTAACAGGGAAAGGCGAAGATACAACCTCCCAAACACTCTAGCGCAAATATTAAATAATGATGAAAAAAATACTAAAAACCTAATACAGTACTTAAAAGACACAAAACTTATATTAAATATTTAATGCAGCTATGTAAATTTAAATTAATATTTGTATGTATATCATGTACACCCCATATACAAAATGTAAAAGCTATCATACAATATCTAATGTAAAAATGTACTATATATCAAATGTATATACAATGTATTATTATGTAATTGTAATTTGTAACAAGTAGCATGTATACCTATAGGGTGGGGTGCTAATAAACTTAGCTATTGAAGCACCCATAAATAAATGAATTTAAAAAAAAAAAGTAAGTCTTCATATTTTGCTTCCATTGCTAAACACTTCCGCAACATTTTCCGGACAACGCCAACTTCAGTAGTACATAATTATCAAGGAACACTTTTGAAATGCTTGCGGAACACTGGTTGGAAACCACTGCTTTATAGTCTATATTAAATATTTCAAATTTGCACAAACTAAAATCATTCTTTTTTTGAACTTGTCAATTTATTGTAATTTAAAATTATTAAAATATTAATAATTATCACTATTATCATTGTTTATATCACTATCAGAGTTTGTGTCACTACCACTGTCATTTAAATTAATAATTATTAAAGATTTATTTGGTGGATTTATAAAAAAAATTGTTTCAATTGTGTTTACATGTTCGCCGTATTTTCTGGCTCATTGGGCAAAAGTTGAGTTTTGAACCAAAGTTCAAAAAATGATGCCATCATATCTTCGTGATAATCGGCGTTACAATTTTTAATATTCTTAGCTGATATCAAGAGTCCATTCTGAACCCATCCTTGTTCGCTTCCAGCGTGTAGTATAATAACGCGTTTCCCTCTTCGTTTTTTACGAACATGGTGTTTTTAAAACACGTTTAGAGGAATTGTCTGATAAACCTTTTTTGCGAATATCATGCGTGTTATACCATGTTTCATCTAAATACACGATGAATCTACCTTCTTCTCTGTATTTGTGTAATTGGTCTAAATACTGCGATCTCGCCCTTACTAATCTATCTGATTCCATAATATGTAAACGTTTATTTAACATTCTATATCTAAATCCTAGCAACTTCAAATAATTATACATATGGCTAACTTTGTATGGAAATTCTATTTCGTCTTTCCCCAACTTTTTTATTAAAAAATGCACAGTCGGCACTATATTTTTCGAATAAAAGTCGTATATTTTATTTATCATTGTTTTAGACATAAAATTATGTATTTTTTTGAAAACTTCGGGTCGTTTTCGCTGCTGATTTTTGCCACGAACAATGCTACGTTGAATTGTTCTGTATGAAACACTAATTAATTCCAGTTCTAAGTATAGGTTTGTCATTACCTTCCGAAACTAACTTTTTATAAACGTTCAGTATCAGAACTTTGCAATCTTCTGACAAATGATATTTTTCTTTAGTAGCCACGTCCACATTTTCGCATTCCACGTCAACGTCCACATTTTCGCACTCCAAATCAACTTGCACAAATTCACTATTTTCACTACAGAAATTAGGAATTTCTTCAAAATCAAATGGTCGCCAAAGAGTCATGTATTTAATCCAGGTTTCTCAACCTTTTCTGGAATGGGACCCCCCAAAATAACTTAAATATTGTCTGCGGCCCCCCTACATATATGTATATGTATAGGCTTACCATAATTATGAAACTCTAAACCGGGACAAGAACGGGAGCTACGGCAAATGAAAAAATTTAACCACAAAAAATTGTTTTATTATTAAGTCTTATAAAAGAAATATGCAGATGGTTTGCTGCAGCAGAAAGTTAATTATTTTATTTATTGTACCAGTACAACAAATATTTTTAAGACCAGGTTCTAACTTATAAATTGTTGTTGCTATACCAATATAATTCAATATACATTTAGTCAATAATCGGGATTTATGAAAATGATTTAAAAAATAGTTTTGTTTCTCTAGTTATAGCCGATAGTGTATGCATGTATGTGTTTCCATATTATCCATAGAAGCACATTCTACATAACAATGACTTACATTATAATATTAACAAAAATTTCTACAAATACGTTTCCAGTCGCTCCAATTTTGGTCTGCATGAAGTCCAAACATTAAAGTCCACACTATAACACACTATTGCAAGTATTTTCTGCACTTTTATCACTTAAAAATAACTAAAAACGTCAGAAAAAAAGTGGCGTCTTCACCACTTGCAAAAATCACGTATCACTACATATCAAGATGGTTAATCCTGATAAAGCTCATTAAGAAATATAGTCATTAACAATTAATAAATAAGGAACAGAATTGCTTAAAATAATTCTTTATGAGAATAAACACATATATTAATATTTTATCAATAGTATACAGGTGGTTGAAATTGAACTACCGGACCCAATACATTATTTTTTTATTATTGAAGATGAGGTATAACGTTATTTTTGGAAGTTACTTGGTACTACATGATCTAAAATAGTTTATATTTTGTTACTTTGTATCTTTATATAAATAGTTATACATTTTGATAGAGGATTTATTAAAATTTCAGAGCTATAGCGTTGGAGACACGGCCTATATGGTAAAATGGGAGGACAGAGGTGATAATAGGATGACTTTTGGGCTATAAATGATAATTCTGAGATCTCAGAAAGGGATGAAAATTACTATTGGAAGTATAATGGAGTTATCTCTCGAGAATTTTATATAGGTTAATTTTTTTATTTACGGGTTCATTTGGAGGGCTAAGGTGTCCCCCCCCCGGGCATTATGACCTTAAGGCCCGGTCTTTCCACTTTCATTTAAACCACTAGGTAACTATCCGACAGATAATCTTATTTGGAACTTTATCTTCTGAATAAATGTCATTACCAAGCAGTGAATTCAATACATCAGTCTCATTATCCGTTAGATAACTATCCGATACATACATTTGTATTGAAAGACGGGATTACATTTATTCAGCACAGAAAGTATCCTATAACCTTATCTGTCAGATAGTTACCTGGAGCAGTGTTTCTCAACCGCCGGTCCTGTAGATATATATATATATATATATATATATATATATATATATATATATACATTCAGAGTAGACATGGCAGTGTGAAACAGGACGGCTCGAGATTGTCTGAGTATTCAAGAATTTTTATTTCCTCCTTATATATATATATAACTAGCTTTTTTCGGGTCCTGGGCAACATTTTATAATTGGGCTTCCCTAAACACTATATGATAGTGATGTCCTAAAATAAAACTCACTTCTCGTCGTTACTTCTAAAATCCAAGTGATGGCCTAACAAAATAAAGATCTCCGCACTCAAATACAATTATTATGCTAATATTTTCCTTTCTGGTCCCGGACATGTGCCCCTATTGCCCCTGCCGAGTTACAGCACTGGCAGAGCCGTAGCAACGCCCTGGCAACGAGGCATGTGCCAGGGGCGCGAGGCCTGAGGGGCGTCATCGTGCGGTTTTTGTTTGGTCATCACTTGTATTTTAGAAGTGAGGACGTTTTTGTATTTCGTCATCACTTGTATTTTAAAAATGAAGACCTTTTTTTGTCATCACTTGTAGTTTAGAAATGAGTACGTTTTTGTTTTTAGGTCGTCACTTGTATTTTCACCTGTCTATTAAAATTAAAATAAAAGTAAATGTAATGGAAGAGTTTTTATTACGAATGAGAAAATGTGTGGATAACAACGGCGGTCATATTGAACATTTGTCTTTAGTCATATTTTGTTTTAATGTTTTTGCTAGTTACATAATGTTATATCTTTTTATAATTTAGTTTCTACGGTTTTTATGTTATTTATTATTTTGTAAATAATGGTCGCCATTTTGAAATGGTTAAAATTAAGGTATGATATTTTGATATCCTTGTAAAGCTAATTTAATGTACTTTCAAGAAAAAAAAATTAAAGTACCGATGCTGGATAAAAAGTTGAAACAATTTTCGTTGAAACCGGAAGTGATGCAGAATTCTTATTATAGTCCTTAAGTGGGTCCTTTTGTTTAACTTTTCTCCTGAAGAATTTTTTGTATCTCTTAAAATAAAGGAGTTATTCGAGGTGCGGCGTTTCAAACTAACACCCTGTATAATGTATTTCCTTAATACCTATATTTTTGACAATGAATATGAATAAAAATTGGCTATAGTTTTTTTTTTTTTTTTTTAGTTATAAAAATACATAATTGTATAATTGTTAGCAGAGCCGGCGCGAGGGTCTGTGGCGCCCGTAGGCAAGATTTTATTGAGCACCCCCAGGCCGGGCGTAACTAGCTTTTTTCGAGTATGTCAAATAAAGACCCTTAAAAAAAGGTCTTCCCTTCTAAATTTCAAGTTAAGACCTAAAAAAAGGTCCTCACTTCTAAAATTACATTTCACTACTTTACTACTTTTTATATTCATTTAGCATTTGACGCCCTTTTAAGTCTCACGTCAGCGCCCCCTCGCAGCAGCGCCCGCATGCCTTGCATGCCCGCTTCCGCCGACCCTGACTATTAGCATTTTAAGGCAACTAATATTGATGGGGTTTATTTCAATAGTAATATTTAACAAATTACATTTATGGCCGATTGCTAAAGAGAGTTAAATTTTTAACTCCAGTTATGAAATGTTTCTGTGAAAGTTTAATGGAAAGATGAGGATGTGAAAGATGTTAAAGTACGAGGTCTGTTCAAAAAGTATCGCGAATTTTGTGTTTTTTCAAAAATTATTTATTTATTCATGAATATCTATTTTGTCCCCATCAAAGTAATCCTCACCAGATATTATACACTTGTGCCAACGTTTTTTCCAATCCTCGAAGCACTTGAAAAAATCATGTTTTGTGATCATGTGCAGCTCCTCCTTCGATGCCGTCTTTATCTCCTCACTCGTAGCGTAGCGTCGTCCTTTCATGGGCCTCTTCAGTTTCGGGAACAATAAAAAGTCACAGGGGGCAAGATCTGAGGAATAAGGTGGCTGCGGCATTATTAGTGTGTTGTTTTTGGTCAAAAATTCGCGCACAAGCAACGATGTGTGGGCATGAACGTTATCATGGTGCGAAATCATTAGTAAAAATCGAATGGAACGACCCAATCGATATGTTTAGGTCCTCAGCACTCTAACGGTGATTCGACGATTGGCCAATACTATTTTCTTCACTTCATCAATGTTTTCGTCTGTTGTCGACGTGCTCGGGCGTCCGGCACGCTCTTCGTCGTTCACATCTTCTCGGCCCTCTGAAGAACATTTTGTACCACCGATAAACGTTGCTTCGGTCCAAGGTAGCTTCACCATATGCCACAGTCAACATTCAGAATGCGTCCGCGCACTTAATTTTGTTTTTCACACAAAATTTGATACAGATTCTTTGATCCATTTTTTGGTATAGGCAAAAATCGAAGACGAGCCAAAACACATGCAAGCAAAGCAACTTTCAAAAATTAACTGAACATTCAAACTTGTCGGTATAAGTGAGAGACATGAGTACCAACATAACGCCACAAAAAAATCGAAAATCGAATATACGTAACCCGCGGAAATTCAAAATTCGCGATACTTTTTGAACAGGCCTCGTATACTGTTTTAATTTAAGTTAGGTATAACCCGAGTTAAATCAATTCATTGCCGACCGGCGTAGCGTAGTGGTAACACATCTGCTCTGCGTTGCGAAGGTCTCGGGTTCGAATCCCGTTCAGGCATGGAAATTTTCTCAAATAAAAAATTTTCCTGGCTAATTGCCACAGCAGCAAAGGCCAAAAATAATAATAATAAAAAAAATCAATTCATTTGTTTTCGCATTAGCAATCGGGCATTAGTAAACCTATTACATATAATTATAATTTTTAATTTTTTATTCATCTTTGAGTAAGAGGAGCGCAAGTTAGACACTTGCCACAGGCACTTCATACCGTCGTTACGGCCCTGTGGTTATTATAGAACTACATAGGAAACACAATAAAATTATAACAAAATGTTAAAACACAGGTATTAACCTGGGTATCCTGAAATAGGTTACTCGAAAATTACGAATCCGATTTTACCCGAAAACTGTAATTGGGTACTCGAAAAACCTGTTTCGGTTCCCAGCACTAATAAAAACTCAACAACGAAATTTTTACGATTATATAACTTTGCTATATATATTTTTTTTTTCCTATTTTTACTGTCACACATATCTAGTATGTTCCTACATAGGTATATGACAATAAAAATCGAAATTCCAATTAATCTTAAACCTTTCAATACAACATTATCTAAACACAATCATTGAGATATAATTCATAGCCCTACATATTGTTATGCAAGGGATTCTGTATATCCACAGTCAACAGCCACAGCGAACAGTTGTACGTACAATTGTGCAACATATTGACAATGGAAAAGCCATGTCCATTTGCATTGGATTATTTATCACGACAAATGGAGCGGATATAACAAAGTGTTAATGGAATCGTGCACAACTCTCTGGTTTTTACACAGCTCTGTGTTATACTCAATGCCCGAGATCCCGTTCCGCTTTGCTGTATTTCAATTATTCTAAATGAAACAATTGCACCTACGCGAAATATTCAAAACCCACCGCATTCTTCGGATGAAAAAATGTATCCGTATAAAAGTTTGTAATTAGTCATACTGTCCATAATAATGAGCAGAATATTAATTGTACCATATTTGAAAACAATATTTTTTATTGACATATTTCATTACATAATAATGATCTTGTGTAGAGAACAGAAACGTATAAATACACAACAATTACATATTTGTTTGTACATAGTAGGGTTGTACATCGAAGGCAAAACATCGATGTTGAACATCGATGTTAACATCGGCGTTTTACTATCGATGTTGAAAAAACATCGAAGGGATAACATCGATGTATCGGAAACATCGATATTTATTAATATTTAAAAAAAAATACTATTTATTTATATTATATAGGTTTTATTTAATAATGTAAAGATAAAATACGAAAAAAAGTAACATATAATACACAAAACGCATTTATTAGATTTTTAAATAGATTGTGTAACAGACACATTCAAATGTCCTGCCGCTGCTTATAACCGTTTGTAACAGACTTTATAAGCTGTTCACTTTTGTAAGAACAAACTAAGAGGAAAATTTGTTTTCAATAGTTTGCACCTTTGAAACTGTATGTCATGTTGGTATTAAAAAATGTCACTTTTTTAAAATGTCGATCCATTTGACATATGTCATAATGAAAAATGATATCTTAATTATAATAATTATAACCTATAAACCTAAAGTCGGTTTTACAGCGTAGGGAATATTTTTAATTGACATTTAAAGTCAGTAATGCACTATAAAAGTAACCAGATCTAGTTTGTCCTTACAAAAGGGAACAGCTTATATAAGCCGTTCACTTTTGTAAGAACAAACTAAATCTGGTTATTTTGATGATTTTTATAGAGTATTACTGACTTTTATAAACTTGGTTATATTGTAAAAAGGGCTTTACAGTTTGTGGTTATGTTTGTATTATTATAGGTTAGTATTATATTTACAAAATATTTAAGATGTCACTATTCAAAATGAAATATGACAAACGATATTTTTTTAAATGACATATTTATAATATGACTTTTCAAATTATTTTTCTATAGTGCCAACATGACATACAGTTTCAAATGTGCAAACAGTTGAAAACTTAATTTCCACTTAGTTTGTTCTTACAAAAGTGAACGGCTTATAACTAGTTTATATTAATAAATTCACATTTCCCAATATGGCAATTCTAGAGATTGTAGGAATAATAACTGGGAAAGTGTCTTTCCCTTTAATCTATTTCTCTGTTGTGATAATGTAAGGCCTACTTTAGAAAATAACCTTTCTGATGGTACAGAGCTAGCGACAACATTTAAAAATTTCGGGTCTATTTTATATAGGGACGGATATGTGGTAGACAACTCTATATACAATATATAATTTTTGGCGGCATTTTTAGCAAGTAACAATAGATTATTTCTATTAAATTTCACTTTATTTACCTCGTTCACTTATACAAAAAATTGCTCGACAACAAAACTCAAAGAGCAAAACAAGTGTGTTGGTGTCGTTGGTCGTTGTCATTATTTGCAAAAATTAGAAGTTTCTTCTTATTTTTTTCTTATTCTGCTAACTGCTAAGAAGAATAAGAACTAACACTATTAGTATTGTTATATTACAATAGATGGCACTTATATTTTGTGTCCTAATTTTAATAAAAATAAAAATTTTAAGATTCCAGCGCCTCTAGCGGTAGTTTCTGAATTTCAAAGTTTAAACATCGACATCGGTAGTAAACATCGATGGTAAAAACATCGATGTTTTCAGAAAAGACATCGATGTTTTTGATACATCGATGTTTTTTTTCCCATCCCTAGTACATACATGTGAATTTAGAGTACTTAAAGAATACATGTATAATGAATTTGTAATTCGTTGTGACTGTAAAAGTACCGTCCAATACTTGAGTTACCCTGGATTTGACAAAAACATCTATTTCCTAATTTATGATGTTATTAAATGTCTTAACGAACTTGCGATCAGCGGTACAATTATAAAAATATGTTGGACTCAAATGTTGAGTTCAACAAAGATGTCGATATTCTAGCCAAAGAAGCAGCTGTAAATGGCTCCCTGTTAAATATTCCTTTAAATACTAATGGGATTATGTCAGTCTTGAAATCTTCCATATATAATCAATGGCAACAGGAGTAGATAGATTGCAGTTTAAGGGGTCAGCTTTGGTTTTCTTCACACAAAAGGTCTTTTATATGCACTTTTATCCGGCTTAGATCACACTTTCTCTCCATATCATCTGTATTAAATTATTAGGTCGTCAAGGATGAAATTTGTAGAAAATAGGCAAAGTTGGTTGATAACTTACAAATATAAGGAATTATTTTATTCATCAAAGTATGTATTCATATTGTCTATACACTTTTGCCATTTAAGCGGCAGGTTGTTCAGGCCGGCGGTATCAAACCCTGGCGGACGAGAGTCAATGAATTCCTGGAATGCCAGTTTTACAGCATTGTCGGAATTAAACTGTTTTCCTATTAAAAATTATTATTCCTATTAGGTCTGGTGAGTATGGAGGATGATGAAGAATTTCCAACTCCAATTTCTGTAGTTTTGCCACAGTCATTTGTGCAGTGTGTAGTCTAGCGTTATCATGCAATAAGATAGGAATCGATCTGTTTTTCTGTAAGTTTTTGCATCATTTCGTCCAATTGGTTGCAGTATATTTCTGCTGTGATCGATGACCCAGTTTTTTTTTTTTTTTATTTAGTTTCCTGTACGAAATTTGGCGAACCAATTTGATACTGTCTGCTGCGTAGTATCACTAGAGTCATACACTATTATTGTTTCGCGCGGTCTGCGATGCCGTAGTTCCACGTAAGGACTCATACTTCATAATAGTTCGAATTTCCGACCGTTCCATTTTCAACAAAATTAATTTAAAAAAAAGTTTTTGATATTTTTTAGAGCATACAATGATTTCTTTAAACAGGCGAGATGTGTAACTTTCCAACAAAAAAACAGAACGGTAAAATATTAAGCCAATATCAAATAATAAGCTGTTAAAGTTGGCAATATTATTAACTACAAATTTCATCCTTGACGACCTGATAAAAATGAAACCACGCAATGGATTTGGCTGAAAAATTGACAGCAGTCATTGACAGATGGTACGTTTCAGAAACAAGCATTTCATTTCGTACAGCAAAATCACTTACGCATTTTACAATATATAAGCTAAATTTTATTTTAATTAGTATAGAAATTAATAAAAAAATGTATATTTCCATGGTACTTTTAGGATATCGTAGGTACAATCAAGAAATCCTTATTGTGTCACATGAGTCTGGTAGAAATTATGGCCAAGTGGCTGCATTTTAAGAATTAAACACATCTACAAGAAATACTGAGAATTCAAAAATATATTCCGCGAAAAATAGATAGATAGATAGATAGTTATTTTATTTGTACCTTTCGGTTAAAATCTACATATTATTTACCTATAGCCTAATTATATTTATTTTCAAGTACTTATTCTAATTATTGGGAAATCTTCGTCTCAAATCTTCTCTTCTCTCTAAGACGTCCTCCATCCATTTCCATCCTTGCCCTGATTCACATAACGCGCCTTCACTTGTTCCTTCCTTAAATTTCATTTCTCCACAATTCTTCATTATATGCTCCAAGGTCTCTCTTTCCTCTCCGCACATCCTGCACATTCTTTGTTCATCCGTTCTCCAGTACTCATTTTCTCTTTCCTCATTTCCGCATCTAAATCTTGCAATTACCTTCTTTTTTAATCCATTACTTTGACTTTTGAGATACTCGGGTATTTGCGTCGTCCAAGTTTTTTTGTATTTACTATTATACCTCGAATTTTTAATCCTCTCACTTCTTTCTTGTCCTTGGATATCTCGCATTCTATCAGTTATTTCCAGGGTCACATCTTGTCCTTCCGACCTCTTTCTTACTATTTCCTTAGCTGAGAAACCATTATGCTCAAATCGTTTCCTTCTTTTTGCTTCCCATTTGGATTGTATCTTTCCATGTATCCCTTTCCTCTCTATTTCTTTCCAGCACTGATAGAGCAAGTTTTTTTCTGGGTGTTTTATTATCCGCTCTTCGAATTTAATAGCTCTTTTGGTAGCTTCTATCCCAATGTTGTCGAATTTCAACTCTTCTAATAAAATATATTCTGGTGTGCATTTGTCGAGGCCCAACATTCATTTTATGTATTTATTCTGCACCACCTCTAATTTTTCCTGGTCTTCCCATCCCCATATTTCAGAGCCATACATCATTATGCTCTTGACAATGGAGTTGAACATAAGCATCCTTATTTTGGTGTCTCCTTTAAATTTTCCCTCACCTATTCCCCACACATGTTGCAGGGCTAACATTTCTTTCCTTGAGAGAGTCCGAATATGTTCTTCTGGGCCCCCGCTGCTTTTAAACATGTATCCCAGGTATTTGTATTCTTTCGTTTGTTCTATCTCTTCTTCTCCCCAATTCCATTTGTTTTGTGTCTGTCTGCCTCCTCCTTTTTTGAACAACATTATTTTTGACTTAGCTGCGTTTAGCTTTAGCTTTTTCTTTTGTAGGAATTTCTCAAAACATTTAAGGAGTTTCCTCATTTCCTCTTCGGTTTTAGCTACAATAGCAATATCGTCCGCATAGGACAGAGAGATAAATTTTGTGTGTCCTACTACCAGTCCTCCTGTTTGTTCTCTTTGTAACGCTTCTTCTAAATCTGCCATGTATATGGAGAACAGAGTTGGGCTTAATGGGCATCCTTGCCTTAAACCTTGTTCTGTCCAAAATTCTTCACTATATATTTCTCCATTTCTTATTTGGTTCCTTGTTTCTTTGTAAATGTCTTGTATTCGGTTTCTTATTATGACGTTTACTCCCTTTTTTATCCGCAAAAAATATAAACAAATATGTATTTATCGAAGAAATAAAATTTTTAAAATTTTGAAATGAATGTTTTTGATACACGAATTAACAAGCACTTTTTTTATCAACAAATAATGAAATTATCATCTCTTTTTGATATAAACATCAATATCCAACAGCAGGAGTGTCAAACTCATTTGGGTTGGGGTATATTTTTCATATAAAATGATAAGCAGTGACGGAAATATTCCAAAGGACTCCTTATTTATTTATTTATTTTTTTTTTTTAATAGAAAAGGGAGAAGAAAGTATATTTTACATTTTTTAATATATTTTTATTCTAAATAAAATCAATTTTTTTTCATTAACGCTTCAGGGGTCATAAAAATTATGCAACGGGCATTACGAGGCTCGCGATTCCCCAAGCCCCCCTTCTTACAGATAAACATTATAAGTGTCCCCCCAACCATGACCCCTGGATGGACTGCTGATGTAGAGTCCGACTTTTTGAGATTCGTTATCCATTAAGTTAAGTCAGATATACTATATTTTTAACCTTATTTAAAATAATATTGAGTTCATCTTCTTCTTCTTTTGTCTATCATCATGGGTATCGTGATGGTAATGACTACTATGATGGTAATTGGCATCAGGTTATCTATGTTAATAATATTCATGTTGTGCCTCTGGTTACTTAAATTTAAAGATATTACAGTTTATAATCGAAATTTGATCCATATTTTTTTAACCCAAGTAGTTTAACAAATGCCTGAAACAAAATTGAAATCAGATTCATCATAAATGGTCATTAAATTTCAGTGTCTTCTATTATTATTATTGAAACGTGTAGTACGCCTCCCATATGTCAAAAACCGTGTGTGAATTAATAAGTGTAATATGAAACGTTTAGTATGTTAAATTACAGTATATTTGAATCATGAGAGGTGGTCTATGGACCATCCTACCCTCGGGACAAGCTAACACATCTGCGGTATCTTTGATAGCGAAATATAACGAAAATATCATCGACTTCCTTGAGATTACTGCTCTATTAGTATGATTCAGTGCCCTCTAGCGACAATTCACTCAACTGTTTTATATTCCATGCGAAATCAGAACATGATGTAATTTTTAATAATAACATTTATTTGATATCTTCATTATACCTTAATGGTTTCATTTCAGGAGAAAATTGTATGGTACTCTAAAATGAGGTGTTTTCATAGTAATTGTTTAAGAGATTTTTAAACATTTGCAGGATATTAAATGTGTAATATTACATTTGAGTTACAATATAGGGATATAATGCAACGAATATTAAATTTGAAAGTTGCTATTATGGCAGTTTTTCACGTTTCTGATCTAATAAATACATAACCTATTTTTAGGTTTAGGTATGGTATAGGTCAGTGTTCTTCAACCTCTTTGCCCCCGCGGACCGGTGAAAATAGGATAAATATTTCGCGGACCCGCTGAAAGCCAAGACACAAATAAAAACCAATGTAGGCAGAGCCGCAGTAAAGGTGGGGGGCGGAGGGGGCGACGGCCCCTAGCGCACTAAAGAAAAGGGCGCCGACGAGTTTGACTAAGGAGCGCCACATTGCGAAGGTGAGGACCTTTTTTTTTTGCTCATCACTTGGATTTTGGGAAGTGAGGACCACCTTTTTTTTGCCATGGACGCCAAAACACAGATTTGCCCCTAGCGCAAGTTTTCCTTACTGCGCCTCTGAATGTAGGTAGTATTTTATTAAACAGGTTATCCCCGTTAAACGCGGGGGATACGTTCTGAACATGATCGCGTTAAGCGAAATTTCGCAATCAACGAGGGATTTTTGAAAAAAACATTGTAAAACTCGAAAAACACTTTATTTATCAAATAAACATTAAGAATAACTAAAAGGCATACATTAAATAATTAATAATTCATTTATTTTGTTCCACGTTGTATTGATAATTGTCAAGTAATGCATTACAGCCTCGTTTAACAGCACTCACCCGCTCGTAATCTTCGTCGTTCTCTTCTAACAACTCCATGCATTGATTGTGAAGAGAAAGGGCCTTTTCGATGGTTTTAACAGTTAAATTTCGCACGGGAATAGGTTCGTCATTTTCTAGGGACGTATGACAATTGTCGGTCACATTATAACAAATCCGCACTAGCCGGGGTCGCAATGAACGGGGTTACCTGTATAGGTATATGTTATACAGTTATATAATTACAATTTTTAGTGCGACATCTGCTGCTGCATCTTTGTTAGAAAATATGATATACGTGGCTGCAGAGTTGTTTCTGAGAGACGAAGCACTGCGTTAACATCCATTCGATTTCTCTGTTTGGTATTTATTGAAAAAATCTCTTCGCACAAATAGGAAGTCAAAAAAATGACTAATAATTTGATATTGGATATTCTTTTTCTAGCGATTTCCAAAATTAAGACAATGATTGCATTTTGTGTCTGGACAGCAGAGTAACATCAGAAGACAACTCTATCAGCTTTTTTTTTTCACGAGAATCAAGTGTACATGACTTTATATCTTCCAAAAATGGATTATTAATCCAGAGTTTACCTTTTTCGAGAGGATCCTCATTTTCAGGGAAATAATTATTAAAATTTTCAGCTAATGCTCTTAAATGTTGACTTATTGTTCAATATGACTTTCTGGTTGACATCAGCAGCAATCAAAAATAATAAATTCCAAAAGTGAAAACATTTCTATCTCTTCCTCTTATAAGCGACTATTCCAAAGAGCTAGCTTAAATCCGGAACCAGGGTTGGGTGTGCGTTCGTTGTCCTGAACCCACGTCAACAGTTTCAATACCGTCTACACTCCATAACGAGTGTGTACACTGCTGAGCTGTACGCTATTTTCAAGGCCCTGTGTTTTGTTTCGTCTGAGAACAGTCGGTCAAGTGTTATCTTGACGGACTCGCTGAGCGCTCTGAACAGTATCCAAGATCCAGAACCAGTGCATCCTCTTGTACTAAAGATCCGGTTGCTACTCCACAATCTGAATGCTCGGAATGTGAGGGTAGAGCTGTTTTGGATACCTGGACATGTTGGTATTAAAGGCAAGGAAGCGGCAGATGCAGCTGCAAAAGCCGCCTCCCACAGACCTATGATTGATGTGAGTTTCATTTTTCCAGATGACGCGAAGAGTCATCTGAAACACCTGGTTTTAGACATGTGGCAACATGAGTGGAGCCGCACACAGAATGTTAAGTTACGACAGATTAAGGGAGACGTTAAACCATGGGGTTCTTCCTGCAGGATTAACCGCAGGGAAGAAACCGCCATCACACGCCTCCGTATAAGTCACTGTTGGTGGACCCATGGACACCTCCTTCGAGGAGAAGAGTCCCCTATCTGTGAGACGTGTAACACAGATTTGTCTGTGTTACACTTTTTAACTGAGTGTATACAGTTTGAGGATGTCAGGGAGAGTTTAGGCCTGTGCTATGACCTGTCAGATGCTTTAGGTGACGACAGGGTACTCGTGGACAGGCTGATACTCTTCCTGAGAGAATCGAACTTATTGTTTTATGTGTGAAGTCTTGCACCTTATTTTAATGTGTTTCTAGTTTTAGACTGTGATATCCGATGGTAATTGGCCCCTTTGCAGCCTCTTACCATCACCCTTAGTCTGTTCAAATTTTCGAACAGACTTTTTATATTATTTATTTGTGTTTGTCAGTGTGAGATTTCTTTTATTGAGTATGCGTATTTTTAATGATTTTATTTATATATTTACTGTCTAATTTATTGTTTTTAATATATAGTCTAGTCATTTAGATGGGCTGCGTTAGGCGCAAATAGCTTTTGTTGCTGTGCGCCAACAATTTCAACTAACTAACTAACAAAGAGCTAGTTTCTTCTCAGTATAAAAATAACCGCGAGAGGCGTTGTATTGGTGCTAGTAAATATTAAATAAATCATGGTTCGGACAAAAGTTAGCTTCTGAGTCGACTAAAAAAAGTGCTATATACTCGTGAATAGAAGTGTACATCAACAAAATTCGGTCTAAATATTTCGAGGACCGGTAGGAATTTTCTGCGGACCGGCACCAGTCCGCGGACTACGGATTGAAGAACACTGGTATAGGTAAATAAGTAAAAGCCCTATTATTTGAGCCCTGATTATCTGAGTTGACCCTATTATCACCGAACCGAATCATAAATATTAAGATGTTTTAAATATTATTGAGTTGATGCAAAATTAACGAGGTTTTTTTTTTTTGTATATAAGTTTATTCAACAAAAAAATTGCTGTAAGGAGACGATCGAGCGAGATAGATGTCGCTGTTGATTTTGAATTGCCGTTTGCCGTTTTTGTCCGAAATCCACCACTGTTGACGCCCATCATCTATATTTTGCCAAAAGCAAATGCCATTTGCAATGATCTCCCCCTGGATGATTGCGCACCTGTCCCACCATACGCTCATTGCCTTCTTACTGCGGGTACCTTTTGCTATTCCTTTCGTTGTTTCACCCGGAGATACACAAACTTTCTTTCTTTTGACGTTTTTGAAGAGCACCCACGATTCAGCATCAGTGACAAGATTCTTCAAAAATGACGATTGCTCATCTCTCAGCAGCAGTTCGGTGAAGATTAAGCACGACCGGCTTTGTTGTTGTCGAAGAGATCGCAAGGTATCCATCCAGCCAACTTCCACACATTTTCAAGCTTTTTTAGGCGACGGACGATCGTGAAGTCTTCGGCCAGTAGCCGGGTTGTCATGCTATAGTTTTCTTCCTCGGCTGACAAAAAAGCCTGATCGTCGAAATCCGATGGCCGTCCTCTTCCTTCATCATCCTTAAGACTTATGTCACCCGATTTAAACTTGTGGAACCATCTTTCAACTTGTTTTTGACTGATTGTTCCGTTGCCAAAAAGTTCGTTATTATCACAAAATGACTGTGCCGCTTTCCATCCTTTCTCGAAGTGGTAGAGCATTATATGACGAACATGAATATGATTTTCGACACGCAGTTTTTCACCTAAAACCAAAAGAATATTTTTATAATTATTACATAGAGAAAGCGCCATTTTTCTACTTAAAATAAAAACTCCAAAAAAAATCTTCGTTTATTTTGCATAAACCAATATAATAATTTACATACGAGAGTAGGTCAATAAGTCCTTACAAAATTTAAGAGATGGCACTAGTAGTATCGAAACAAGTTTGTTTCTGAAAAGTACCATCTGTCAATAGTCTGCTGTCAAATTTTCAGCCATATTCATCGCGTGTTTCATTTTTGTAATCGAAATTTTCGAACAATGATAAAAAAAAAGTTTCATGCAGTGATTAAACATACAAACTTTTATTTGAAAGGCAAAACACCGAAGGAAATCAAAGCCGAGTTGTATGAAGTTCATAGCAAATTTGCACCAGCGTTTAAAACTGTTTACAATTGAGTGAATGAGTGTAAACGTGGTCGTACATCCACAAGTGATGAACATCTTTCGGGACGTCCACGTGACTACGCCTAAAATGATTGACAAAATCCACGATATGGTCTTGAGTGACCGACGAATTAAAGTGTGCGAAGTTGTTGAGGCCAGAGGTATATCACATGGCTCAGTGATTTCAATTTTGCGCGAACAATTGGGTATGAAGTAGATATCAGCTGGATGGGTGCAACGTTTGCTCACAATGAAGAATAAAACCAATCGGGTGGTTGATTCAATGGCTGTTTTAGCACTGTTCTATCGCAATCCAAAGAGTTTCTGCATTGATACATAACCGTTGATGAAACATTGATGCACCACTATACTCCAGAGACAATGGAATGGTTGAAACAGTGGGTTTCTGGGGGTGCTCCAGCTCCAAACAATGCAAAGACGGTGAAATCAGCCGGCAAGGTGATGGGCACAGTTTTTTGGGATGCACGCGGATTCATCCACTTTGACTACATGGAAAAAGGACGAACGATAAATGGAGAATATAATACGTTGTTATTGATCCGGTTGAGCGAAGAAATCAAGGAAAAACACCCACATTTGGCCAAGAAGAAAGTGCTCATCCATCAAAACAATGCACGAGTGAACAATTTCGATGGCAAAAATGCATGAACTACACTTCGAATTGTTGCCGCATTCACCGAATTCACCAGATTTGGCCCCCAGTGACTATTTCAAGTTTCCAAACATGAAGAATTGGCTCGCCAGAAAAAGACTCACGTCGAACGAGGAGGTCATAGCCGAAACATGCCTATTTTGAGGTACTTCCGGAATCTTACTGTTTGGATGGCTTAAAAAAATGGCATAAACGCTGGGCGAAGTGTATTGAGCTAAAAGGAGACTATGTTGAGAAATAAAAATTAATCAACCTAAAATAATGTGTTTTTTTATTGTCTTGTAAGGACTTATTAATCTACCCTCGTATATCCTGTTTCTTGGCTTTAAGCGGAACTAGATTTTCAAAGCTATTAACTTTTACAGATTAAAGGAAGGTTTTTTGATCAATTTGTTTAACAAAAACCCACTTCAAACCCTAAAAATAGAGCACATGACAACTTACAGAAATGAAAATTCCAGTTAGTTCCACTTAAACGTTTGGAATAGCCTATATATAATTTATTTGTATAATGTACTCATACGTACTCAACATACATGTACTCATTTTAAGTATTAAATACTTGAGGTTGAATCGATCGTTGAGCTGACTATGGTGCACTGAATATATATTTTAAGTAGCACCTGGTAGACTACGTGGTATGCCTAATATCCGACATTTTTAATTATACAAAATGTGGCGCTTTGTCGATTACAGTTTGTTAACCGCTGGACTGTCCAATATATAATTCATTATTATTATTCATGCTTATTTATTCGCTCCACAAACTCCATACAACATTGAGACATTAAACACTGCTAATAGCTTAATTATACGTATTGTCATCTTGCAATTAATAATTAACAAACATAAACATCTTCATTATATTAAGTTATTCCTTGCCAACCTGAATGACAAAATAAATTAAAACCCCTTTTCATATTGGCTGCATTGCATATATATGACTGGTTCTCTACATCTTCTAGTACCATAACATCAACAACACCATAATGATAATTTAATTCTTAACAATAATTGTAAATGACCATATAAATTTACTTTCATTTTTAACTGGTCTCTATGGTAATTATTTAAATTCTGAGTACATACAGAGGACTTCAAAAAATAGTATTACGTTATTACTTACTGCAGAATTCTACAAAAATATTAGAAGCCTATAAAAATCAAATGTACCTACTAGAGGGAACATTTTATTTTACTTACTTGCCTTTCTTCTTCTTATGACTAGTAATTTCTTCTATTATTTATATGTATCCTTTCTTCGGTAATAAGGAAACCCAGTTTTGTGACCATCCCGGGATCTTCTCCCAGTAAGTTTGTTGGTTTTATACCGCGTTTACATTAGGTAATCGGGCTAGTAGCTATATTGCTAGTGACAATAATTGCTACTATCCTAATGTAAAATCTTGCGATTGAACTAGTCCTAGTACTTGTACTAGTATTTGGGATAGGATAGTGGTTTTGAAACAGATATAGTCACTAGTTCTCTGATGTCAACTACAGTGGTTTTCAAAAAGGGCCACTTTTACCTTTGCAGAATTCACCCTCATGTGTAAGGATAGTTTTTATTACTTTTATACATAAATATTATTATTAAAATTAAAGAGTTTTTTCAAATCGTGATAAAATAAAAACCGCAACAAGAGAAATGAAATTTCCCTACTTGATACGGAAAAATCGGCCCAAGAAGGCTTGTATACTTGCTTGCTTGTATTGGGGATTCTCTAACATTTCTTTTGTTTCAACCTCCAAAAATATTGCAAAATATCTAAAATCGTAATTTCTCGGAAAATTAAAAACTAACCCTATGCGGTCGGAAACATTGTGGAAGAAAGTGACCAACCACTTTTGGCCGACATATCGTCTACCCTTGAGGTTAAAAATTGGTCATTTCATCCCCTTCTGTCAAGGCAACTCCTCTTCAGCAAGGCAATATTATTAAAACAGAAAATTATGAAAAACCAATATTCCCGATCCCCAAAAAAATAAAATTTAGTTTGCAAAAATCCATTCGGATGAAAAGTCGCGAATTCCAGGGAAAATAGAACAACCCTTAAGCGGAAGGTAAAATTCGAAAAACTGTGGTCAGCCATCTTCGACGGACCCTACCCTATTCTTGAGAGAAGCTCCCCCTAAAAATCGAGATATGATAAAAATTGCATCTTCAAGAAAATTAAAAATCTGCAAAAAAGTATTCTACGATCTTCGTAATCTTCGGTACCATTCCTTATATCCCTGAACATTTTGCTCGTTGCAACCCCTAAAAAATCGATAAGAATTGGCGTTACCCATCTTTGGTTGGTCGTCCCTTACCCGTAAGGGTAAAAAATCGTCGCTTTATCTCCTAAGGACACCGGGGCAAATTTATGAAAGCAAATAAATCGTAGAAAGCAACTTTCCCAACGTCGGAGTAAAAAGAAATTAGTCTAAGCAGTGAAGAATGTGGATCTGGTGCCTACGCCATACATGTTTTAAAAAGCGATCAATCTGGATGAGGATAGCACACTGTGTGTATGCACCTAGTATTCTGGTTTTGGGGATAGTAGAGCCAACGGAACAGTACAATACCGTGTTGTGTGTACACCTACTATCCAGGTTATTGCACAGTACAGCGAACGTTCTAGGTACTACGCCTAGTAGACAAATATGTCCCTTAAAGTTAGGCTCAAGTCTATGAGCACATGGCGTGAACTCTAGGTCTCCCTCACATTATAAGTATCCAAACTTGCGAGCGGATCAGGTTGCCGTGATTCTTGGAAGGAGTTAAGGATTGTTTAATGAAACTCGACATTTTAACTAACGTACTTTAATTACGATTACGGTTTAATATTTACATTATTTACACTAGTCTTACAATTACGTTGTTAACATCTAATCTAAGAGACACATATTCACAACACTAAACACTGGAGCGACTCTTTTCACCAGACACTAATCAACCACTGGACATCACAGCCTAACACCTATTTGTCTCTCTATTCTTTAGCTGGGCACTACATTAACGTTCATACGAAATTACTTGTTAATATATATTCTATCTGTTTCTTTTTCTTCTTTGCCTATCCGTTTTAAACTTTACCTACTAAAATAACTCCCAAGAATTATTTCCAAAGTTATCTCAAGTTAAAAGCCCTACAATCACACTTGTCAATAAAAAAAATTATGTGAAGTGTGAATTTTCACACATTTTAGGGTTTCGCAGGTATTTACTAAGTGAATGATGATTATCTGGAATGCCATGTTAAAATATTTTTTTATTAATTTTAATTCGAATGCCTAATACCATTAATTGGGTTTCTAAATATTTGCAGTATTTTTTTTTATATAGCAAGGTTCATTAATATTTTGAAAATTGCACCGACGGCTTCCATTGGTTGTTAAAGTCATAAACTCCGCCCCTCTGATTTCGTATACATTCAAACATAGAATTAAATTATAATTTCAATACTTCCCACTGGTTATTAAATTTACGCTTTTAAAAATTAAATGCAACATTTGCCAAAATATAACTAGAATTTTGACAAAATAATTTAAACAAAATAAAAAGCAAAAAAAAAAACAAAAAATAAAAATTGACGGGATTCGAACAGTAGTATCTTACAGTAGTTTCAACTCACGAAGCGACAACGTTACCACTGTACTACGCAGGTTTACTATGTTAAATAGCGAATTAAATATTTTACATATTTTAGTTAAAAACACAAAAAATGCGTTATTTTCCGAAAACATAATGTGATTAAAACTTCCTGTTGTACTATTCCGGTTCACACCAATGTACATTACTTAGAATTTTTTCAGATTTTTAGTTTAAACCATCAGGGCTACAGGGTGTGGGACAAAATTTTATTTGCACAATTTTGGCAAAAATCGCCTCAAAATAATTTATTTTGCAAAAATAAAATTTTGAAGAATTGAATTAATAATCCACGTACCAAGGGCTTTCATTTGATACCCTACACAGAATTGTAAAAAAATATTTTTATTTTCGATGAGCATATATTTGTTTATATTTTTAGGAGGATATGTGTTTTAGATATTTTAGTATTTTTCCTATATGCGGGTCAAAGAGTTGTATAAGCATGCCAAATTTCAACTCTCTAGGTTTAGCCGTTTGGCTACAATTTTTACCGAACAGACAGACAGACAGACAGACAGACAGACAGACAGACAGACATACAGCCAGACATACAGACAGACATACATACAGACAGACAGACAGACAGACGACAAAATGACAGTATAAGGTTTTTTTTGTCATACCTACAAAAGCCTAAAAAGTAGATGTACTATCTATAAAAAGGTAAAATCCTTATGTTACATCGCATACTGTTAAGCTCAGTGGTTAGAACACCCTGTATACATCGTCTTATAATAATTAAAGAGTTAACAAGCCTGGAGCATCCAATAACAGAGGTGGTAAAAATGCAAAAGTTCCAACAATAAATAACAGATGTCAGTGGCGAAGCCCTGAACCGCGGCCCAGCCAGTCAGATACATGACAAACGTCTCTACATTTCATAGTAGATTACAATAACCGCAAGTGACATCCAACTCCCACGCCGGGGTATGAACTCGGACATTAATTAGCAATAAATATCGTGTTACCGATGTGCGTTATTTGTAGGACCTCACGCGAGACAACCCCCGCATCGCGATCACTTGCTTTATTGTTTTATGATTGAATGTTGCAGCTTACTTTGTTTCTCTTTACCTGTATGTTGGATGTACTACATCAGGCATGGTCAAACGACGTGCAATTTTACAAAAAGAAGGAGAAGTCGTGACGAGAAAAAAAAAAAATAAAAATACTACATTTAAAAGATAGGTATATTTATTAAAAATTACATTTCGGGGTGTTTAATAATTACTAAATAAATCCAAAGTAGGTATTTTTGGTGTTAACTAGTTTGGGATCTATGCTGTTAAGATACACGGCTATGGGTGCCACAAAATCGATAGCGCAGGCCGGACATGGTCCGAAGGCCGTAGTTTGGCTCGTTTGCCCATGCATATACTACAGTCTGTTCCAAACGTTTAAGCGGAACTAGATTTTGCAATCTTTATCGTTTAAATCGTGCCTTTCGGCCGTTTTGTTTAAGCTTTGTAAATCATACGTACAATAAACATTTTTTGGTTAAGGTTAATATCATTTTAAAATGTCATTTTCTTTATATTTTGATTTTTTGTGTCATTCTTAATACAAATTTCCCATTTATTTATTTTTTTGTCATTAAAATATCTAAAAAAAATATTTAATTTTGTGTTTTTTTGTAATTTTTGTAATTTTGTCATTCGTTTCCATGGTTTCATTGTTGGAATTTTAAATTTTGACATCCCAACGTGAAAAATGAAATAACCCAAGCAAGGTCCCTTCTCGTGACAACCTAAAAGAACTAAATTCCCATTTAGTTCCGCTTAACCGTTTGGAACAGACTGTAGATACTAACATACAAATGTATCGGCGCGATTTTTCCCGAAAATATTTCAAAAAACTTTCGTCCCCCACCCTATATATCAGAGTGGCTGGTATTTAAATCGTAAAAAATAGGCTGTGGCCACCACAGGACCGACCGCCATCATAAAGTATTTATATAAATTACATTCTAGCAGCAGAGTAGAAATGACTTGACCTAATATTTTCTAACAGAGATATTATTTATCATGACCATGGAAACGTGACATAAATATGAAAAAATTGAGACTTGGAAAAAATTATTCGAAATATTTCGTTTTATCAAAAAACGTCTCAAATAAAAGTTATTAGTTATTGCTTTTATAGCAACTTTTGTTTAATAAATTTTTTCAAGATATTTTTCTGTTGTTTAATATTCACAAAAATCTTAAAATCGACACGAGTAAACTCCCATTTTTAGTCAACCGATTTTTATCAAAAATTGATCAACTCGTGCCATAGATGGTAAAAGCTTAAATATGAAGTTTCATAAAAATCCTTTCAGCCGAATTTGCTCTGCACGTGTACACAGCCAGACGGACAGACGGACAGACGGACAGACGGACAGACAGACAGACGGACGGACAGACAGACCGACAGACCATGAGAGATCATGCTAAAAATAGTCAAAATGTAGGGACCTCAATTCGTGGAGATCCATCGAAATCTCGAAACGGCAAAATTGGTATGATCACAATATCTCCCTTATATATGTTGGCGGTCGGTAAAAAGTATTGCATGTTAATATGAACACTTTGATATAGTTTTTTGGGTAATATAGTAATTGGCATTCTTATGACCACCGTAATTGGATTTGGTGCAGCATGACCTCAATACTGATGATATTAGATAAGCCAATACTTTTAAGTTTGGCACATAATCTTGCCACTGATTCTTAACGGGTCTGCTCTGACAATAACCGGCAGCGCGAGGAATTTGGGGTTGATTTTTGATGATAAATTAAAGTTCTCTCAACATATCAGTTTCATAGTAAGAACAGCCTACTTTAATGCGGACACCGTTGTTTTGGACGTTTGCCATTGCTGATAGTACTAGGCTAAAATAGTACAATATAATGAGTATTAGTATCAAAAAGACATAATACTTCATGAGTATATTAAAAATACTTGCCTACTTTAGTTAAAGCCTACTTTAGTTAAAAAATTGCCTAATTTAGTTAAAAAGTTAAAAAAGCCTACATTAAGTCAATGATCCTCTATGGTAACAGACAATACCTGAACCAGGCAATGAGGATAAAACTATGCGACTCCCTTGTATTGAGTCTGTTTACTTATGGTAGTGTAGTTTACGGACCCTGTCTACTCGCAGCTGATATAAAAAAAAAAAAATCAGAAGGTCCAAAATTCATGTTTGCGTTTTGTCTATGGTGTACCAAGGCGCTCGCATATCTCCTCTTACCTTCACTTGTCTACATGGCTTAACATGAAACAAAGAAGACTTTCTCAATCTCTTGTATTTTATCATAAAGTATTAATTCTCAAAACTCCCCATTATTTGTACAACAAAATCACCTTCAGATCTGACGTGCATAATGTTAATATAAAATTTAAGGGTACCCTTTCTCCACCTACTTACAAAACTGCAACATTTAAACATAGCATCTCATTTGACATTTGCGCTAAATATAATATTATTCCTGAAAACCTTAAATCTTTTAGCTTAATCTCTTTTAAAAACAAATAAAGAAGCTCATCTGGGATAAAAGTTTATAAAGGTTTATAAAAGTTAATAATAATGTATTTAAGTCTTAAAAAAGTCTAACTTCTAATAGGTTCATCTTGCCCTTTTAATTTCATGTCCTTTTCAATGTTCTTTTCAGCTTTAATTCTGCCCAAGTTAGGGAATGTTACATATTTACTTGCTTCAACGTTGGTTATAACAATTGTGGAATTGTCAATAGCAAAGAACCCTGGTTACTTGTTAAGATAAAACTTCTGACATATACGCTTCTCGTCGGCCATCAACTGTGGTACGCAGCGCCGCCAATTAGTTTGAGTCGCGAATAGTAATTTAAAACATACTGAAGCGTGGCATGTACATAAGTACAGTGCGAATAAAAATGGAGCTTATACACAACCTTGCTTATACCCTTTTCACACTAGATCTTTAAGATCGGATGTTTAAGTGAATGTATCTTTAAACGCTAATGTGAAACCGTACGGCCTCGTCTAAACACGACCGATGTTTAAGACAGAGATCTGCGTCTTAAACTTCGCCCGCATTACCAACTTAATTTCTATTATAAAAAAATACTACTTGAATTTGTGCTGTCAACATTTTATATTATCATAAACAAGAATACTGTATTATATCGACGTTATAAGAAGTTTATACTTATTGTTATAATAAAATTATTTATTTTAATAATGTGTTTAATAAAATACAGAGCTACAATAATTGAGATAAAATGTATCGACTTACATGTTAATACAGGTGTAATATATTCTTTATTGTAGTGCCTTTATTGTAGAATTAAATTAAATATTCTTAATTGTTTATAATAAATCAAAATGTGCGTCTGCGCAGACAGTTAAAAACTGGTAATTTCATGACGGTAACTTAAGGACAAAATTACTGTAGCTGATGACAGCACCAGAGATTTAAACATCAAGTGTGAAAGCATACCGATCTTAAACATCGGTGAACTTTAAGTTCACTGGTCTTAAAGATCTAGTGTGAAAAGGGTATTAGTTCCGTTGTTAACTTTAAAAACTGCAGATGCTCTACCATTATAAGCAACAGTCGCCTCCATGTCATCATGTAAATTTTGTAAAGAATTTACAATTTTACTAATGCAACCATATTTCTTTAAAACTGTCCAAAGTGCATCGCGGGTACTGAATCAAAAGCTCTAGTGAAGTCTATAAAACAGGCATAAATTAGTAGGTACATGTTGTTGCTTTTTTCGAGTAGCTGTCTTGCAACGAAGAACAACTTGTTAGTACTTCGTTTAGGACAGAGTCCACATTGACATTCACTTAGATGTTCAAATACGGAACTTAATCTGCTCACTAATATTTTAGATAAAAATTTACCGTCGGCAGAGAGTATACTAATGCCACGATAATTTCCGCAAGTCATATTATTCCCCTTCTTTGTATTTCAGTAGAATTTTGGCTTCCTTGAAGGTTTTAGGAAACTCTTCAGTTTCCCAAATTTTGACGACCAACTTATGAACTGCTGATAAAGTACTGTCGCCGCTATACTTCTATAGCTCTGCTGGGATGTTGTCTTCTCCTGCATACTTTCCAAATAATAAACCAAATTGGCCAAAACAACATATATCTTTTATCATGATGGCACTTAACCTGTTAAACATTTAAACACTGGGGCGCTAGCTATTGTTGAATAAATTATACCATAAATTTTGAAGAACTTCATACCTTATTATTTCGAAGACTTATTTATAATACAAATTGTTAAAAATGAAGAATCAACTATTACATCAAATTTTTATAATATTTCTAATTAGTAATTTCCACCAAATAAATTCAGTAACTTTCTAAAAATAAATCCCATTTTTCAAATTCTGTTGACAACAATGTTCTTAAATTATTACCAAGGCTCGGTTATTTTTTAAATGGTAATTAAAAAACATAATTTTATTTTAAAAAGAATCCAATATGCAGCAGCAATATGTTAAAATGAGAGGCAATTTTCTAGTCGGCTGTTATTAAGTTATTTTTAGTTGATAATACATTTTAAATTTATGTCTTTTAAATATTCTTAGTGTTAAGTTTTCTATACGACAAAATGATTAGCTACGGTATTTCATCAGATGATTTATTATTATATATTGTATTGTTTATACTATACTAAATACCTGATAATAAATTAATAAACAGAAACTGTAAATGACAGTTTTTATATCTTAAGAGGATTATCTGTTTTGACACTCCGTTTAGTCTTGGTTAAGTAATTTGGCACAGTTCAAAGGATATATAATAGTGAACATGAGGCCCACGGGCCGCATATGGCACGCCGAGGATTTTCTGTGTTAGTGAAATCATCGATCCACTATGGTACAAGCTACATCTCGAAAGACTTATCGAACTGTATAAATAATCTAAGAGTCATTTTGAATATTTTATTTCTGCTATAAACAAAATTCAGAAAGCAATTGAAATTCTGAGGTTTACATGGAATTTATATGGAATGTTAAAAAAAAAATATTCTCACTCGGTTTTCGTAGCTTTAGAACGGCCATAAAAATAGTATGTTTTATATGCAATACTTAAGGAAAATAGGTCATTATTAACGAAAACTAAGTTTTTGAATAAATATTGTTGCTATTTTGATGATCAATTTACTAAAAAAATATGAAAAATTATATCCAATCAAGTGCACTTGAGTGGATATAATATAACAAACCATGGTTTGGGAGTGGACAGTGGTTTTGTGAAGCCTTGGGCAAGACAAACTAAGGCCCTTCAAAAGTATCCAGTTATTTAAAGTACACTTTGATAAGATTTTTTAAGCATTTCATCGCTTGAGGGCCGGCCATGCTACTGTGGATATTAAGTTCATTTCCTAGTTGAAATTAGTAAAATTCAAAAAGTCAAGAAGTAGGTGTGTGTCCTAAAGGACGTTGAAAACATTATTTTTTTGATATTTCATATAATTTTAATTTGCAAGCATCAGAATGTCAGCTAAAATTTTGTTTATAAATTAAATTTGTATGGAATGTCGCAAAAAATAATCACATATTTCTTATCAGTAATTTTTTATTCGTGATCAAAAATTAGGGCTAAAATTTGATTTAAATAAACATCCCCTTAACAAGAACATAGAAGATCTGTAAGGCTAGCATTAGTCTTATACGTTAGTATATGACTAATATCAGAGCCGCAGTAAGGAAAACTTGCACTAGTGGCAGAGCCGTGTTTTGGCGCCCTTCCTTGGCAAATAAAAGGTTCTCATCTTCTCATCTCTCAAAAAGTGGTGAGCAAAAAAAGATCCTCACCACACAAAATCCAAGTGACGAGCAAAAACAAAAGGTCCTAACCTCTCAAAATCTAAGTGATGAGCAAAAAAAAGGTCCTCGGTCCTCTCGCAATGGCGCCCCTTAGTCAAGCTCGTCAACGCCCTTCTCTTTAGTGCGCTCAGGGCCGTCAAGCCTATTTCAAATGCACTTTATAGGTTTGCGTTCACAATCAAATTGTTCAAATGCACCATGCAAAACAGTCCAATTAGCTACAACCCTTCGAAAGATATTTATATTTCCGAGAATATTTTATGGCGCCTTTGTGCGACGCAAAACTTACACACCTATTTGCAGCGCCTGTGCTAATACCCAAGCTTTTAGTCACTCATCATGTTCAATACTGTTTTTAAGGTTATATTTAGCATTAAATCATGAAAAATGATGATTCAAAAACTTCACTCGGCATATGATTAAATTTTAAATAATTGTACCAGAAAAAAGTACGAAAACTTTTGCACAAACCTAGCAAAAAGAAGTACAAATGCCATAACACAGGCATTACATTTTAGTGTGATATACAAGGTGTCTCAAAAGAAATTTTATATTTAGTGGATCGATTAAAAAAAAAGTAAGCCGTATATAGAAAAAATGTTTATTAATTATTAAAATACACTTTTTGGGGATTTATTTCTTAAAAATAATATCGTCTAAATGTAGACCCTCGCGTTCTCGGCACTCATTTAATCGAACAGTAAAATTACTTATGACGTCTCGGCAGGTGGACTCAGGGATGGCTGCCATTTCGTGACGGATATTTTCTTTCAAATGCGCCAGTGAAGTCGGTTTATTGGCGTAAACTTTAGATTTAAGATAACCCCATAGGAAAAAGTCCATAGGGGTTAAATCTGGACTGCGTGGAGGCCAATTTATGTCACCTCTCCGGGAGATCAATTTGCCTGAGAAAATTTCACGAACACGTTGCAGGGACATATTGGACGTGTGTGAAGTTGCTCCGTCCTGTTGGAACCATGTTCTTTGGTTATAGCCAGGAAAGTTTTGCAGTTCAGGTACCAAGAAGTTGTCTAACATCTCCACATAACGCTCTGAATTCACTGTAACTACACGCCCCCTTTCGTCTTCAAAAAAGTAAGGGCCGATAATTCCTCGCACCGACATCGCAGCCCATACGGTTACTTTAGGCGATTGTAGGGGTTTCTGATGTTTGCGTTTCAGATTCGTTGCACTCCAGTAGCGGCAGTTCTGCTTATTTACGTGGCCATTAAGATGAAAATGAGCTTCATCCGAAAACAAAATGTTGGTAAACGTTGAAAATCGCTCAATCACCTGATTTACGAAATTAGGCCTCTGACTGGCATCTTGGGGCTTTAATTCTTGCACCAATTGAATTTTGTAGGGGTGCAGCTTTAGGTCTTTGTGCATAATGCGATGTAATGATGATCTATGCACATTTAAAGCACTTACGCGCTTCCGAATTGAAAGGTTCGGGTCGTCACGAACAGACTGATTAACATTCTCCACGTTTTCTACCGTTCTTGATGACCTAGGTCGCCCGGATTTTGATTTATCCAGCGTTGTACCAGTCTCTTCAAACTTTTTAACCCAATGTCGAATGAGAGGAATGCTTGGCGCATCATTTAAGTGGCGAAAACCTCGAATACTGCAGAATTTACTACGCGCTACAGTCGCCGAATCACCGTTTTTGTAAAAATCTTGCACGCATAACGCGCGGTCTACTCCCGAGAAACGCTCCATAGCGACTTAATTCCCAAGAGCCAGGATACCGATTGACATAACCCCCGCGCCCCTCGTATACGTTGCGTTCACGCAGTAAGCTAAATAAATATAAAATTTCTTTTGAGACACCTTGTATTTCACTAGTTATTGCAAAACTTACAAACCGTGACTCTTGCTCTCAATAAGATTTATAACTTCTTCATGTTAATATTAGTGATTTAGCAAATAAATATCATAAATAAACACGATATGAACTTTAATTTTTTTATATTTACTTATTACAATCAATCTAACTATTAAAATAATAAATCAAAAGATATTAGTTCCAGTGAATAATATCTTTATTGAATTCATATTTAATTCACCTGACCTCTTCAGTTGAAAAAATGATAATAATAAATCATTCATATAATCAATAAAATGTCAGTATCATTTATAACAAATGAAAGTACGATTGAAGCTCACCTGAATTTAATCATAACTACATTCAATTTATGTGTAGGATTTTATCAGTATCTGCACTGGAAAGCCCAGCTCATTGTCTTTTTATTTCTTAAGTAGTCCAAGTACAAACTAACAGAAATCGTCCGCATATTCAAGCTTCACACTATTTGCAGGGTCTACGACAAAAGGCCGACTTGGATTAAAGACCGCTTCTAATAAAAGGCCGACTAAGACAAAAGGCTGACAGAGACGAAAGACCCACTGAGAAAAAGCCGAAATGGAAAAAACGGCAACATAAAAAAGGCCAGCAAAGACAAACGGCCCACATGGACAAAAGGTCGACATAGACAAAATGCCGACATTTTCCCTCTGAATTATTAAAATCGAAACGTCAAATTAAACCAAGATATTTTGAATTTTTTATTTTCAGAGAACAGGCGCGACCCCATGGGGGAGGGGCTCAATGCCTTGAGCCCGCCTCAAGAGCTCCAAAAGCATGTGGTTGTTCAATTTTTTTGTCAAAATACAAGTGAGGACCTTTTTTGTGGTCATAACTTGGTTTTTTAGAAGTGAGGACTTATTTTTAGTATTAACTTTTAAAGATTAATAAATAAATAAAGCACTCGGTAAGTTTCACAAATATAAGTTTAATGTTACTCTATACGGCAGTGTATCTACAGGTGTTCAAATTACAAACAACAAACTATAAATTATAAATTACAAACAAGTTTGTAATTTGAACTCCTGAGTAACTTTAAACTTATATTTGTGACACTTAAAGAGTGCTTTATTTATTTATTAATCTTATATTAACTATGTTTCACGGAGAATACACGACTCTTCTGTCAATTATATATATATATATATATATATTAGGTCATTGACAACAAAGATTTAATTTTTTTTAGAACGTAAACAATTATATTTACAATTAAACAACACTAGGGGAAAATATTATTCAGCAAAAAGGATAAAAAAACATCACTATGCGACTAACAGTTCAAAAATTATGAACAATTGAAGCGAAAGTTGAGTTACAAGATAAAAATTCCCAATGAGAAAAAATAAAACGAAAATGACGATGACGATGGCCATTATCGATTTATCTGTTAGCTTTTGTCTGACGACCTTTTGTTTTTGTCGGCCTTTTGTCTGTCGGCCTTTTGTCTTTGTCGGCTTTTTGTCTGTTGGTATTTTGTCTTTGTCGGCTTTTTATCTGTCGGCCTTTTTCTGTTGCTTAATCTGTTGCCCTTTTGTGTATTGGCCTTTTATCTTTACGGATTTTGTCCGTGTTGGTCTTTTATCTAAGTCGACCTTTTGTGTACGTCAGCATTTTTTTCGTGTCGGCCTTTTGTCTGTCGGCGTAATGTTCATGTTGGCCTTTTGTTCATGTTGGCTTTTGTTCATGTCAATCTTTCGTCTGGGTCACCTATTAAAATAAAGTCTGTTCCTATATGAAATACGCACGACTTTTGTCTTGCTGAAGTTTACAAGAATTCAAGTTGTGAGGATAGTTATTTATTTCGTATAGCTACATGGTTAGTACCATATTAAAAAAAATTAAAATTATTAACAAATTAACTTATGAAAGTGATAATTGCATGATAATTTATAGGGTAGAAAGCAAGCAACAGAAAAAATAATAAAGCCTTTATAATTGCATGTTGAGTTTGCTGACCCATTTAAGTACAGCAGGAGTTGCGAAAATAGTTTTCCTGGTTCGCCTTCAAAAGCGAGGACGGGACAATTTTATATGACGTGTTCGGTGGTTTGAATGGCTATTCCGCAGTCATAGCCCGTAGTCGTAGAGAGGCCCTAATTCTTAAGCATGTGATTGGTCCTAATATGACTTGTTCTGAGATGGTAAAGTCTGCACCAAGTGGTCAAATCCTGGCAAGGTTGTTTCTCTTTTTTTTTACCTACTGACCTTCTTCAGATATTCCTGCCATGATTTCGCTCATGCTCCTATGGGATCAAACTCTAACTCAGCTTCTTGTGGTTAGTTTTATCACGGCTGGTTTTACCATTATGCGAGTCAAGGCGACCGGCTAGAAGCACCAAGGGATGGGGGCGCCGGAAAGTCATGATATTAAGGCCCGGTCTTTCCACCTTCAGATAAAGTTCCAGGTAACTATCTAACAGATAAGGTTATTTGTAACTTCATCTACTGAATAAATGTCAATACCAGTCAGTGAATCCAATACGTCAGTCTCATTATACGTTAGATAACTATCCGATAGATACATTTGTATAGAAAGAAGGGATGACATTTACTCAGCAGATGAAGTTACAAATAACCTTATCTGTCAGATGGTTACCTGGAACTTTATCTGAAGGTGGAAAAACCGGGCCTAAGTCTTTTATGCACTTATGTGTAGCATGTAAAAATTTTACTTTACTATTTTTTTTTTATAGCTCTATTGAATTATATTAGAGAGCACCGAATTAAATTTTGCCTAGGGGTGCTAAATTATGTACTGCTTAGGAGCGCCAAGGACCCTCGCTCCGGCCCAGGGTCTAGCTAAATTGAGTAACGGCATTTGAGACGAGAAATAAGCCGTTGTTCAAGATCTTGGATAGTAGATAATTGCTGAATGCGTGTCTGATCATGAATATTACTCCGTAATCAAACTACTGCTGTTCGTCTTCTCATCTCTGGTGGGTGAATGTTGCAGAGGCCTGGTAGTCAAAATTTTGGAGTAGATTTTAATCTGAAATCACTACTGCCAAAACTCAACCTATGTGTTTAATATTAAACTGAAACCGTTCCTGGTTTTATTTTATGATGGCTTGTAGCTATATTTTTACATGTAGAGAATGCGCATACGTCTTGTCGTTATAAAGCTTATAACCCCTGAGGCTTGCACAGGTTATCGAATATTTTATTATCATGTTGCCGTTCACGCGTTTTTATCAAGATTTATTAAACATCAGCTGTAGATTTTGTTATTACAACATGGAAATTATATTTGAGAATAAAATGCTAATAAAACCTGATATACTGTAACATTGAACATAGGTGATTTGAGACGATATAAAATATTCATTTGTTTTTTTCAGGTTATCTTATAAGATCGAGTTTCGGTAAAAAATCATCATAAGCAGCGTTAAGTTATCTAATTTTGGATGATTCCGCCCTTAATTTGTCTTATTATTGCTTTCTTGGTATTCCGATAGATCTTTGTTATACCTTTGTTATACCTGTTATCGGATGCTATTTCGTAATCAAAACTAAAGAGTTTGTTAAAATGACGCCGTTTTCTATCGATTAAAGAGATAAAAAGAAACGGAAACGGATCTAAAAGCGATTTCATGATGCCTTCAAAATATATATCCAAAAGTGAAAAAGACATTGTCAGCGATGACCAGATTTCAGTTGAGGTAAACACAAAGTTTAAAAAAAAAATACTCACCTCCAAAATCCAAGTGATGAGCAACAAAAAAAGGTCCTCACTTCCAAAATCTAAGTGATAAGCCAAAAAAAAGGTCCTCACCTCCAAACTACAAAACCGGAGATTTTATAACAAAACCCGGAGCCCTGCGACTCTGACCCGAAACCCTGAGACTCCGGGTGAAAACCTGAGACTTGGTCACCCTGTCAGCGATGTGTAGCAGACGGGCAGTATTTGGAAGGTGATAATTCAAATGTAAAATAATTACTTATTAATATATTTTTAGGACGCTGGTTCGCGTTTTCTGTCTTTTCATACGTCGTAAAATATAGCAATTGTACCTTATTCCGTCCCTTAAGCTTTCTCTGCTGGTATTAGGTCTGTTCGTAGAGCCGTTTATAATGGTTTATTATCGTCAAAATAATTTTACACTTGCGTCTGCCGAGATTTACAAGTTCTTCCTCACTTCCAGCAATAAGAAGGGTGTCATCGGCGAAACTAAGGTGCGATATTTTTTGTCCTCCTACAGAGATACCACCAGTCCATCCATCCAATACAGATCTTATAAGATGTTCGCTATAAATATTGTATAACAGGGGCGATAGTACACAACCCTGACGAACACCTTTTCGTATTTGACATTTCCGTGATATGGTGCGTCTACCTTCATGACAGCAAGGCTCTGTTTGTAGAGTTGTTTTATAATATTACAGAGATGAATGGGGACACCCATATCTGATAGAACGTGCCATAGTTTTGCCCAACAAACGTTGTCGAATGCCTTCTCGTCAACAAAACATAAATACATTGGTACATAATACTCTCCTGCCTTTTTAATCAAGAGTCTTATATTTAATATCTGTTCGCAAGCACCACTGTTGTAGATCCTTTTTTGTCCACATGTTTTGTGTTATTGCTGTCTGCATATTTTTGTAATTCCTTACACATATTAATAAAATAAGCCTCCTTATCATATGCATTATAATAGAAACTGAAAAAATCTTGAAAGCAGACAAAATTAGCAACCCTGTTTTTAATTTTGGAAATGTAGTGGAAGAACTACTGATGTGGTCCAATCAGCTGGCCAACTGCACATTTTCCATATGTTTTGACATAGTTCGTGCATTGTTGGAAGACACTCGTCTTGCAGGATGTTCCACATTTCGGCGGTTAAGCCGTCAATGCCCGGAGCCTTGCCACTTTTAAGTTTCCTAAACTTGCTTCAACTTTGCTAAGAAGAATAGCTGGCTCTTTTTTGTGGGAATCTATGTCGGCCGCATCGTAGTTAGCTTAAATAAATCTTCACAGTAATCACTCCAGTCGTTCACAATTTTATCCAATTCTTTTATCAGATATCGCCCAATTCTTTATTTGTATATTTTTTGTTATGGATCGGATTATCATGAACACCTCTCTTTGTATTATTGCTGTCTGCATATTTTTGTAATTCCTTACACATATTAATAAAATAAGCCTCCTTGTCATATATAATGCATATGAATAGGAAAAATGTATATGCATAAATGCATTATAATAGTCAAATATGCATTATAATAGAAACTGGAAAAATCTTGAAAGGAGACAAAATTAGCAACCCTGTTTTTAATTTTGGAAATATGGAACCTTTCAAATTACCTGTCAAATTCTTTAAAGCATCTGATTATTTTAATAAAATAATATATTTGAGACCGAAGTTGTCACGTAAAACAATTCAGACGGGTTTTAGGTTAAAAAGAATGATCGGAGATGAAATTTGGACGCCTACCTCATATTTTTTATCAATGATCTACATTATATTTAATATTTTTATGAAAGCCAGAAAAGGTAACTAGTCATGTCAGTAGACAGTAGGTCAACGAGTGGACACTGCTCGCGTGCGGACTCAGAGGCGATAAATCACCTGGCCTCTAGCTGAGTTCCGTGTCTCATCCCTTCATGGACGACCACGGCATGAACACTCGTCACCCATCAACAATCACACAGCTCTGACCCTCAACAGATTGTCGATAACTCCGGCAGAATTAATGTTATCTTGTTTAATTTGTGGCTGACGCATTCTTTGAAAATAAATTGAACTTTCCGATTGACGATATAGTTTGCAGGCAAATGAGAAGATATATGATTTGAAAAATGTAACTAGTTGCTTTGTTTTCTCTTCTCTGATTTTTTATTTAGAATATGTTCAACTGTATTGTATTTCTTTTCTTTTCTTTTTTTATTTCATATTATATTTTAATATATCAAGTACACAGGATTACTGATGTTATAGAAAGAGTATTAGAAAACAAACAAATTTGCTCAACTTTCTTCCTAGATACGGCATAAGCATTCGATAAAATTTGGCAATAAGGTTTTATCTATAAATTGAACAAATTGTTTGCAAAATATATATAGATCACTTAGAATAAAACAAGAACACAAATATTCAGAGTAAAAGGAAATTAAGCTTAACACCACAAGGCAGTGTTCTTGGACCGATCCTTTATTTACTTTACACAGCTGATTTGCCAGAGTAAGAATACGTGGCTACTGCCACGTTTCTGAATGACACTACAATCCTAGCAGTAGATAAGGGTATGAGAACGACGACAAATAAAGTACATAAAGCTAGTATTCTGCAATTGGACTAGGGGCTAGAAAATCAATCAAAATGAGTCAAAATCAACATATACATTTTACTAACATAAACATAAGAAATTCGTTGGCTATCACCCTAAATGGTAATATTCGACAACTTAGCGAAATATCTAGGCGTGACATAAGATACTAAACTTATTTAGCCAAGTTTTATTGTATAGAATTATTCTGTTGGAAACCTTATTTATTGAACATCCCTTGTACATAAGAATAAGTTCGCGAATACATACGTACATTTAATATATGAAAGTCGATGAATAGTTTGCTGACTAAGTTTTTCAGCATAAATTTCTTAATTTATTTAAAATACCAGTATCCCCATAATTTAAGAATTGTATAAACAATTCCATCGTGGATTTACATACATATTGCTTTTTGTCATAGATAGTCATCGATTTATAGTTAAATCATTTTAATTTTAAATGTAGTGAAGGAATGAATGTATTTGTGCACACGTCATTGTTCACATGTTAATACATCAGGTCTAATCACGACCCAATAAATACAAGATAAGTTAATTCTAACATGACACATTTACAAGGAAGATTTAATATGACTGTTGTAACATCGACTTGTAATTTCTCCGACTGTTCTGTTCGAGATATCATTGTGTAAGATGAAATGTCAGTTGGTGATTTGAAAAATTAATAACATGTAATTTCTCTTGATGTCTTGTCTCTTTTACATAAAGGGTGGTGTCAATTCTTTTATTTACTTCTATTTACATGACTATTCATTGTAAATTTTCTCTTGTATATTAATATTATTTTAATAAATAGTAAACACTGCTGTAAATAAATACAATATCCAACCAGTGCTTGTTGAGAAAAACTCATTTGAAGTGTGAATTAACACACATTTAAAGGTTTCGTACGCATTTAGTACGGGTCCACACAGGGCTGGCCCTAATAAGGGCGAGGCCCAAAGCAAGGACAAACCGTAGGGCCCCCTTAAAAAATCAGAAAAAAACCTTATCCATTACAGTACAGATTATAAAAATGAATAATTTCTTCTCTCCAAAAGTTTTGACAAGGAACTATAAAGGACAAAAAAAAAAGGATTTGGCTATACGGGCCACATAAATGTACCTCGCGTGCCAGATCTATTCCTCGAGTCGTATTTTGGCCATGCTGTTTTTAGGGGCACTCTGTTACTAGCCATTCATCCAATTGAAAAAATGCATAGAACAAATAAAATGTATTCCTTATTATAAACAATTTTTGTTATACACGTTTTTGCTATTATAAATAATAAGGGAGACATTTTTAATATCTTGCTTTAGGTTGTACCCCCATGCTTCCCCAAGATATTCATCAAATTGAAAAAATGTACAGAACAGAAAATTTGTTTTCTGTAAATCAATTGCGTTCAATCTATGGCACGGGTTCTTAAACTTATGTAGTCCGTGGACCCCCCCTTGAACGACATTTTTTTGCGGACCCCATCCCAACGCTAGGCATTTTATGTCGTTCTTAAGACTTAATTTCTGGCTCAATGATCACATAGGCACTATTAAATGAGTTATTTGAATAAAAGTGAAAAGTTGGGGGTTGTAAAGTTAATGTCAAAAATGTTTCGCGGACACCCGGTAATGACTACGCGTACAGCGGTTAAGAACCGCTGATCTATGTCATTTGAATGTGACCAAAATGTGAACATTTTTAGACCTATGTAAAGCTTTTGACTGTGTCTCGCATAGCATACTAATAGAAAAATTAAAAGTATATAACTTTGATCCATGTAGTTGTTCACTTATCAAATCATATCTGAACAATCGGAAACAATTTGTTATTTTTAATAATAAATCCTCGAAGTCGCTGAATGTTGAACGAGGTATTCCACAAGGATCTATTTTAGGACCACTTCTATTTCTAATCTACGTAAACGATTTCTCCAATTGCATTGAGAATGATTGTATTTTATATGCAGATGATACCACCATAATCTCTCACTCACTATCATTAAATTTAATAAATGAAAATAATATAATCATTGAAAAAGCAAATGACTGGTTTCTTTCGAACGAACTATCTCTCAATAATTCGAAAACTCAAAATCTCTTAATTAGTTGTGAAAACCATCATTTTTCAAATCCTGCTTCTGTTGCTTTTCTGGGTGTTTATGTTGACCCTGCACTTAAGTGGGATCAGCACGTAGAGATTCTTGCCAAAAAAAACTGCAAAACTATATTTCTTTTTCGCAATCTGGTCAATTCTGTCTCAAAAGAAATAATGTTAATATCATATTATGCCCTATTTCAGTCACATATTTCTTATGCTCTTCTAGCTTGGGGACATTCTGCTTCAGCTAATAGAATTTTTTCCCTTCAACGACGTGCTATTCGAATTTTAGCAAAAATTAACTACAGAGCTGACTGTAAGCATGCATTTAAAGAATTAGAAATAATGACATTACCTTCCCTCTATATTTATCAGTGTGTATTGTATGCATATAAAAATAGAAATATATGGCCATCTGGTGACAGAATGCACTCGTATGCTACTAGGAATAAACCATATATATCCAAACTTTTTACGTTTAACTAAATCACGCACTGCCTCTAATTATTACAGCATAAAAATGTTCAATATTCTGCCAGAGGAATATAAAGTCCTGCGTTTTCTGAATTTCAAGAAAACTGTAAAAGAATTTTGAATTAGAAACCCATTTTACTCGACTGACGAATTTTTGAATGTTAAATTTTAAATTTATTTATGTACTGCCACTTATTTTTGCTCCTTATTAACATGTATTTATACTTTGTATTGTGTTGCTTGACTGACTAAAACAATGTTTTATTTTGTATTATGGTCAATAAATTATTATTATTATTATTATTATTATTATGGGTTTATTGTGTGGATATACGCTCTATTTTTGAATTAGTAGACGAATTTAACCACCTCTTAGCTTTGTGGCGCACATTTGTGAAAATGATTTTAATTAAATTATTCACCATCACACAATAACTTTTTTAAGTGATATGGTACAGAATCTTGATTAATTCGTTCTTTTTGTTATTTTAAGCGCAGGGCCCCTTTAAGTGTGGGCACTACGCGAGGGAATCGCTCGAATGTGCTTTAGACCGGTCATGGGACCACATTTTTATCTGTAAACGCATTAAAATCAAGAAAATTTTGAAACTCTGTTTTGTCCATTAATGTCAATAAAAAATAAAACACAAGGGAATAAGTCGGGTGAACGTGCCGGCCATTCGATGTCACCTCGCAGCGAGATCAGCTTACATACATAAATGAATGAGAACAGAGATAAATGAATGGTTGGTTTTTTAGACCAGATTTAATATTTTAAACGAAGTAGGAGTTATTTAAAAAAATATATAATAATAAGTTTCGAAGATCAGGCCTTTTGCAAATCTTCTGAGTTGGGCCATGGACTCCCGTGAGGTATGAGCAATCGCCCCCTATCCTGTTGAAACCATACTCTCCTTACAGGAATTCGACGGCGACGTAATTCAGGGATGAGAAAATCACGGATCATGGCAACATAACGCACTGAGTTCAGTGTCACTGTATGGCCATTCTCCTCAAAAAAATAAGGCCCTATCACTTCTGACTTACACACTGCAGCCCAGACAGTTACTCTTTGACAGTGAAAAACCCGCTGATGGAGTTCCCGTGGGTTATTTAGGGCCCAATAACGAAAATTTTGTTTATTAACACATCCGTTGAGGTGGAAGTGAGCTTCGTCTTAAGTCAAAACAATGATCCCAGGGTCTTCATCAATTATTCTTAACATGGTTTCCACGAAATTCAACCTTCTTTCTAAATCTCGTGCATGTAACTCTTGAACAATAGCAATCTTGTAAGGGTGGAAGCTCAAGTCTTCATGAAGGACAAGTCTTACAGAGTTGTCGGACCAGAGACGCAGTAAGGGGGGGCGGAGGAGGCGACGGCCCTGGGCGCACTAAGGAGAAGGGCGCTGACGGACTTGACTAAGGGGCGCCATTGCGAAACCGAGGACCGTGGACCTTTTTTTTGCTCGTCAGTTGGATTATGGGAGGTGATGATCTTTTTTTTGCTCATCACTTGAAGATGAGAACCTTTTATTTGCCAAGGGCACCAAAACACGGCTCAAGCGGAAGTTTTCCTTACTGCGGCTCTGTTTCGGGCATCTGAAGAGCTCGTCGTGAAGAATAGAGCGACGAGGGCTCCGTTCAAAAGCAAGACGAACCGCCTCGATGTTGGTAGGTGTTCTTACCGTTCGAGGGGACACCCCCCTCTCCTTCTTGTTGTTCCAAAAGCAGTGTTCTGAAAGTTCCGCACCCACAACAGAATTGTGTTTCGCGACGTAATCGCCCCTCGAGGGGGAACGTTAATCCGTTGACAAAAATGCCTTTGTGTTAGATTCACCGAGTCAGTATTTCTAAAAAACGTCTCGACGACGAACGCACAATACTCATGGGTCCACCGCTCCATTGTAACTAAACTTCCACGCCAGAAAAGAATGAGACCAACCCCCACCCACCCGGACCTCCCTACCTTCACCTACTCTTATTCAAAAACCGTCAGGTTTCATTAGCGCACGCCAAAACTTTTCTCGCGCCCTACGTATAAACTATAAATTGTGCAATAAAGATTTCATAAAATTAAGGATTCTTTGTTTCGGGTCAGGACCCCAAAATGAATATTAGGATCATGCCCCCGAAAGTCTCGATCCGCTACTGAAGTCCATAATCATTAATTAAGAACTTTTCTGCTGCTGTCATATTTGTTAGTGTCTCTATAATGCTCCTGTGATATATGCAACCTTTGTATCATGTATCAGACTGCGTAAGTTCTAAATTTACTTTAAAATACAAGTAATACACATACAATTTCCAGGAAAATGTAATTTTTGCAAATATATTGTTTACATGACAACATTAAGTCAATAAATTACAGAACAATTATTTATTATTTATAGCAATTAGTAACATATAATTAAAAACATTCATTAAACTCGTAAAAATCCTTAAATGCAAATGTTGTTATTTAACAATAATTGAAATAATTGATAAATAGTTACGAACAACACGTGACATATTTTTTTATCAACCGTCACAAATAGATAGGGAAGTACAATCTGTTAGGTTAAGTAAGTTACAAACAGTTAGGCGGAACTAAATGGGAATTTCGTTCTTTTAGGTTGTCACGAAAAGGGACATTGCTTGGGTTATTTCATTTTTCACGTAGAAATGTCAAAATTTAAAGTTCCATCAATGAAACCATGGAAACGAATGACATATGTCAAACTTAAATTAATTTTCTTTCATATTTTAATGACAAAAAAATAAATAAATGGGATATTTGTATAAATAATGACACAAAAAATCAAAATATAAAGAAAATGACATTTTAAAATGATATTAACCTCAACCAAAAAATATTTGTTACAAGTATGATTTACAAAGCTTAAACAAAACGGCCGAAAAGCATGATTTAAACAATGAAAGTAACTAGATTGCAAAATCTAGTTCCGCCTAACCGTTTGGAACAGACTTTATTGTAATCATACCAATTTTGACTTTTGCCGACCGGCGTATCGTATTGGTAACACATGTGCTCTGCATTGCGAAGGTCTCGGGTTCAAATCCCGTTCAGGCATGGAATTTTTCACAAATAAAAATTGTCCAATGCCACAGCAGCAAAGGCCATTAAAAAAAAATGACTTATCGACATTTTTATAGATAAGCACGAATTAGGATTTTTGTAACACAAATCAACTGTTTTTAGCGTAATGTTGGTCTGTCTGTCGGTCTGTGGACACGTGTAGAGCAAATTCGGTTGAACGGATTTTAAATAAATTTCATATTTATGTTTTGGACGTAAATATTTCAATTTGATTAACTTTTGGTACAGGTCCGTTCACCGGAATGAGTAGCTTACTGTTGTCACTTTTATGTGTTTACCATTTACCCAAAGATGTTAAACTAAAAATCTGAAAAAAATATAGGTAATGTACATTGTACATTGACCTGATACGGAAAGGTACGAGAGGAATTGTTGATCCGACTGCGCTTTTGAAAAATATTGCAATTTTTGTGTTTTTGACAAAATTAATTATTTTTTTAATTCGTGGCTAAATTACGGCTAATAATGTTACGGATTTTTTATATTTACGGCTAAGATAGTATAACAAAAAGAAGTATGGTGACACCCTGGTGCAAGCAGATAGTCATACTAAACTCTAAAAACCGGATTGTGTTCGTCAGTAAAAAACACCCCAACAAAATCAAAAAACTATTTTGAAATTTTAAGCTATCATTCGGGTACTGATTTCGGAGCAGATAATCAAAATTTCGGAAAACAAATAATAGGGTCGTGTTTACTCCTTAAGGGACTCCTTCCTAACACCCCAAGACAATGATCAACGCAATCGAACAAACTTCACTTTTTGTCCCATTAAGATAACATGGGAATTTTTTATGTCGCAGGCTCGCTCCCTTTTTGAATTTTCTAGGTTTGGGAATCATCTTAAGAATGGTCCCAGGAAACCGCATGCCAAATTTCAACTTTTCTAGGTCACCGGGAAGTACGCAAAAAACCTCTGAAAGAACATTTGACAGACACCTCAGCGATTTTATATATACAGATTAACCTAATGAAGATTTGAATCAAGTCTACCATATCTTACTACACACAGAGAAGTGCGTCGGTGTACGCCCTACTGTTGGATTTGAGCAAAGCATTTCATAGCGTTAACAGATCTATGTTCTGCAAAATATTACTAGAGAAAGGCGTGCCACCCCGTATCGTTGAGATGCTGCGAGTTTAGTACTCGAATGAGAGAAAAGGGATAAGGTGGGAACCGGTTAGATCCAGCTCCTTTGCAGTAGATGCCGGGGTCCGTCAGGGCAGCCTGATGTCACCGTCACTCTTCAATGCCTACATGGACGGTCCAAGTGGTAGACTGAGCGGAGAAAAATAGGATGTGTTAAGGGTAGCACTCTTATCAACCATGTGAGCTATGCGGATGATATGGTTCTCATCAGTCCGTCTCTTGCTGGACTGCGTCGACTGTTGAGTATTTGCGTACAGTATGCCGATGAATATGGTCTCCTCTACAACGCCAGCAATATCGAGTACATTGTGTTCCAGCCGCGAGGCAAAAAGTACAATGTTCCTGGTATAAGTTTCAACGGTACCGCAGTTAAGCAAGTCTCTTCTGTCAATTACCTCGGCCACATTATTTCGGATAACATGTCCGACAACGCTGACATTGAACGTCAGTGTAGGGCTATATGTGTCCCCGCTAACATGTTGCATAGCAGATTCGCCAAATGTAGCCCTAGTGTACGAGTCTACCTTTTTAAAACATACTGTGCTAATTTTTATACCGCACCTCTTTGGGTACATAATAGCAACAGCTGTTTCTAGGGTTGGACTGGGATTAAAATGTGTACCGGGAAATCTGGAGGAAGTCGGGCCACCATATATATATATATATATATATATATATATATGGACGGCCCTGCCGTCGCATAGGGGCCCGATGCTCTTGGGCCCCTATATATATATATATATATGTTACAGTGAAAGCATAAATTCTGTAAATGCATGCACAGACACAGAACTATAAAATATTTGAATACGAATTAAAATAAAATACCTAACCTTTTCGGCATCTAACCTAACCATTTGAAAATTCCCTTAATAAAATGTATCGCATATTCAATTGATATTGGATCTATAGCAGAATTTGCTTCACCAAAGAAAAGTAGGTTTTTGATGAGACAACTCAAAAATTAGTGCATACTTACCATTTCTCACTAACCTAAAAATGAAATGTCAAAGTTGTAGAGGTAGAAATTTTTTTTTTTTTGTAATTAAATAATAAATATAATAATTATGTATGAATGTAGAATTTCAGTGCGCATAACCTATGACAAAGCACCTAGCACAATATAATGTTTCTATGTTTCTATCACAGCAATTCTATATGACAATTTAATTTTTATCATTTTGATTTTCGGGCCACCGGGAAATTCCCGGTATCCCGCCGGACCAATCCAACCCTGGCTGTTTCCGTAGATTCGTTACTTTACAATAATGCCTTCCGCCTTATTAATAATCTACCCAAATATTGTAGCACTAGTAATATGTTAGTCGTTAATAATGTGAATACGTGTAAATCAGTTGTAGGAATAAATGTGTGTAATTTTAGATCTCGTTTGTACAACTCTGTAAATTTGCTTGACTGCTCTTGCTTTCGTACGGACTCTGTCTACACTAGGTTTGGGCGACGGCGGTCGGATTTGTACAAACGACATTATAATGTATATTTCCAACAATTCTGTGATATTTGTTTCTATTTGTTTTTGTTCTTTTTTTTATTCTTCTTCTTTTCTTGTTTGTATTATTGTTTATATTGGCTTTATGCTGTTCTATTAAATAAATAAAGCAATAAATAATAAATAATACGAAGCAAATCCAGAAAGAAACGCTAGAATTTTTGGCAATTTATTTAAATTTCGTTTAAAAAAATTAAATGGAAGCTCTCAGTACTCAAATAACGAATAAAAGTGATTAACAAAAAACTTTTAATTTCTAGACATTCAGAATTATGCTGGCTTCTTACACTTATTAAATACCTCTATAACCCTGAAATATGTGATAATTCACATTTCACATAAATTTTCTTCTATTAAAAAACTCTTAGTAATTTTTATTTACAGTATTTGCAAGTCTGATTGGTACTTTTACTATACTATTTATTATCTTTTTTTTTATCCCATTTTCAGGACCTACATAAGTTAAATCTTATAAGATTTCATTGTCAAAAATAATAATGTTTTGGCGCTCATTCAAATTATTCGTGCTAAAATTCCTAAATATAAATATTTATACTTTGATATAAAAATGTAGCAATAAATGGCAATATATTAACAAGTAGTACCAACGGACCAAACCATAAATTTAGTACCAAAATTGGTACAATTGTACCACCTAGGCAATACTGGTGGTAAACCCTACTTATGACCACCCTAGAACCGCAGATACGAAAACGGAATTGTTGCTTACTCCGAGATGAAGAGCATCCAAACGTGTGGTAAAGCTTTAACTATATTAAACATATTAGTCGAGTGAATTTTATCTAACTAACTAATAAATTTTATCACCAGGAAATCTATTTAAACAATGTGAAAAAGATAAATTACAATATAAAACATAACTATTTATAATTTACCCATAAATACATTATAAAACACAAATTATACATTAATTGCTAATAGTTAATAAACTTCATATTTTTTTTACAAAAAACCATTTTATTATGACGTAAATTTAACCATATGGCACTTATGACATTTAATTAACAAAAAAAAACAATTTTTCTATGAACAAGATACTCATACATCCTAAGGCGTTTATAGCTTGATTTAATTTGCGTTAATAACATAGCTAGACGTTAATACATTAGAAATTACCTAACCTAACCTAAGGGTGCGTATGACTCAAATCACAGCACTGCATGTTTTAACATTGCACTGTTTTTCTGACTTTTGACTTTGCAGCAAATAGAAAGGTGAAATATGAATTATGATCTAATATCGGCATGTCGAACCAATTGTTTCGGCATACTTCTCAAATAAATTAAACTTTAATGTCTCAATAATAGTTACAGTGCAAAATTAAATGGTTTCACTTTAGACCTTGGTGGATTAAAAATTAATTTAACAAAGGAAAAATAAATATTATTTGACAGTTTCATGATTAGTTGATTTATTTTTTATAATTTGTATAGGGGTTGCAATATTCAATAACAGAGCTGTGATTTGATGCTTTCTCTATACGTCTTTTGTGGATTGAAGATTTATCAACTGAGATGTTTTGTACCAGGTCCTTTTTTCTCTTTTATTTTCCCTCGTATAATTAATATCGTATTTTAACAGTTATGCTTCGTTCAGAACCTCCAAATTATAAATTAGAATTAACGGGAAATTAGTACTTAACATAAAATTTGTACGTAGAAATTAAGCAGCATTCACAATAAAAATTAAGAAATTAAGCCACTGTCAGATATTCTTATCGAATTCTACTTTATCGATAGATATTTGGCAGTTGTTTACATTTGTTAATGAGTTTTTGAGTGTTTCATAGTTCTGAAAAGAATTAAAATAGAGGAAAAATTTATATTTATACTCATAGAAGACATAAAGATGTGGATAGAAGCAAAAAAATAGGGTCATAGAAATTTTTAGGTTGACAAGTGCTTACTGTGCATGCGTCAATTATAAATTAACGAAAGGGTTTGAAGTCTACAGACATCTAATTTTAATTTATAAGTATAAGTATTAATTTTGAAGGTTGTGAACGATAACGTACAGTTACGTATAACAAACATTTACGTTAATTCTAAGTACTAATTCTAATTCCTAATTTCGAGGTTCTGAACGCAGCATTAAGCTACGTTCAGAGCTCTTAAATTAGTAGACTATAAACTATAGCTTGTGCACTGTTGATTGTCATTAACAAGTTTGTCATATGGTAAGGAGAGCAACTGTTCAGACCTTTAAATTTAATGCGATATACGTTTTCGATTATGAATAGTTTTCCAAACTTTGTAGTTAATGAGTTGTTTTAAAGAGACACACAAATAAATACATTGACTATCTCAGTCTTCATATTGCATGCCTTTACATAACCTAACAAAATGTCATCGCGCCGATTACAACAAATCTCGCACAAAATTACAAAGACGAACAGTAAATATGATCAGTTTAGGTAATTAGGTTAGGTTTAGTTAGTAAAAATCTAGGACAGCAGAATTAGGAAAACGATAATAGATAATAAACAATTTACAAATCCGACGTAGTTGGTTTAAAGACACACAGCTGTCGCACTATTCATAACGCACTAATTACCTTAGCTGAAAACGAGGCCTTGAACGTTAAAACTATCTACTCAACTTATCCACAATTCACAGTGAACACTCTACTAATTTAAAGAGTTCTGAACGCAGCTTTAAGGTCTGTATAATTGTATAAATGTATCAAACGTCTTAGCACCAACCTTTGTTGGCCATCATAAATGGGGAGCTCATAGAGACATACTCCTTAAAATCTACGTAATTCTGGTGGACATCATACAAGACACAGCAGTTAGAATAGCTACGGGGGCGATGAGAACTAATCCTATAAACAGCTTATTGTGCGAAGCCAGAATTCAACCTCTCCTCTACCGCAGGAAAAAACTATTAACATCGTACATCCTTAATCTAGCAAGAAATCCAAATAACTCTGCATACGACTATGTCTTCCGAGGAATCCAGCTCTTAAACAAAACCCCCATGCAAAATCACACAACCAATACTTTGCAAGCGCTTCCCCTTTACCCCTACCTTCCTAAAGTAAATGGCAATATGGCGATTTATCACCCTGAACCATCTACCATTTGCAAATCAATACCAGTTGACAAAATATGACAAAACGACAACACCAGGCGAAATATACAGAACCTGCTACAGAGATATCGTAGAGAAAAAATCGAATGACTTTATACAGACGGTTTAAAAATGTCAGGAAGAACAGGAGCAGCTGTAATGATTGGGGACAACATCAAAATGTACAGCCTAACAGAGACAACATCCATTTTCACGGCAGAAACCTACAGTATCCTGAAAGCGGCCGAGTATATAAAAACAAACGGACAGACAGATACAACATATCTTATATGCACCGACTCGCTGAGTGTGATTCAAAGTCTCCAGCAGATATACCTGAAAAACAAACGGCTTATCAAAATACAAGAACACCTCCATACGGCCTACGAAGGAAAAAAACGGCTGTGGCCACCACAGGACCGACCGCCATCACAAAGTACTTGTATAAAATACACTCTAGCAGCAGAGTAGAAATAACTTGGCCTAATATTTTCTAATAGAGATATTATTTATCATGACCATGAAAACATTACATATAAGTATGAAAACATAAATACTTAGAAAAAATTTCGAAAAATTATTCAAAAATTTTTCGTTTTATCAAAAAATGTCTCAAATAAAACATTTTTTCTGTTGTTAAATATTCGCAAAAATCTTAAAATCGACACGAGTAAACTCCCATTTCTAGGCAACCGATTTTTACCAAAAGTTGATCAACTTTTATATCAGCCATTTATATCAGAAGCTTAAATATGAAGTTTCATAAAAGACTAGCCGAATTTACTCTGCACGTGTACACAGACAGACGGACGGACAGATAGACAGACAGACAGACGAACAGACGGACAGACAGACAGACGAACAGACGGACAGACAGACCGACAGACATCATGCTAAATGTAGGCATTAAGTTAAGTAGGGACTTCAATTCGTGGAGATCCATCGAAATCTCGAAATGTCAAAATCACCACATTCTTAGAATTATTTAAATTATAATTGTTTATTAATATGATTAGAATTCTGTAAAAATTGAAATAAATAGAATTGTTCTATTTTTTACAGTGAATAATTTAGTAAATCAGTATACGATATATTGTTTTTTTACAAATTACAATATAAAAAAATCAGCTGTGGCCACCACAGGACCGACGCCATCATAAAGTACTTGTATAAAATACATTCTAGCAGCAGAGTAGAAATAACTTGGCCTAATATCTAACAGAGATAGTATTTATCATGACCATGGAAACGTTACATATAAGTATGAACCAGTGGCGAAAGGAAACCTCCGCTAGACTTGCCCTCGCATAAAAAAAATATTTAAAAAAAAAATAAACTAAAAAAAAAAAAAAAATTTAAATATTTAGATAAATCTTCAAAAATACATCAAATTATGTTCTATACAAATTTTTGTCCAAGGCTTGCTTTACTAGTTACGAATTAATTATCATGACCATGGAAACGTTACATATAAGTATGAAAAAATTGAGACTTGGAAAAATTTTAAATAATTTTACAAAAAAATTTCGAAATTTTTCGTTTTATCAAAAAACGTGTCAAATAAAAGTTATT